>CM042403.1:34190844-34635844 GCA_023634145.1 Thymallus thymallus | reverse complement strand
TAGCGAGGGGTTAAATTGCCCAGTCTGACAATAGAATAGCTCATTTTACTGTCTGTGTGGGCAGTGATCATCATCTGCAATCTTCCCTAGCCTGTTCTTCGGAAACGCACTGGGAGAGCTAGAAAACAAGTAATTATATTACGCAACCATATGGGGTGTATACAGACTTCTATCTAGAGTATAAATAGGCTGGCCACGAATGATAGGTGAAGCATAGTGTGAACACATCATGGACCGTTCAGAACTAACGTTACAGCACCCCTAAATGTGACAGAAACGTCCATATACTATACCACTCTATGGCAGACTCCCACTTACTTAATAGGGAGAGTGAGAAGAGAGAGAGAGAGAGAGAAATAGTGTATATTGAAAGATGGAGAAGGAGAAACAACTAGTGAGATGGATGGAGTGAGTGAAAGATGGAGAAGATAGTGATGGAGAGAAACATCCAAAAAGAAAAGAGGAGACAGACAGACAGACAGACAGACAGACAGACAGACAGACAGACAGACAGACAGACAGACAGAGGTGTTCAGACTGTGTGTGTGAGAGAGAGGCCCCAATCAGTAGGGTCCTTGGCAACTTAAGTGCTTTAGCAATCAAACCATTGGCTCTGCTTTAAAACAAATACATTTCGGCCTCAGTCTGAGCCTGCCATCAGTAAAACTGATCATGCTATTGTTGTTTACAACAGCACTAAGGGAGGGGGCAGATAGAGGATGATGGAACAAAGTGTTATTTGTGTTGTAAATGTTTAAGAAGATTGTCACAGCAATCTAAAGTAGAAAAACATTTTATTGATATTTTAGAAAGGCGTAAGAGACCTAATAGCAGATGACAGACAGCATACACACACGCCAATGCGCGAGCACACACACACACACACACACACACACACTCTTTAATAATGAGAGTTGCCACTGGTCTCACTCAATAACAACGCGGGCTTGGGTCCTTAAAGCAGTAAAGAACGATTGAGGTGGTCTGCCTGAGTCATTGGTCATGATACAGAGAGGGCTGACACACCCTATGCTTTCAGCAAAATGGACCAAACCTCACACATACAGTCACACACACACGACACACACACACACACACGACACACAGGGAATGTCTATTGTCTGCTGAATCCCACCATCTGTAATCACAGGCAGCCTGTGTGATCGTTTTACAGTCCATTAATACAGAATCTGTTCCATGTCTGCGAATAATACCCCTTTAATAGAAATGAGTGACAGCCACACAGCAATTCATTTAACTTGCCAGGCCCGTTCTTTACCCTGTGTCTCCTCTGACTGAGATAATCACACAACTGTTTGATTCCTTTGGTGCCTGTGTGTGTGATACCAGGTTTAATGCATGCTAAACATTATGAATGGGCCCTGAGAGTCACACATGCCTTCATGATTGATTTAACACACTTGATATTGTGTGCACATACTGTACAGTGCACTCAGAAAGTATTCAGACCCCTTGACTTTTTCCAAACGTTGTTACGTTACAGCCTTATTCTAAAATGGGTTAAATAAAAAATGTTCCTCAATCTACACACAATACCCCATATTGACAAAGCGAAAACAGGTTTTTCGAAATTGTGAATTTATTACAAATAAAAAAACTGAAATATTACATTTACATAAGTATTCAGACCCTTTTCTATGAGACTAGAATTTGAGCTCAGGTGCATCCTGTTTCCATTGATCATCCTTGAGATGTTTCTACAACTTGATTGGAGTCCACCTGTGTTAAATTCAATTGATTGGACTTGATTTGGAAAGGAACAAACCTGCCAATATAAGGTCCCACACAGAACAAAAACCTAGCCACAAGGTTGAAGGAGCTGTCCGTAGAGTGCCGAGACAGGATTGTGTCAAGGCACAGATCTGGGGAAGGGTACCAAAACATTTCGGCAGCATTGAAGGTCCCCAAGAACACAGTTACCTACATCATTCTTAAATGGGAGAAGTTTGGAAGCACCAAGACTCTTCCTAGAGCTGGAACCTGGCCAAACTGAGCCATCGGGGGAGAAGGGCCTTGGTCAGTTAGGTGACCAAGAACCCGATGATCACTCTGACAGAGATGGGAGAACCTTCCAGAAAGAAAATAATCTCTGCAGCACTCCACTAATCAGGCCTTTATGGTAGAGTGGCCAGACGGAAGCCACTCCTCAGTAAAAGGCACATGACACCCCACTTGGAGTAAAAAGGCACCATAAGACTCTCAGACCATGAGAAACCAGATTCTCTGGTCTGATGAAACCAAGATTGAATGCTTTGGCCTGAATGCCAACCGTCACGTCTGGAGTGGCATCCCCATGGTGATGCATGCTGGTGGCAGAATCATGCTGTGGTGATGTTTTTCAGTGGTAGGGACTGGGAGACTAGTCAGGATCGAGGGAAAGATGAACAGCGCAAAGTACAGAGAGATCCTTGATGAAAATCTGCTCCAGAGAGCTCAGGACCTCAGACTGGGGCGAAGGTTCACCTTCCATCAGGACAACGACCCTGAGCACACAGCCAAGACAACACAGGAGTGGCTTTGGGACAAGTCTCTGAATGTCCTTGAGTGGCCCAACCAGAGCCCAGACTTGAACCCGATTTAACATCTCTGGAGAGACCTGAATATAGCTGTGCAGCGAAGCTCCCCATCCAACCTGACAGAGCATGAGAGGATCTGCAGAGTAGAATGGGAGAAACTCAGGTGTGTCAGGTGTGTAATCGCTGTAATCGCTGCCCAAGGTGCTTCAACAAAGTACTGAGTAAAGGGTCAGAATACTTTTTTTTTTTTTTTTTTACATTTGCAAAAAAATCTAAAAACCTGTTTTTGCTTTGTCATTACGGGGTATGGTGTGTAGATTGATGAGGAAAAAACTATTTAATCTATTTTAGAATAAGGCTGTAACGTAACATAATACTTTCCAAATGCACTGTATACTGTATATCACCATTATGGGCTAAGCTAAGAGAGAAATACGACTGTGGTTTACTGTATCCAGACTGTTCCTACGCCCTTCCTGGAAGCTCGCTCTCCCTCCCTCCCTATTACGGCTCGTCTGACTTCCTGCAAAAGGCAAAGTGTGCATGTGTATTTGATTGAGCGATGTCTTTCCTAGTCCGCACCGCTGCCCTCCCAGCAAGCAGAGCCATATTACCAGAGAGAGAAAGACAAAGAGAAAGAGAGGGAGAAAGAGAGGGACCAGTTATGACGTTCAGAGCCTGAGGTGGGTGAGGATGCTAACCTGCTGATCAACAGAGGACAGGGCCCTCTCTCTGTTATTTAACATATCAGGTGCTTGGAATAGAGGACTCTTGGAGTACAGTGGAAGTTGTTAAAAATGCAGTAGCCTTCGGTACGAAACGTGTTGGTTGTAACAAGAAAGAAGCATTTTCATTAACTTCCACTGTCCTCAAAGAGTTGCTGGGCTTCTTCCCTACAGAGACAGCAAGCCAGCACACAGACAGACTGACTAGTACAGGCCATTCAAACGTCAGTCTTTGTTCCCTTTATATTTATCATTCAGGTGCACAAACTACAGTATGACACTTCAGTTGACCAACTTTTATAATATATAACACTATACACTGAGTGTACAAAACATTAGGAACACCTGCTCTTTCCATTACATAGGCTGACCAGGTCAATCCAGGTGAAAGCTATGAACCCTTTTGATTGCAATCCACTTCAATCAGTGTAGATGAAGGGTAGGAGACAGGTTAAATAAGGATTTTTAAGCCTTGAGACATGGATTGTGTATTTGTGCTATTCAGAGGGTGAATTGGCAATATACAAAATATTTAAGTGCCTTTGAACAGGGTGGTTGCAGTTCTTCAGTATGTCAAGAACTGCAATGCTGCTGGGTTTTTCATGCTCAACGGTCTACCACCCAAACGACATCTAGCCAACTTGACACAACATGGGCCAGCGTCCCTGTGGAATGTATTCCACGCCTTGTAGAGCCCATGCCCCGACAAATTAAGGCTGTTCTGAAGGAAAAAAAGGTGCAAATCAATATTAGGAAGTTATTCCTAATGTTTTGTACACTCAGTGTATGCTATTTAAATGACATCCAGTAGTGGTTTTATACATAATTTTTTGCTATTGGACGGCTCCAAGGGTAACTAACCTCACAGCCCAGACGTTGCAAGCAGCATTCGCTACGAACTGAGCCACACAGGGCAATTCAGGGGTATTCCAAAAAAGCTCAAGTAAAAGAAGACAATATTGGGGCATTAAAAAGCTAGCTACCTTGTTTGGCCTCCAGCTCCTCCAGGGTGAGAGTGGGTCTCTTCTCCTCAGGGGCGGGGGGTGCAGGGACCTCTCTGACCACCATCTCTGCCCTGTCTAGGAGGGCCTCCAGACCCTCCTCCCCTAGCAACTTGTCCAGGTCATCGTCCGAGTCGTCGTCCAGCCGCACGCGGTTCTTCTCCAGCGGCAGCATGTCGTTTTCTTTGGCTTTGATGGCAAAGCAGATCGGCGCAAAGGACCCTGGGAATAAAGGCAGAGGTGAGAGAGAGAGAGAGAGGAGGGGGCGTATGATTAAAGCGAGCTGTCGTTTGAGATAAAAATGTGTCACAGGTAAAAGTCACTAATTTTACCATAAACCATTAACCTTCCACAGGCAGACAGAGTGAGTATTTACAGCTGGGGGTTTAATGTCATTAACATGGGCCAAAGACACGAGCCTAAGCCATCCAGCCCGCTTTATGAACAGCCTGCAACCACTTAATCATGATGACCATTTACTGGTTGATAGCTCCAAACTCACACACACACAAACTGTGCCACCCTGAGTGTATTGCATTGCGCGTGCGTGCATATATGTGTGTGTGTTTTGCCGGTGTGAGTATGCGTTCATGTGCATCTGTTTCCACATCTTCATCAGGCCTTACCTTTTATAAGCGTGCCCTCCTTCAGCTGTTTGTCAGGCGGACAGTTACCCAAGCTGCCGCCATCTGTCTCCCCCTCTGCTGGGCCCAAGCTGTCTGAAGGAGAGCCACACTACAGGATGGAGAAATGGAGGCTCACATCAACACCATAATCCCAGAAACCCTAGACCCACTCCAATTTGCATACCGCCCCAACAGATCCACAGATAACACAATCTCTATTGCACTCCACACTGCCATTTCTGAGCTGGACAAAAGGAACACCAACGTGAGAATGCTATTCATTGACTACAGCTTAGCGTTCAACATCCTAGTGCCCTCAAAACTCATCACTAAGCTAAGGACCCTGGGACAAAACACCTCCCTCTAAAACTGGATCCTGGACTTCCTGACGGGCTGCCCACAGGTGGTAAGGGTAGGTAACAACACATCTGCCACGCTGATCCTCCACACGGGGGGTTGCACTCCTGAGCACGCAGGAGTGCGTGCTCAGTCCCCTCTTGTACTTCCTGTTCACCCATGACTGCATGGCCAAGCACGACTCCAACACCATCATGAAGTTTGCAGATGACAGCAATGAAACAGCTTATAGGGAGGCCTGGCAGTGTGGTGCCAGGATAACAACCTCTCCCTCAACGTGATCAAGACAAAGGAGATGATCGTGGACTACAGGAAATGGAGTGCCGAGCACGCCCCCATTCTCATCGACGGGGCTGTAGTGGAGCAGGTTGAGAGCTTCAAGTTCCATGGTGTATACATCACCAAAGAACTATAATGGTCCAAACACACCAAGACAGTTGTGAAGAGGGCACGACAATACCCATTACCCCTTAGGAGACTGAAAAGATTTGGCATGGGTCCTCTCCCCCGATTGCTCAGTTTGCCTGGGTGGACAGCTCTAGGAAGAGTCTTGGTGGTTCCAAACTTCTTCCATTTAAGAACGATGGAGGCCACTGTATTCTTGGGGATCTTCCAATGCTGCATAAATATTTTGGTACCTTTCCCCAGATCTGTGCCTCGACACAATTCTGTCTCGGAGCTCTACGGACAAATCCTTCGACCTCATGGCTTGGTTTTTGCTCTGACATGCACTGTCAACTGTGGGACATTATATAGACAGGTGTGTGCCTTTCTAAATCATGTCCAATCAATTCAATTTAACACAGGTGAAATCCAATCAAATTGTAGAAACATCTCAAGGATGATCAATGGAAACAGGATGCACCTGAACTCATAGCAATTAATTGGCGAGGGTACTAGAACATTCTGCAGCACCCGGCCTCACCTTACTAGACTCTGTCAAATGTTTACTGTCCCCAACCAAGGAGGGCCTACAGGAGCACCTAGATATTCTGCACAGATTCTGTCAGACCTGGGCCCTGATTGATAATCTCAGTAAGACAAAAATAATGGTGTTCCAAAAAAGATCCAGTTGCCAGGACCATGAATACAAACTCTGTTGCCATAGAGCACACAAAAAACTATACCTACCTAGGCCTAAACATCAGCACCACATTTAACTTCCCCAAAGCTGTGAACGATCCGAGATACAAGCCAAGAAAGGACTTATACGCCATCAAAAGGAACATAAAATTTGACATCCCAATTAGGATTTGGCTAAAAATACTTCAATCAGTTATAGAACTGGTTGTGAGGTCCACTCAACAACCAAGAATTCACAAAATGGGACAAACACCAAATTGAGACTCGGCATGCAGAATTCTGCAAAAACAATCTGTGTACAACATAAAACATCAAATAATGCATGCAGAGCAGAATTAGGACGATTCCTGCTAATGATCAAAATCCAGAAAAGAGCAATTAAATTCTACAACCACCTAAAAATAAGTTATTATCAAACCTTCCAAAACAAAGCTCACACCTACAGAGAGATGAACATCAGCCAGCTGGTACACACCGCACAAAGCCCCAGGACGGTCTAAAACTGAAAACCAATGAAATCATGAGAAAACTAAAAAATATTTAACTTGACACATTGGAAAGAATAATTAAAAATAGTGAGCAAACTAATGCTAGTTGGCCCTAAATAGAAAGTACACAGTAGCAGAATACCTGACCACTGTGACTGATCCAAAATGAAGGAAAGCTTTAACTATGTACAGACTGAGCCTTTCTATTTGAAAATCCAATGTTGATAAACTCCCATATCTAATAGAAGAAATACCACATTATGCCAAACCAGCCGCAAGATGTGTGACCTGTTGCAAACATTTATATATATATATATATATATATATATATATATATATATATATATATATATATATATATATATATATATATATATATATATATATATATACAGTTGAAGTCGGAAGTTTACATACACTTTGGTTGAAGTCATTAAAACTCATTTTTCAACCACTCCACAGATTTCATGTTAACAAACTATAGTTTTGGCAAGTCGCTTGGGACATCTACATGACAAGTAATTCTTCCAAAAATGTTTACAGGCAGATTATTTCACTTCTAATTCACTATATCACAATTCCAGTGGGTCAGACGTTTACATACACTAAGTTGACTGTGCCTTTAAACAGCTTGGAAAATTCCAGAAAAGTATGTCATGCCTTTAGAAGCTTCTGTTAGGCTAATTTACATAATTTGAGTCAATTGGAGGTGTACCTTTGGATGTATATCAAGGCCTACCTTCAAACTCAGTGCTTCTTTGCTCGACATCATGGGAAAATCTAAAGAAATCAGCCAAGACCTCAGGAAAACATTTGTATACCTCCACAAGTCTAGTTCATCCTTGGGAGCAATTTACAAATACCTGAAGGTACCACGTTCTGTACATACAATAGTACGCAAGTATAAACACTATGGGACCACACAACCGTCATACCGCTCAGGAAGGAGACGCATTCTGTCTCCTAGAGATGAACGTACTTTGGTGCGAAAAAGTGCAAATCAATCCCAGAACAACAGCAAAGGACCTTGTGAAGATGTTGGATGAAACAGGTACAAAAGCATCTATATCCACAGTAAAACCAGTCCTAAATCGACATAACCTGAAAGGTTGCTCAGCAAGGAAGAAGCCACTGCTCCAAAACCCCCATAAAAAAGCCAGACTATGGTTTGCAACTGCACATGGGGCCAAAGATCATACTTTTTGGAGAAATGTCCTCTGGTCTGATGAAACAAAAACAGAACTGTTTGGCCATAATGACCATCGTTATGTTTGGAGCACTTCACAAAATAGATGGCATCATGAGGAAGGAAAGTGATGTTGATATATTGAAGCAACATCTCAAGACATCAGTCAGGAAGTTAAAGCTTGGTCGCACATGGGTCTTCCAAATGGACAATGACCCCAAGCATACTTCCAAAGTTGTGGCAAAATGGCTTAAGGACAACAAAGTCAAGGTATTGGAGTGGTCATCACAAAGCCCTGACCTCAATCCTATAGAAATTTGTTGGCAGAACTGAAAAAGCGTGTGTGAGCAAGGAGGCCTACAAACCTGACTCAGTTACACCAGTTCTGTCAGGAGGAATGGGCCAACATTCACCCAACTTATTGTGGGAAGCTTGTGGAAGGCTACCCGAAACGTTTGACCCAAGTTAAACAATTTAAAGGCAATGCTACCAAATACGAATTGAGTGTATGTAAACTTCTGATCCACTAGGAATGTGATGAAAGAAATAAAAGCTGAAATAAATCATTCTCTCTACTATTATTCTGACATTTCACATCCTTAAAATAAAGTGGTGATCCTAACTGACCTAAGACAGGGAATTTTTACTAGGATTAAATGTCAGGAATTGTGTTTAAATGTATTTGGCTAAGGTGTATGTAAACGTCCGACTTCAACTGTATGTACATTCATCTATCTATGTTTTTGATTCATCACTGACCATAGCCAATAATAATAAGCATTTGAAATGTCTATATTATTTAAGAACCTTTGTGTAATGTTTACTGTTCATTTGAGTATTTCCCTTGTTTATTTCCCTTTTGTTTATTTCACTTGCTTTGGCAATTTAAACATGTTTCCCGTGTGAGTGCGAGAGAGAGTTCTTTTAAGAACAAGGTGCAGGTTGTTCTGAGAACTAAAAATTTGAACACACCAGTTACAATACGGTACCTTTCTAGAGCTCATCAATTACTGAAAATTATTTAGAACTTACAAGTGTGGTGCTTTTGTTATTTAAATTCATTTATGTCTGTTTCTGCATTGTACTTTAATGACACTTTGTACTTTTATGATGCTTTGTGCTTAGGCTAAGTGATGTCAGCATTTTGTTTGCATAGCTTTGTTTGGGATTGGGTTTAAAAGTTGACAGTCATAAATACTGTAGATGCAAGTGAGGCACAGTGAGGGTTGGTTGCAGGCTGAACGGTAAGAGAAAGCCATTTCACACTACAGAGGACCGATCACTCCTCTCCCTCTGTCGGCATGGCCTGGTTCTCATTGGAATGCTCTGTCCGCTCTGTGGTTTAATCATAGCAACATACCGTGGTGGAGGGACCAGTGGACAGCCAGTTCGACATGGCCCAGTCAGTGTGGGGAGAACACATGCCTCATGTCTCCCCCTCGGAAATACAGTCCCTAAGCCTGGACCATACCAGGTCAGTAGAGACAGAGGAGGAAAGGGACTAGTCTGAGCACCAGATCGGAGAACATGTTGTATGTTAGTGAATAGTCATCACTAGCTCGCTAGTAGGTATATGATAGGAAGAGTCTGGGCTTCAGGCTAGCCGTTAAGAGACACTCACAAGAAAACAATATGTGGGCCATTTTCTACCGCATCTCCTTAAATGAAGATAGACTAGACAAAATTCATATTTTATGTATGATGCCATGATTGGTAGAAAATAGGTCTGACAAGGCTGCCCTTGTAGCGGACTGGCTAGGCCTCAGGGAGAGAGAGTGAAAGAGGCAGACTGAGGAAAGAATAAACCTTTATTTAACTAGGCAAGTCAGTTAAGAACACATTCTTATTTACAATGACAGCCTAGGAACAGTGGGTTAACTGCCTTGTTCAGGGGCAGAACGACAGATTTTTACTTTGTCAGCTCGGGGATTCGATCCAGCAGCCTTTGGGTTACGGGCCCAACGTTCTAACCACTGGGCTACCTGCCGCCCCATAGAGTGATAGAATTGTGTGTGCGTGTGTGTGTGGTGAGAGGAAGAGAGAACTATGGTAGATGGGTAGAGGAGAGCGAAAGTTGTGTCACTAATGGAAGTTTTTCAATATCTTCAAGTTATATTAAGGATGTGTGGCAGAGAGTTCTTCAGCCGTGGCCCTTGGTGGAATGTGAGGTCAGGGGACCATTAACCTGGCTAAGGAATCTGTCTCCATTAAGATGAGCCTCTATGATGGGGGGAAAAGGGATAAAATGTGGGTCCTGGGCCAAAACGGAAAGTAATAAAGAGACTCTTAGAATAGGAATGTTTAAATACATGCTCTGCTTTTACCAACAGTGTGTCGATTGGAAGAAACAGCGCCACACTTTCAAGTGCTCTGAAATATTTTCCTTCATGGGGTATGAACAGTACATTCAATTTTAAGCATCAATACGTTACATTTCTCATCTGACTTTGTTGGTACACAATCACATATGACCAGTATCTATCTATCTCTATATCTCTCTCTCTCTCTCTCTCTCTCTCTCTCTCTCTCTCTCTCTCTCTCTCTCTCTCTCTCTCTCTCTCTCTCTCTCTCTCTCTCTCTCTCTCTCTCTCTCTCTCTCTCTCTCTCTCTCTCTCTCTCTCTCTCTCTCTCTCTCTCTCTCTCTCTCTCTCTCTCTCTCTCTCTCTCTCTCTCTCTCTCTCTCTCTCTCTCTCTCTCTCTCTCTCTCTCTCTCTCTCTCTCTCTCTCTCTCTCTCTCTCTCTCTCTCTCTCTAAAGTACCTATCTATCTCTCTACCACAGAGTTAGGTAAATCTGCTTTTAGTTTTAGCGTATTGCTGGAACAAAATTAAAAATACATTTCATCATCTTGATGTTCTGGAGCCGTTCTGGCAATTTAAACTATTGATCGGGGACTTATTTGTGGAGGAATGTAACTTTTTCTTGGTGATTTGTGAAGTTTTATTTGTGCTTTCCATTACTATTTTAACGTGTATAGAGTGCCTTCAGAAAGGTAATCTGCCTAAATGACTACCGACCCGTAGCACTCACGTCTGTAGGCATGAAGTGCTTTGAAAGGCTGGTCATGGCTCACATCAAAACCATTATCCCAGAAACCCCAGACCCACTCCGATTTGCATACCGCCCCAACAGATCCACAAATGATGCAATATCTATTGCGTTCAACACTTCCCTTTCCAACCTCGACAAAAGGAACACCTATGTAAGAATGCTATTCATTTACAGCTCAGCCTTCATCACCATAGTGACCTCAAAGCTCATCACTAAGCTAAGGACCTGACGGGCCGCCCGGTGGTAAGGGTAGATAACACATCCGCCACGCTGATCCTCAACACAGGGGGCCCCTCAGGGGTGTGTGCTCAGTCCCCTCCTGTACTCCCTGTTCACTTATGACTGCATGGCCAAGCACGACTCCATCATCTAGATAGATAGATAGATAGATAATTATAATTTATATAATATAGGGTAATAATAGTAATTCCCTTAAAATACAGTCCTTAGTGCACATGGAAGGACCTCTTGTAGCGCTCTCTGGCACACCGTGGTGGGATCAGTCTGTGGCTGAAGGTGCTCCTCTGCATCATAACCATGGCATGCAGAGGGTGGGTGATGTTGTCCATGACAGCCAGCAGTTTGGCCAGGATCCGTCTCCGCCACCTCCTCTAGAGTGTCAAGGCTAATCCCCAGAACAGAGCTAGCCTTCCTGATCAGCTTATTTACCCGAGAAGCATCACCGGCTTTTATGTTGGCGCCCCAGCACACCACTGCAAAAAAGATGGCACTGGCCACCACAGACTGGTAGAAGGTATGCAGTAGTTTACTGCACAAGTTGAAGGACCTGAGCCTCCTCAGAAAGTAGTCGGCTCTGGCCCTTTTTGTACAGAGCCCAGGTGTTACCAGCCCATTCCAGCCTGTTGTCCATATGGACTCGCAGGAACTTGTATGACCCAACCATTTCAACATCCATCCCCTGTATAGGGACTTCAGTCAGCTGGGCCTTGTATCTCCTGAAGTCCACCACCATCTCCTTTGTTTTGCTGATGTTGAGCTGAAGGTGGTTCTGCTCACACCACACCACAAAGTCATTGATCGCGCTCCTGTACTCCTCCTCCTGCCCAACCCTGATGCACCCTACAATTGCAGAGTCATCTGAGAACTTCTGTAGGTGGCATGTTTCATAGTTATATCTGAAGTCTGAGGTGAAGAGGATGAACAGGAAGGGGGACAGGACCGTTCCCTGGGGGGCCCCTGTGTTGCTCACTGCCCTTTCTGACACACAGCTCTGGCCTACCAGTCAGGTAGTCCGTGACCCAGGAGACTAAGGGTGCTTCCACTTTCATACTCTTCATCTTCTCACCCAGTAGCAGGGGCTGAATGGTGTTGAAGGTACTGGATAAGTCAAAAAACATAACCCTCACAGTGCAACATGCGTTGTCCAGGTGAGAGTAGGCCCTCTGCAGAAGGTAGATGATTACATCATCCACCCCGATGTTGCGCTGATATGCGAACTGCAGGGTTCCAGTGATATACACACCAGGGGTCTGAGGTGAGCGAGCACTAACTTTTCCAGGGTCTTCATGATGGGGGATGTTAGCGCTACAGGTCTGAAGTCATTCAGGACAGTGGGGTGCGCCTTCTTGGGCACTGGGACGAGGCAGGATGTTTTCCACAGCAGGGACCCTTTCTAAGCTCAGGCTAAGGTTGAATTTGCCGATGACACGACAGTGGTAGGCCTGATCACCGACAACAATGAGACAGCCTATAGGGAGGAGGTCAGAGACCTGGCCGTCTGGTGCCAAGACATGGTCCAAACACACTAAGACAGTCATGAAGAGGGTACGACAATGCCTATTCCCCCACAAGAGACTGAAAAGATTTGGCATGGGTCCTCAGATCCTCAAAAGGTTCTACAGCTGCACCATCGAGAGCATCCTGACTGGTTACATCACTGCCTGGTATGGCAACTGCTCAGCCTCCGATCGCAAGGCACTACAGAGGGTAGTGCGTACGGCCCAGTACATGTACTGGGGCCAAGCTTCCTGCCACCAAAGACCTCTATACCAGGTGGTGTCAGAGGAAGGCCCTAAAAATGTTCAAAGACTCCAGTCACCCCAGTCATAGACTACCGCACGGCAAGCGGTACCGGAGCGCCAAGTCTAACAGAGAGTAGCCATTAGACTCCTGAACATTTAATCAAAGGACCACCAGACCCCTCTTTTACACTGATGCTTCTCTCTGTTTATTATCTATGCACTTTAAATCTACCTACAGTAGTCGGAAGTTTACATACACCTTAGCCAAATACATTTAAACTCAATTTTTAACAATTCCTGACATTTAATCCTAGTGAAAATTCCCTGTTTTAGGTCAGTTAGGATTACCACTTTATTTTAAGAATGTGAAATGTCAGAATAATGGTAGAGAGAAGCTTTTATTTCTTTCATCACATTCCCAGTGGGTCAGAAGTTTACATACGCTCAATTATTATTTGGTAGCATTGCCTTTAAATTGTTTAACTTGGGTCAAACGTTTCGGGTAGCCTCCCACAAGCTTCCCACAATAACTTGGGTGAATTTTGGCCTATTCTTCCAGACAGAACTGGTGTAACAGAGTCAGGTTTGTAGGTCTCCTTGCTCGCACACGCTTTTTCAGTTCTGCCCTCACATAGGATTGAGGTCAGGGCTTTGTGATGGCCACTCCAATACCTTGACTTTGTTGTCCTTAAGCAATTTTGCCACAACTTTGGAAGTATGCTTGGGGTCATTGTCCATTTGGAAGACCCATGTGCGACCAAGCTTTAACTTCCTGAATGATGTCTTGAGATGTTGCTTCAATATATCCACATAATTTTCCTTCCTCATGATGCCATCTATTTTGTGAAGTGCACCAGACACTCCTGCAGCAAAGCACCCCCACAACATGATGCTGCCACCCCTGTGCTTCACGGTTGGGATGGTGTTCTTCGGCTTGCAAGCCTCCCCCTTTTCCCTCCAAACATAACGATGGTCATTATGGCCAAACAGTTCTATTTTTGTTTCATCAGATCAGAGGACATTTCTCTAAAAGGTTCGATCTTTGTCCCCATGTGCAGTTGCAAACTGTAGTCTGGCTTTTTTTATGACGGTTTTGGAGCAGTGGCCTCTTCCTTGCTGATATAGGATTTGTTTTACTGTGGATATACTGTAGATACTTTTGTACCGGTTTCCTCCAGCATCTTCACAAGGTCCTTTGCTGTTGTTCTGGGATTGATTTGCACTTTTCGCACCAAAGTACGTTCATCTCTAGGAGACAGAACGCGTCTCCTTCCTGAGCGGTATGGCGGCTGCGTGGTCCCATGGTGTTTATATTTGCGTACTATTGTTTGTACAGATGAACGTGGTACCTGCGTTTGGAAATTGCTCCCAAGGATGATCCAGACTTGTGGAGGTCTACAATTTATTTTCTGAGGTCTTGGCTGATTTCTTTTTATTTTCCCATGATGTCGAGCGGCACAAAGGAAGGCCTTGAAATACATCCACAGGTGAATCTCCAATTGACTCATGTCATGACATCATTTTCTGGATTTTTCCAAGCTGTTTAAAGGCACAGTCAACTTAGTGTATGTAAACTTCTGACCCACAGGAATTGTGATATAGTGAATTATATGTGAAATAATCTGTCTGTAAACAATTGTTGGAAGAATTACTTTTGTCATGCACAAAGTAGATGTCCTAAGCGACTTGCCAAAACTATAGTTTGTTAAAATGAAATCTGTGGAGTGGTTGAAGAATTTGTTTTAATGACTTCAACTTAAGTGTATGTAAACATCCGACTTCAACAGTACATGTACATATTACCTCAATTACCTGGACTAACCTGTGCCCCCGCACATTGACTCTGTACCGGTACTTCCTGTATAAAGCCTCGCTATTGTTATTTTACTGTTGCTGTTTAATTATTTGTTACTTTTATTTTCTATTTTTTTTTCTTAAAACTTCTTAAAGTATTGTTGGTTAAGGGCTTGTAAGTAAGCATTTCACTGCAAGGTCTACACCTGTTATATTCGGTGCATGTGACAAATACAATTTGATTTGATTTGATATTCATTTTGTTAGGTTACAGCCTTATTCTAAAATGTATTAAATAGTTTCTCTCTCTCATAAATCTACACACAATACCCTATAATGACAATGCAAAAACAGGTTTTTAGAAATGTTTGCTAATTTATAAAAAATAATATTCAGACCCTTTACTCAGTACTTTGCTGAAGCACTTTTGGCAGCAACTGGCACTAGAAGCTTGGTACATGTGGATTTAGGGAGTTTCTCCCATTCTTTGTCAGGTTGGATGGGGAGAATTGTTTACAGCTATTTTCAGGTCTCTCCAGAGATGTTAGATCAGGTTCAAGTCTGGGCTCTGGCTGGGCCACTCAAGGACATTCAGAGACTTGTCCCGAAGCCACTCCTGCGTTGTCTTGGCTGTGTGCTTAGATTTGTTGTCCTGTTGGAAGGTGAAGCTTTGCCCCAGTATGAGGTCCTGAGCACTCTGGAGCAGGTTTTCATCAAGGATTGCCTTGTACTTTGCTCTGTTCATCTTGTACTAGTCTCCCAGTCCCTGCCGCTGTTAAAACATCCCCACAGCATGATGCTGCCACCACCATAGTTCACCATAGGGATGGTGGCAGGTTTCCAACACCATTTTTTGGCGCAGGCTGTACACGTTTAATTAGTCTCTCATTCCCAGCTGGGTGCCCAAGCACCTCTCACTCACATGGCTCTCCGTCACGTGATCAGGTCTTTCTCACAGGCTATAGGTGAAGACAGACACATCCAACATATGTCTTCTCATGCAACTGCATAGCCTTTAGAAATGTTGCGCAAGATGAAGTGTTCGATTAGATTTTCAATTACATTTCCATTTAAAGAGTGATTAGAGGGACAATAGAGTGCTGAGTACCAGGCAGTTAGCAAGTTTGGTAGGCTACTACCTTAGAGAAGCCTAATTACCGTGACTAAACGGTCACGTGGAATTTACTGTAACAGTCACAGTAACAGCCCTAGGCTTAACTTCCTGTTCTGGGCTCACACGCAAACACAGAGACTCACAGACCTCTCACCTTCACACTGCTACTCGCTCCCAGACCCCTTTGACTAGGAGCACAGTGGTCAGAGAGCTGCAAGAGATTAACCCCGGTATCCAGCCTTTATCTCTTGCAAGGCTACTTCATTATATTTTGATATGTTACATTACGTTATAACTTTCCCAGTGTGGAGATTGTCTTGCCTGCTAGTGAACAGCACAGCCAGCAAAAGGTAGCTATGTATTTCTTCACACCAACTGAAGATCTTCACTGCCCATATCAGTATCTTGCTTAGCGGTGAAAAGCATCCTGTCATGGTTGAAAAAATACTGAAAAAAAGAACTCTAGCAATACAGCTACAGAAAGAGCTCTTTGCCCCCCATGCCAACATGCTGTTGATAGGAAAGGTTAAAATAGTGCAGCAATGCACTGGAGAGGCTGAGAAAAGCCTCACAGGATGCAATTCAGAAGTTTTTAGAGGAAATTGTTGATACATATAGTTGTAATCGAACAGTGCTTTTAACATGTGACGCAAAGCACTTTACAACGTCCCAAGGTGGAAAGCCCTTTAAAACAAACCTGGGGGCAAAGGAAGCAAAGTTGGAAAAACAGGGCATGTGCCATACAAATGTCAGGCTCAGGCTGCTGACGTGTCTGAGCAACTACATCACATCACCACAGTATCACCACATCCAGGATTGGGGACAAATTGAATTATACTGAAATTCAATAATTGGAAAAAGGCATCTATTTTCAATTAACAGACATTAATTTAAATTGACTCCAACCCTGACCATATCCCAAACACAATAAGTTGCAGTAGAAAGACTCAAAACCCCAAACACACAAATTGGTTGTAGATGAAGACTTGAGACAAGGATTCAAAATGGGAAAACAGGAAGGAGCATTAATTTGTTACTCCCCCCCATGCCAATAGTGCCAAATGAGCTGCTGCAGGCCCCTTGTTCCAGTGTGATTTTTTTACACTAATGAAGTCATCAGAGCTGCAGCAGCAAAGCCACGGCTGTGTGCTGATGACAGGACACACTCCCAAAAATGCAGACTTAAGATAAAGATACGAGATTAAATACAAAAATATAATAGTGATTAACGAATGAGTAAAAGTAGCATGACTATATACAGGGAGTACCAGTACCAAGTGAAATTGTGTTTTTAGACATTTTTACAAATTAATTAAAAATGAAAAGCTAAAATGTCTTGAGTCAATAAGTATTCAACCCCTTTGTTATGTCAAGCCTAAATAGGTTCAGGAGTACAAATTTGCTTAACAAGTCACATAGGTTGCATGGACTCGTGTGCAATAATAGTGTAATGATTTCTGAATGACTACCTCATCTCTGTACCCCACATACAATTATCTGTAAGGTCCCTCAGTTGAGCAGTGAATTTCAAACACAGATTCAACCACAAAGACCAGGGAGGTTTCCATTGGCTTGCGAATAAGGGCACCTATAGGTAAATGGGTAATAAAACAAAAAGCAGACAATGGAAATCCTGTTGAGTGTGGTGAAGTTATTAATTACACTTTGGATGGTGTATCGATACACCCTGTCACTACAAAGATACAGGCGTTCTTCCTAACTCAGTTGCCGTAGAGGAAGGAAACCTCTCAGGGATTTCATCATGAGGCCAATGGTGACTTTAAAACTGTTAAAAGAGTTTAATGGCTGAGATAGAAAACTGTGACCACACTCACTACCGAGTTCCAAACTGCATCTGGAAGCAACATCAGCACAAGAACTGTTCGTCGGGAGCTTCATGAAATGGGTTTCCATGGCCAAGCAGCCGCACACAAGCCTAAGATCACCATTCGCAATGCCAAGCATCGTCTGGAGTGGTGTAAAGCTCGCTTCCATTGGACTCGCATTCCCTGGAGTGATTAAATCACGCTTCACCAGTCCGACGGACAAATCTGGGTTTGGCGGATGCCAGGAAAACGCTACCTTCCCAAATGCATAGTGCCAACTGTAAAGTCCCCGGAGCAATGTTCTGACATCTAGTGGAAAGACATCCCAGAAGACCAACTCCATATTAATGCTCAAGATTGGAATGAGATGTTTGACGAGCAGGTGTCCACATACTTATGGTCATTTAGTGTATATAGTGGGAATTCATAAACCTTAACAAACAATTCACACCTAGCGCTTTGTCTCTGGTTAAAGATAGTTTTGACGTTAGTGTGAATACTCTATTACTCATCCCTACAAATAATCCAATGGATTATGATAATTTGCTAGTGAAAAAGGGGAAGTGCAAAAACAATTGTTTGCACCCTCTATTTTAATTAGCTCCATGGCAAGGCAGCCAAGTGTAAGCTAGAGAGAAAAGCTGTTTGGCTCTCAGACGACTCACGAATAGGAAGAACTTTGCAGCAAGTGTTTCTGATTAATAAACATTGCCATGCTGGTGGGTGTTAACATTTAAATAAAACCCAGCCCTGATAATAAACATAGGCTGAAAATAATTAGCATGTCATCTCGTAGGAAAAGAAACGTAAGACTCACAGAAACATCCAAATACACATATTCTGAGTCACACAGTCGCACCTCAAGCCCAAATATATCAGACTAAAATGATGACTTATTGACTTGCACCATTGTGCAACATCATTGGTAAGCTCTGGCTATCGTCTTTCAGCTCGAAAAAGTCCTGATGGATTTCTGGTGCTTTCAAGACAACTGGGAACTCTGTTCAAAATGACTGTTCAAAATGATATTTCTCATTTTGCGTAACCAATCAGCTACGGAGAGCAAGATCACACAGTCGTCCGGAACAGCTGGTTCTCTCAGGCATGGCTCAGTGTTGCTGGTCTCGAAGCGAGCATAGAAGGCATTTAGCTCATCTGGTAAGCTTGCTACGCTGAACAGCTCGCGGCTAGGTTTCCCTTTGTAATCCGTGGTAGACAAAAGGGTGAAACGAGGCTAAAGCAATGACCCATGGATTCAAACTAAACCACCTCCAGGCCCCCACAAAACATCTGGAGGAGGGAGCTAGAACCAGACACCATGGAGTGGAACACATGGACGACTCCTTTTCATCGCACTCTGTTCTGTGCAGTCATCTAACTCGTTCCATCCAAAATCCTGGTTGGAGGATTCCCGGATTCAAGAGGGAATAAGCAGGAAATGCTGAATCCTCCAATCAGGATTTCTTAAAAAAAAAGGACATTTATTGAAGGTTCCTGGAATTTAGATCACTGCCCAGAACAGAGTGCGATGAAAAGGTGTCGTCCATGTAAGTCAGTACTGCCTTACCATACCTCATTAAGAAGGGGCCCGAGGTGAAAAAAAAAAGAAATACGGGATCTGAATGCATCAAACATATGCTACTACCTCAACTAAGGAACTGGGACACAACATTTTTTTTTGAAAAAAAAAAATGACAAAAAAAGCTAAATAAAGGAGAGAATTAACTGAACCACTTGTGTTCAAGGACGTGGAGGTGTTCCCCCTCGTCTCAGCCCTTCAAAGGCTCTCTCAGGTACCTGCGGAGCGGAGTCACACAGACGCAGGCACAAATCAAGAACAATGGCTTCTGCCACGAGGCTAACCGAGCTTTAAAGTCAGGCGGGAGGACAAACAGCTTCCTCCGTCACTAGAGGAGAAAGGAAGGGAGGGGGAAGACGGGGGAGGGAGAGAAGGAGTGGGAATAGTTCTCACTCCTGTGGATCAGAGACTTTACAGTATGAAAGGATGCAGGAGAGGAGAGGAGCAGGATAGAGTCTGGAGGACGGTACAACTGAGCACGTCAAGCACTATTCTGTCTACTGAAAGTGTCTATTCGGAGAAGCAGCCTGAAAGGACATTTCCCTTGAATTTGACAAAGAACTAAATGGGGCAAATAGTTGTGAAATGTTGATGAATCGGGTTCCCACTGCTCTCCCCACCACTGTGTCACTGTGGGTCCTTTGATGGAGGCTGGAGCTGGAGTAGAGACAGGCAGGGACAGAGGCAGCCATGCAATGTGGTTGGCTCTGGGTCGGGGCACCGCTGCCAGAGAGAGTGGACATCCGCAACCCAGCAAGGAGGCACCAAAGTCAGGCCTGCAGCCCCAGCTGCTGGTGGAGAGAGGAGGGGTGGGACTGTGGCAGCCAAAAGCTAACTAAGGATGATACAGCATGAGTAGCCTGTAAAAAAGGCCCTAAACTGCACACACCAGTGGTGCATCATGAAAAAGGTGTGTGTGTGTGCATAAGAGGAAGTGTGTGAGTGTGTTTGTACAGTATGTGTTTGTGGAGTGTTTTTAACTGCCTTCGGTTAGCCCTAGCTTTAAAGTGAAGCTCACACACACAGAATACATGATCAACTCTCCTGTAATCTGGCCATCAAGTCAGTAGTGAGTGACGCACCACCACAAAAAAAAAAAAACACTACATAAGAAAGAGCGTTTAAAATGTTCCCATCTAAAATGTGTTTCGCCGTGTAGAACAAGGGTTTGAGGATGAGCTACAATAAGGCCAATTGTATTCAGCAGGGACCAGCTGAAGCCCCAGAAGCCAAGCTGTCCCTGGAGAGATACTCTACAACATAACGACATCACTCTCTCTCTGCTCTCGCTAGCCCCCCCAAAACCCCCTACTGCCTGCATCCACCTCTGGTTCCATTATCAGGTATTTGCTGCGGTAACGCCTAAGGCTGAGAAAAAAAATAATATATATATATCTAAAATGGGAGCTTTCATTTACAAAGTCAAAACAGCACATTAAAGATTAGCAGCATCTTCCAAACACTAGGGTGCAGAGCTGTGGATTTAGCATTATATTCAGACAAGTTGCAGTTCCCCTTGCTTTAATTCAAGCTATAATAACATTATATTAATTTCATGAGTCACTTAAAACCTGGCTCATGTTGTAGAACAATTCTCTGCCAATTGTTCGTAAATAATAGGAGATCTGTCAGAATGCGAGCCAATTATGAGCATGCTCCTGACTTTCCTCATGTGGTTGAAGAGGTCTGGAGGCCCACAGATGCTTTCCACTTTTCATTCAGCTCCAATCAACAGCCCATCATTTTAGTAAAACACTGAGATAGCTGCTGCTTCAACCCAGCAGAGATTTGGCAGCTATCTCCACCATCAGCGCAAGTCACAGAAAAACAATACGGATGATAAATAGCGAAGGACCGACGTGGCAGCAGACGGCGTGATTACACCGCCGAGTGGTGATGTGTTTCTCCCGTCAACCATTAAATTGATGGGAGAGACACAAAACTAAGGCTGGGCTACAGACAGTCATCATCCCGCTAAACGAGGTCACAGAACAAAACAAATTCATATAGTAGTGGAACTGGTGGCTGGTGCTCTCAAGACCAATCTGACAAACCACAGAGGCAGGGTGAAAATCTGACCAACCACTGGCTGATGTCTCCTTTGATTGATTTTACACACCCTTTTTTTCCCAATAACTATAAAAGCCAGATTAGTAATACAAATGAAATAGGCTGCATCCCATATAGCTGTTCCCCTAATCACTAGCAGACCTCATAGTTGATGGATAAGCTAGTGAGTTGGCCGCTTGGTTTCCCCTGTGGGTGCAGCCTGCTTTGTGACAAGAGTACAGATTCCATCCTTCAGATTTCTCTCTCCCCGGACTGAGACAAGTTAATGGATTTTACTTGGCAGATGACAAATGGTTCCCCAAATTGGGTGAAAAACGAAATAAGGCCTACATTTGGTCTCCACTGCTGGCTTGACAAGGTGACGCCTTCCTACTCTGGTAGCAGTTTATATGGCCTGTAAAAACCAGGTCACACTAATCACTTGAACTCAAATGAACCTTTCACTTTCTCAAAACTAAAGGAAACACGACACGACGCAACAATGGAAAGTCACAGCCAGCCTCTACAGCCAGCCTCTACAGCCAGCCTCTACAGCCAGCCTCTACAGCCAGCCTCTACAGCCAGCCTCTACAGCCAGCCTCTACAGCCAGCCTCTACAGCCAGCCTCTACAGCCAGCCTCTACAGCCAGCCTCTACAGCCAGCCTCTACAGCCAGCCTCTACAGCTCCCAAACCGGTGCATGTAAAACAGAGCCCGCTAAAATATGTTTTTTGCAATAATGTTTCTGATGGCACATAATGTTTCTGATGGCACATCATGTTTCTGATGGCACATCATGTTTCTGATGGTACATAATGTTTCTGATGGCACATCATGTTTCTGATGGCACATCATGTTTCTGATGGCACATCATGTTTCTGATGGCACAAAATGTTTCTGATGGCACATAATGTTTATGATGGTAGCGCTGTTGAGAGCCAATTTGTGAGCAACAAGTGTGGCTGTATGTTACCCGTAGAGCTTTACAGGAATGTGACACAGGTGTTCAGCTATTCAACACCTGCTGAACGACAAGACTGCATCAACATGGCAGCAGTTAGGTTATACCAGCTTAGGTGAGTGTGAGATTAGTGTGCTGCTGCTGGACTATACTGTAGATAAGGTACATAGGCTAATACATAATTGCTAGCCTACTAAAGCTGCATTATCAGTCCAATACAGCACAATGAGAACATTCAGATTAATGTCATACTCAGAGGCAGCAGAGTGCAGTTGACTGCTGAGTTACAAATGGGGCACCAACTTCCTGAGTGAGAATATGCTGCCAACTTACCCTTAAGAGGTGATGACAGAGTTACTTAGGCCTAATCATTGACAGTTAATGAGAGCAGATCTGTTTCCTGTCCACCTACGTCTTCCACTGCCCTCTCCCTGAACTCACACTGTCTTTCTGACATCCGGCTCAGAGAGACAACAAGTGAAAAGCCTGGTGTAAAATATCTGTCATAATGGCTCTGGGGTTGGTTGGTTCGGTAGGAGAGCAGAGGAGCACATAGGCGCTTTATTTCAGCTTGGCATATAAACAATGTTCCCTCAAAAAAAATGTAGACACTGAGAAAATTATATACCTGCTGAGCAAATTCTACGTTTGCTGAGTGCAAACTTCAAGGTTGTAAAAATTCTATGCAACTTCCAGCACGCGTTTACTGTGAACACTGAGGCTGTATCTGCTTTAAGTTACAGTTTCAAACAGTGGTCAAGTAGGCTACTGTAGCTACTTGATCATAATGTAGGCATACCAGAGTGGCCTACCATCAAAAACAATGGAGAAAATGCCTCCCATAACATTTTACCATGGAAATAGCTGTTCTATCACTCATCCTACAGTAGCAGCCAAAAAACATGCAGGGCTTGACATCCATTGGTCCTTCAGACAAGGAAGTCACTGAAAATGTTTGTGTTGTTTGATGCAAGAAGCTACTTTACAAAATAACATTAATTATTATTCCCACACCATTATTACAGAGAATCAGAGAAATTATGCTACCCTCTGCCCATTGGCTACTTAGCTTATTCAAGCCTGCCTCAAAATATAACACTGCCCCTTTACCTGGCTTTTCAACAATGTCTAGAAATATAGACGTTTTGTGCTCTTGTAGTAAGCAATCACTCCCCCATTGCTGACTGCAAATCATTTTTAACTGGGCTAATAACTGACTAACTAGCACAGAATATGAACAAAATGTGCAGACGTGGCTACATGCAGCTCTCGCTTTGATCTCAAAACAAGCACATCTACTCACCACCGCTCCTGCTGTAAACAGTCCAGTTGAAAGTGAATGGCACAGACCCATATATGGCAATGGTCTGTTTGTATATAGGCCTACTGCAGCTCTGATTGGTTATGCCGCACCGGTCTATGTAGAGTACGAGCTGAGTTGTGCGTGTCAATGCAATAGAATCATACTCCGATGCGTTCTGCCTACAACATAATATCTTGCATCGTTTTTTTTTTTCTTCTGTATGTTGCATTGAAAGTTGCTAATATTGCGTCGTTACATTTACAATTCCCACAGTAAAAAGGAAAATAGCTGGAACATTGCATATAAAATCCGTTAGAGTGGTTACAATTAAACGTCAGTTTTGGAATGAGATGGGCTCATGCATCATATCATGATACACACTGGAATTTTAGTGCCCATGTGCGATTGCTAATGTAGAGATGACTGGTGGGAACATATCATCAAAATTACATGGTTGCTTATAATAAAAACGGTCAATGAACACAGACAAACGCATATAAAAACTACCTGGATGAGAAGTGACCATAGTCATCTATTTCAATCTAAACAGATGAGTGTGAATATCTGAGGTACATTCTAAGCTCTGATACATAAGACAGTTCAAGTGCATATAACCAAGCAGCCAGGCCAAGCCACAGCCAGACGGAATCATTTCATCTCTGTTGACACAGCTCCTAATTGAGCTGGATACCTAATTAAGGAATGGAGACACTCTGGATGAATTAAACAAATTGTCCAGATTTTGCTGCAGAGAGCCAGGGACAGCCAGAGCAGCAGAACTCCACTGAGCCCAGAGAGCAGAGAGCCCCCGCTCCCCTGAAAGAGAAATTACAGCCGCAGTCGCCAAATAAAAAGAGACACTGCTTATAGAGCCAGGATTACTCTGCGGGAGCTCACATAGCATTTCCCACAATTCACCTTGTAACACCCCTACCATCGTCTCCCTTTCACCACTGTTTCGCTCCATCTTTTGTCATTGTACCCATCTCTATACTATCCGCTGTTCTTCTTTATTTTGCACACTGTCTTTGTCTCATATGAGCAGCACAGCGGGTACAGAGAAGATAAATGTGAGAGAGTTCAAAGTATAACTGTGATAATCTTTTTCCCATGTCTGAACTTTGGCTGCGGTATGGTAGCAGTACCTGAGGGCTGTGTAGGGAGCTGTGACAGGCAAGGGAACAGGAGACACACAGGGACGGAGAGAAGAGACGCTGGTGAAAGTCAGCCGCTGTCTGACATGGTGCTGATAAGGGGAAGGTGCTCTTCCCAGGAGGGGGGAGGGATTTCCCGAAAGCAGAAGTATTCGGAATGGAGGCAGCTTTAGGCAGAGTGCAGGGAAGGTTTGTGGTTAACAATGAGATTACTGCCGCCACTGAAAGAGGGTTTGAATTTCAAATGATCCCCCCACTTCCTGTCCTCACCTCTGAGATGAAAGGCAGCTCATCTCACCTCATCTAGCCTCCATTCCATACCACCAGACTGTAAAAAGGATCAGCCCTCAACCTGAATGGCCTACAGCCCTGTCAATCACTCTTCACACTTCTGTTCATCAAACCAATCAGAGCGATTGTATGCACTGCAGTATACCGCCTCCCCTCACCTTTTTACATGGTCTTTCGTTTCACCAGATTCTGACCTGTTATAGTTGAGATATTGAGGTGCCCCCAAAGAAGAGTCTGTGCGTCTTGCCAAGAGACACGTCACAACCCACCTCAGCCCAGACCGCCACACAAAGGTCGTCATGAACCTGAGGAAGAGGAGCTGAGAGGCCCTACACACCTCTCCCATCTAAGAGAATACCCTGTCTGTGGTCATGGAGTCTCCAGTTGGGAGTTGCAGAGGAAATATGAGGACATGCGTCATGAGCAGGAAGAGCTTAGGAGGGCGTACTCTAGGCACTCCCAGCCTGAGTCACCGCTCAATGCAACACGGGCTAGAGCCATCGTCACCGTCGCGGGAGCGCCACCACAGCTGATACTCCCCTAGCTGGCCTGGCTACTCCCCTGACAGACACTACTCCAGGCCTCCCCGGGCCCCGCTATTCACCAGATCGTGGCTCCAGTATGCCCCCGGCTGGAACCTATGTCACATCTACCAGACTGTCAGGAGTGTCACATCCCCCTGAGGTGGCCCAGCTCCTCCCCCGACCAATATCCCGCTAGGCCGCCCTGGCCTGAGCCACCCGAGCAGCGGGTCCACTTCTGCTGTTCAGAGTGGCCCAGCTCCCCATCAGCTCAAGACAACTCCAGAGTTCACAGTCCACACTAACTTCTGCACCTGCATCAGCCAGAGCCTCGACTAGCCATAGTTAAGGAGACTCCTGCTCCAATCGTGCTTGCTGTTGCGGAGTCGTCCTCTCCTCCCAGTGGGGATCCCCTGCTAGTTAAGGCAGACGCTTGGGTCCCCGAGGTTCGACTGTCTGCTACCCTGGAACATTCAGCCACAATCACTCCACCTGCTCTCCCTCATGAGCCCCTCCCTGCCAGGTCCTTTGTAGCTCAGTTGGTATAGCATGGCGCTTGTAACGGCAGGTTAGTGGGTTCGATTGCCGGGACCACCCATATGCAAAATGTAAGCATGCACTTCGGATAAAAATGTCTGTTAAATGGCATATATTATAGAGCCTCCTGCCCTACCAGGCCCCAAGGTCGCTGCACTAGGCTCTCAGTCCTCAGCCCTGGTTGGCCCACAACTCCCTAGACCGCCAGACTTAGAGCCTCCTGCCCTGCTAGGCCATAAGATAACTGCGCTAGGTTGTCAGTCCTCAGCCCTGGTTGGCCCTCAGTCCCTAGCACTAGGTCCTCAGTCCACTACCCTGCCAGGCTTTAGGTTCTCTGCCCCACTAGGTTTGCAGCCTCTACTCTGAGTTGATGAATAGCCCCCAGCCTCAGTCGGTAAACAGTCAGCTCCCTTAGTGCTACACAACAAACTTCCCGGCCTAGTTCTAGGCCCAGCTTGGCTCTGAGTTATCTGCTCCTGTAGCCCTGGGGTCCCCACCTGCTCCACAATGGGAGCCATTGCCTTCAGCATTGGTGAGAGAATCACCAATCCCACCAGCAGCCAGTGAGCTGCCAACAACAGTTGTGGCCGGAGTGCCACATTACTCCACCGCAATAAGCGAGCCACGTCCATAAAGACTTGGCCAGCCTCCGGCAGCATACTCAGCGCCAATAGACGGGCCCCAGCAGCCCTGCACCAGCTGAATTAGTGGGTCCTTCACCACACCTGTGGCGTTCCAAGGGGCGGGCCAAAACTGCTTTCGTATCCCTATCCACCCTAAGTCACTTGCGTGCACTTGAGCCGGCACCCTCCTGGACCTCTAAAGTGACAATAGTAATCAGCTGCCCTTGAAGTTCGGCCAGATGCAAACTAGTACTGTACCCCACCTTGTCTGGTCCCTTCAATGCTCTGCCCATGTGCCCTGCCTGTCATGTCGGATGGGACTAGGCCCTTTTAAGATATGAATCCAGGGGCAGCAGTAAAAAGGCTGGCCCTCTCAACCTTGATTGGCCTGCAGCCCTGTCAATCACCCTTCACACTTCTGTTCATCCAACCAATGAGGGCGCTTGGATGTTCTGCAGGACACCGCATCCCTTCACGTTTAGTTAGTGCGCAACATCTTCCGTCTTGAGAAAAAGCAAGTATTGTGTTACTGACAGACTTCTTACATGCTGTTCCTTACTGAAGTGTGAGGAACCAGTGAATATAGACACACAATCATATAAAGCATCTTTAAATGGAAACAACTTTGTCTGTCTCTGTCTCTGTGTGTGTGTGTCTCTCTCTGTGTGTCTCTGTGTGTGTGTCTCTGTGTGTGTGTCTCTGTGTGTGTGTGTGTGTCTCTGTGTGTGTGTGTGTGTGTGTGAGAGTGTGTGTGTGTCTCTGTGTGTGTGTGTGTGTGTGTGTGTGTCTGTGAGTGTGTGTGCGTCTCTGTGTGTGTGTGTGTCTCTGTGTGTGTGTGTGTGTGTGTGTGTGTGTGTGTGTGTCTCTGTGTGTGTGTGTGTGTCTGTATCTGTGTTTGTGTCTCTGTGAGTGTGTGTGTGTGTGTGTGTGTCTGTGTGTGAGTGTCTGCGTGTGAGTGTGTGTGTCTGCATGTGAGTGTGTGTGTCTGCGTGTGAGTGTGTGTCTGCGTGTGTGAGTGGTGTTGACTATCAAGTGTGTGTGTGTGTGTCTCTGTGCGTTTGTGTGCGTGTCTCTGTGTGTGTTTGTGTGCGTGTCTCTGTGTGCGTGTGTGTCTCTGTGTGTGTGGTGGTGACTATCAAGAGTACAGTGGTGGGCCTCAACATCACGTTCTAACCAGACAGCACTATAGCGGGCAGAACCAAACCAATCAGCATTAAGTATATAGCGGGTGAAGGCATTCACAGCTGACGGCTCAGACGAACTAGCCGTTTTTACACAAACTCACCCAGAGTATACAGAGAACCAAGAAGCAAATACCTTCAACATCCTCGTTAAAGACTAAGGTCGGGTTTAATCTGACACAGGTTAACAACCTGCGAAGTGAGACACTTTTAAAGGCAAATGATTTTGTTTACTGTAATGTTATCAGCTCGAGCATCGTACAAGCCAGGGGTACAAATAAACCACTTAAAGCCTCTTACCCAGCAAATGGATTAATACATTGTTTCTGTCTGTTACTGCTCAACCTTGATATCTTTTGTTTTAGAATATCTTTACAAAGTACTTCCTGTCTCCCTCCCACCTGAGCCCATTAAGAATTACCAGCCGAACGCTTTTTCACTAACGACCAAACACAAATGAACAGTACTCTTTATAACGGCTTTCAAACGTCACACAATCGAATACATGTCCACCGAGGACATGTCTACCGAGAGATGAGCCATGTAAAATGCAGTTTCAAGTAGCTTTTAATACTTTATACACGTATCGCTGCACTGTTAATGTGTCGGGTCGTGCCTAGATTTGTGAGCACTAGAAAAGTACCAGTGAGAGTCGGTCGGCCGACACCCCAGGAGAAGGTAAAAAATTAAATACATAAAAATGACTCTCTGTTGAATAATGGAGAAGTACCTGACATCCATCCGCTGTGTGATAAAACTGGGGGCTTGATCAAGAAAACGAAGCATGGCTAAATTACTTTGCTTGGCCCTGGGTTAATTCACAGGCTTAGGTTTGTTATACTTAAAAACCAAGGTCCTCTAATAAAAAAATTGAGTGAGAGAGACAGGGTTTTTAGGAGTGTAGTGCTGCGCCCTGGGGGCTAAATCAAGGAGCTGAACAGGCAGGTGCCATCGATTGAGAAAACCACACCAAAGGCAACCCAGTGAGCAAAACAAACCTTTCAAACTGCTTTGTCAAGCCTTTTGTTAAGTAGAATTGGCGTGGTTAATGAAAAGCGCAACGCTTAAACCACATCCTTTACCCCCCCAGTAACCCCGGAGTCAAGGGCAGGTAGGCCTTTTGATATCTGGACAGCACGAGAGGCACTCTATGCACACACAATTGATGATCTCTGATCTCAAACATGAAAGCCTAAGAGCCACACCTTCCAATGGTTTAGAGCATTTTAAAAATAAACCTGGAGAGTATTTCAGTGATTTTAAGGCAATATTGACTAAAGATTCATCACATCCCCAGAGGGTATATAATTAATTCAAGCAAAATGGTATTAAACACACACAGTGCTCAGGGTGCGGGAAAAGAGAAGCAATAGCTCTACACTAATAGCTCTACACAGACTCCCGGTGATGCAAAAGGGGATACATCACTACGTCATCAGAGTGCGCAGCTGAACACTGTATGCTGGAAACACTTGGTTTGTTAATTTAACTAAAACATAACCAATCTTTGTTAAACATAAATACCAAACTTGTTTTGGATTGCATGGATTCCCGGACGCGGTTAGCTTTTAACAGCTAGGGCCGTTATTTCTTGTCCCGGAATCCCGCTTAACTGACAGGTTAAAGTCTGCGTGAATGAGCCGCTAATCTAGCTAAGCTGCTAAAGTTAGCCATCAAGCTAACGAAGTTAGTGCCAGATTAGTTTTCCAATGGAGCCCTCTTTGTCTGGAGAAGTAAATGAACGGTTTCTAATATGCTTTGTTTTGGGACAAACTGGGTCACTCAGAGTTCCAATGCAGCAATTGTTTGCTTCCTGAGGATTATAGGCTTGAGGTGGTTTCCTTGATCACACATGTCGCCAGCCTACGTAAGAAACGGAGTGGAATGTTTAACTTTTCTACACCGGTGGCTGGATGGCGTTCGCGCATGTTGGATGCATCTCAGTCTTGTCGTTTGTCATTATGCGACTGGCCGGTGTTGCCCGGAGTTTGTTGGCCAGGGGAGCCATCTCCTGCATCTCCTCCAGGGCGGCGAATAGTTTCGCCGCCCTGGAGCCTGATCCTACTGGCCTTTCTTCGCTGGGATACCTGTGTCTGCGGCTGCTGTGCCTTCTCCTAATCCTTCCCCTACGATTTCAAAGTCGACATCGGCAACGTTCCGCTTCTCCATCTGTCGGAGGCCTGCACCATCCAGTGAAGCGTGGGATGATTTTCCTCGTCCTTCTCGCCAGCCATGATTTTGGGCAGCTCCATGATAAGAAATGTGACTGTTCCTGCTGCAAAAACAATGTCCTATCCCGGAGCTCGGGTAAAGGACACTATTAAGCTACTCCCAAATGTACTACGCCAGGACATGTGGGTTTTAATGACATCATGAAGGGCAGCTCTGAACAGTTGAAACTGGATTTTAAAAAGCTGTTTGACTCTCTGCTATACACTAATAACAAGACCCATCATATCTTGCCCTGTGCCCTCTCTGAATCGTGGCATTGAATGCTTTAGCAGGATTCTTTCTCTTTACAACTGTCTACGTGATTATTGCAGCTCAATGAGTGTAACTTCTGTTAACAATTTCAATACCTTCTGAAAACAAAGCTTGTTTTATAAGGAGGATGGGATCCACCCAAATCATTTGGCTTGCTGGATCCTTTCACAGCATTAAAAGGCTGCGTTGAGACAACGACTTATCAATGACCCAAGCCCAGCTCAGTTAATCCTTACCATTTTGTCGCTGAGTCATCATAATGCTTTAGCAAATGTACATTATACCAGGGGCATTGGTAGACAATGTAAGTAACCTAATTGATGTCCCTCTAACTGCCCTGAATGACTCTGCTGATCCTACAGCTATTGTATGCCGCAATCATGTGCCTATGGACCAGATATATGCTGTTAAAACTGAGGCGGTGTGCCCTAGTAGGAATAACATGAGAATATCTACTTCTGCTAAGCTTCCCAGTAAAGCAATGAAAACAAGCAAGCATCCCAGAAAAGTGCCCAAAATAGCCCACGTTAACATATGTAGCTTAAGAAACAAGGATAATGAAATTAATAACTTACTAGTAACAGATGACATTCATATTCTGACTATCTCTGAAACTCACTTAGACAATACCGTGGTAGCAATACAAGGTTATAATAGAAATGCCAGTGGTGGAGGTGATGCTGTTTATATTCAGAACTACATTCCTGTAAAGACTAGAGAGGATCTCATGTTAAATACTGTTGAAGTAATATGGCTACAGGTTCTTCTGCCTCACGTAAAGCCCATTATTGTGGGAAGCTGCTGTAGACCATCAAGTGCTAACAGTCAGTATCTCAAACTTACTGAGGATAATAGAGGACGACATTGCCACTCCTATTTGCCATATCTTCAATTTAAGCCTACTATAAAGTGTGTGCCCTTAGGCCTGGAGGGAAGCAAAAGTAATCCCCCTACCTAAGAATAGTAAAGCCCCCTTTATTGGCTCAAATAGCCGACCAATAAGCCGGTTACCAACCCGTAGTAAAGTTTTGGAAAACAATAGTGTTTGACCAGATACAATGCTATTTTACAGTAAACTAACAGACTTTCAGCACGCTTATAGGGAAGGACATTCAACAAGCACAGCACTTAAACAAATTACTGATGATTGGCTGAGAGAAATTGAAGATAAAAAGATTGTGGGGGGTGTTTTGTTAGACTTCAGTGCAGCTTTTGATCATAGTCTGCTGCTGGAAAAACGTACGTGTTAACTTTACACCCCCTGCTATATTGTGGATGAAGAGTTACCTGTCTAACAGAACACAGAGGGTGTTCTTTAATGGAAGCCTTGCCAAGGGCAGCTGTCTAGGCCCCTTACTTAGAGTAAAGCCAATGTGTCTATGTATGCGGATGATTATACACGTCAGCTACTACAGCAACTAAAATTACTGCAACACTTAACAAAGAGCTGCAGTTAGTTTCAGAATGAGTGGCAAGGAATAAGTTAGTCCTAAATATTTCAAAATCTAAAAGCATTGTATTTGGGACAAATCATTCAGTAAACCCTAAACCTCAAATAAATCTTATGATATATAATGTGGAAATTGAGCAAGTTGAGGTGACTCAACTGCTTGGAGTAACCCTGGAGTGTAAACTGTCAAGGTCAAAACATATTGATACAACAGTAGATAAGAGTAGACAAAGGGACATGGGAAAATTGCAATTGGCTCAGAACAAGGCGGCATGGCTGTCCCGTAAATGTACACAGAGAGCAAACATTAATAATATGCATGTCAATCTCTCCTGGCTCAAAGTGGAGGAGAGATTGACTTCATCGATACTTGTATTTGTGACATGTATTGACCTGTTGAAAGCACCAAGCTGTCTGTTTAAAACGACTAGCACACAGCTCAGACACCCATGCATACCCCACAAGACATGCCACCAGGGGTCTCTTCACAGTCCCCAAGTCCAGAACAGACTATGGGAGGCGCACAGTACTACATAGAGCCATGATTACATTGAACTCTATTTCACATCAGGTAACTAATGCAAGCAGTAGAATCAGATTAAAAAATGGGGACTGTGAAGAGACCTCTGGTGCCATGTCTTGTGGGGTATGCATGGGTGTGGGGACTGTGACGCAACACAAACATAGGCACAAACACATGCATACACACGCACACCTGATAACATACACACTATACACACACGTACACATGGATTTTGTGCTGTAGATATGTGGTAGTAGAGTGGGGGCCTGAGGGCACGCACTCAGTGTGTTGTGAAATCTGTTATGAACGCATTGTAATGTTTTAAAAATTGTATACCTGCCATAATTTAGCCAGACCACAGGAAGAGTAGCAGCAGCTAATGGGGATCCATAATAAATCCAAATATCAAACACACAATAATACCTCTGGCAGGCTGATTCCCTCTTTCTTCATGAAGTAATGCTTCTTGAACTCATAATAGGTATTGTACTGGTTCCAGGACTGCAGAAAGTCAAATCTGTGTTGGAGATAGAAACACATAAGATGTACAGCCATTATATTGAACAAATAGTACATTGTGAGCCGTTTCTGCTCTCTGTCTGTTTCTGCTCCATCTGCTTACCTCGGGTCATTCTTGACGCGGACGCTGGTCTCAAACTTGACTCCATTTCTGGCTACGTACTCAGCCAGCTTGTCAATAACGGGTTGGATATCAGGGGGAGGGGGAACGATGGCCGGCGCTGCCACAGCAACTGGAGGCTGGGGCCGCGAACTGATTGAAGAGGGAAAGATGAGTGGAGGCAGAGAGAGAGAGTTGTTTAGCAATGCATTACATTATGTTGGGAAAAATAGGTAGTTTTAGGATCGAGAAAAAAAATCTATCCACTTCTCTCCAATAAGTGTCCACACCACACACCTGGTCTCTGGCATGACAGCAGCAGGTACAACAGGAGCAGGAGGGGTTGAGAGGCGGACTGGGACCTGGCTGGGAACTGGAGTTGGTGGTGGGATCATGGGAACTGTAGTTGGTGGTGGGATAATGGGAAATCTAGTCGGAGGTGCCGTATAGATTAACCGTGTGGTTGGCTCAGGAGGTGGAGTGGGCGTTGTTCCTGGAGGAGGCGGGGCTCCAGAGTAAGAGGGCGCAGCCAGCATGCTACCAGAGGGTAGGGAGCTGTAGTAAGCGTTGGCATCTATCCCTGGGGGAGGCGGAGCCAGGCAGTAGGTTCCATCAGGTAGCATGCAGTACCCGTAATACATCGCAGCCACATTGGCTGTGGAGAGGTCAGAGAGAGAGAGGGAATTATCAATTTACATCTCAAAATAGCTCACGGCTCAAAAAGGAATTCATGCCAATACTTCAATTGCATGTGATTTTGCGTGCCTCCCTGTTAACAAACAGCACTGGATGAGACAGGCCTGCTTACTGTGTTAAGAGTGTGTGGGTGCGCTGCAGTGCTGAGCGGGGTAACGTATATACATTAAGGTCTGACCTCATTGCTAACATGATCTTAGTCTCGCTCACAGAGGACTCCTCGCTCAGCTACACACTGATTGAAATTTAAATGTTTAATAATCTATCCTGATTGCCGTCCAATTAATTAAATATACTTTGTCAGCAGAGGATGGGGGGGGTTCTGGCCGAGTCTTTTGTTCTGGCCCAACAAGAATAATTGAATAATTAGAATCATCTTGTTTGAAATCATAATGCGGATATCAAAATCTATTTGCAAAGACTCATTTCCAAAGCCTATCATTATAATCACACTTCCCATTTCGGACTCAATCAAGCATATCAGCAATTCAGAGAAATTAATTTACAGAAATCATACTGGCACACCGACTGGGATCAACACAGTGAGGTTATGAATAAAACAATTGAAGGATTCACTCATAAGCGTTTAGATTACATTTTCAAAGGGGAAGAAAGAAACAAGGAAATAGGCTATAGAAAAGGTTTCCTAACGATTCAAACTGAATTTTTCCGCTGATCTTTCGTTCACCACATATGTGGTGATGTCAAAATGAAGGGTTTTGTAAAAAAGTCATCAGCAATTGGATAATCTCTAACCAGTATCAAAGCCAATAACACATTTTCAAAATGCTCCTTTAACCACGTGTGTTCTGGCTCTGGCCCAACCCATCAGTTTCCTGGACAAATCAGACTGTCTAGAATGAATTTCCATTCTAGAAATTGTCAGGGGGGTACTCAGATCCAGACTCATTGCGGAGAAGAAACTAATGTCCGTGGGCAGGGAGTTTGGGTAGCCAGGCAAATATAAAAAGGTGTGGTACGTCACCGTGCAATGGTGTAAGTCAAAGTCAAAGTTCAGTTCATTCTGTTACTGTGGGTAGGAAATTGGGAAATGCTAATTGTGTGAGTGTCAAACTGACTGTGTGCGATGACAATTTGCTATTTTTAGGTCTAGATTCCTAGGAGGTGCTAGCCAGGTTCGTTCTGACAACCTTGAGCTGGCAAATTTGCACTCACATCAGCTACCAGACTGTATAAACAGATTCTATCAGCTCACTGCCAATGGCAACAGCAGAAAGAGGGAGGAGAGCCATGATTTGTGGGTGTGGTGGTTAGCGCAAGGTCGCTCAAAATGTCACCTTCATCTTAAATAGTCCCCTCACTGAGACTTCTTTCTCGACAGCTTAGAATCAAAACCATAACGAGATCGACTGTAACCGTATTAAGTTGAGTTTCCACATTCAGTTTGATACGGCTAGCCATCAGATTAATTAGCAAAAAGTCAAATTCAGCACCATCCTTCATTAAATTACATGACTCATTCATCATAAAACCCTCTGATATTGGCAACTACTTTAATGACCTTTTCATTGGCAAGATTAGCAAACTTAGGCATGACATGACAAGAAAAAAAACTCATAACCTTCATAACTGTCCAAATTATGAAAGACAAGCACCGTCATTTTTTATTCACTGAAATGAGTGTGGAAGAAGTGAAAATGACAATGACAAACCACCTGGTAATGACAACTTGGATAGAAAATGACTGAGGATGGTAGCGGACTATATTGCCACTCGTATCTCTTCAATCTAAGCCTACAGGAAAGTGTGTGCCTGGAAAAAAATGTCATTCCGCTACCCAAGAATAGCAAAGTACCTTTTACTGGTTCAAACCGCCGACCAATCAGCCTGTTACCAACCCTTAGTACGCTTATATGAAAAATGGTGTTTGACCAGATACAATGCTATTTCACAGTCAACCAATTAAGAACTGACTTTCAGCATGCTTATAGGGAAGGGTACTCAACATGTACTGAGTTTGACACAAATAATGATTGTCTGAAAGAAATTTATAATAAGATGATTGTTTTGTTTTTTATTAGTCTAAAAAAATTTGATCAAAGTCTGCTGCTCCTCCAGGGACAACGCCCACTTAATCATTGGTCAAGAACAGAGCAGCATGACTGGCCCTTAAACGTACACGGAGAGCTAACATCATTGACATGCATGTCAATCTCTCCTGGCTCAAAGTAGAGGTGCATCACTACTTGTCTTTGTGAGAGATATAGGCATGTTGAAAGCACTGAACTAAACAGCTAATACCCATACACACCCCACAAGACATTCACAGTCCCCAAGTCTAGAACAGACTCAGGGAAACGCACAGTACTTCATAGAGCCACGACTACATGGAACGCTCTCCACATCAAGTAACTCAAGCCAGCAGTAAAATCAGAAAAAAACCCCCCCCAGATCAAACACCTCACGGCACAAGGCAGACTGTGGAGTCACACACAAACACACACTACAAACAAACACACATTGTAATATTGCAGTATTGTACTTTTTTTATTTTATTTTTTATAATAGACTAATAATGTCTTGTATGATGTATTGTTTTATTTATGATGTAGGTTGTTGTGAGGTAATTGTTTTCTTCCTGTTTGGACTCAAAGCTAAATGGGGAATAAATAGTAAATACTAAGAGCAAGATCGTGGGAGTTTGAGGATGAGGGCTTACGGTTCAGCATGCGGCTGTGGGCTGTGCTAGTGCATTATTAACTCTACAGGGTCTTCTACTGTAGCAGTGGTTTCCCTCCCTGATGGAGCATACAGGATGGAGAGACAGAAAAAGGGGAAGGAGGGAGGAAGAGGAAGCGATGGAGAGGGGGGGGGGGGGGGGGGGGGGAATAAGAGGCTTGTCTTGTCAAAGGGAAAACTGGATGATATTAACTAATTTGTCACCGCTCTGGTAGACTGTTACCAAGACCCACCCAATATGCACAAGGCTGGAAACCTGTAGGAGAACCATCATTCACATGGTTTATATTAATTTGCTCCATCCCTCTTGATGCCGAGTCAAAGGTTAGGATTCACTGACAGATGTTCATCTTTTCATTTGATAGAATCAAGAATGAGATGGAAAATACAAAACGACTCCCGGGTGGCGCATGCACACGGACTTCGGTCGCCAGCTGTACGGGGTTTCCTACGACACATAGGTGCGGCTGGCTTCCGGGTTAACTGAGCAGTGTGTCAAGAGGTAGTGCGGCTTGGCGGGTTCGTGTTTCGGAGGACGCACGGCTCTCGACCTTTCGCCTCTCCCAAAGTCTGTACGGGAGTTGCAACAAAGGGACAAGACTGTAACTATCAAGAAATTTTGGAGACAAAGGAGTAAAAAGTAGCCAAAAAATAACAAAATATGAAAAAATAAAATACAAATGGAGAAGGACAGAGAAAAGAGAGAGACAAAGACAGAGGACTGAAGAGGGCCGTGTCCCTGCTGCTCAGTTAAGTGCTAGAGTGTTAGTTGACAGCAGGATTAAAGCAGTTACAGCAAATCCATCCATCATGCTCCACTGGCTTCTCTAACCCCTAACCTTAACACCACACAGAGCCAGGAGAGCCTCTCAGGATCCCACCACCACAGCCTTGGGTTTCTGACACAAAAGCCTTTAAAAATATATATCTTTCTCTCCAAACCATACACTTTAGAAGACAAGCGCTACTCCTTCTCCAGCCAATAGAAATGGTAATCATTTTCATAGGCATCCTCTTGAGCACAGCGCCACGAGTAGTGTTGAGGTTCAAGAACAGTCACCAATCAATACCCATCAGGCCAGTTTGTGTCTGGTGAGATTCTTACAGCACTGAACTTGGGATTGCAATCCGAACCAGACAAGGTAATAGAATAGCTTTCATTGCGTCCCTGTGATGCTCTCTTGGGTAAAACTAAAAGTGGGATGGAAAAAGTTTGCAAAACAAAAGGACGGCCTGCGAACAAGGGAGCATCTGCTGGTTAATAAAATAGCCCACTTACTGAACGCATAACGATCCATAACCTGCAGGGTAACAGCTTGCCTAGCAGGGAAAAGGTTCACACTGCTACACAAGACAGTCTAAAGGATTCCCTCCGTAACTGTCTCTAGGATAAATAAATTGCATTAATAGAGATGTAAGCGACGCACATGGTGGCTAATGAGCCCAGGCAAGGCAAGTCTAGGTGAGCAATTGTTTAAAGTCGGGTGGGTGAAACTGACTGACTGCTTCAGCGGAGGAGTGTTGGGTGAGTCATTGTGGATGGATGTACAGTACAGTGTATTGTGAGATGCTTGTCTATGGGCTGTTCAAACTAATGAGGTGTTCAGTAGGCTGCATTGCCTCATCGGCCCATGTCACCCAACAGGAATGGCACTGATTGGATAGCTGCCGCTTCACAGGCTCCTGACCAATTGTGCTATTTTGTGTGTTTTTCTGCGTTGATCGTAACTATTTTTGTACATAGTGTTTCCGCCATCGTTTCCTATGACCGAAAAGATCTTCTGGACATCAGAACAGCGACCACTAACCTCAATTTGGATGAATATTTCTACTTTAACAAGTCGTGGTGCAGGACATACTGCTCACCCGGGACCAGGCCCAAATCACCCAGACTCGGAGAAGAAAGAGGCGGCGTAAGCGAGACCAAAGTGGGCACCCTGACAAAACTACGTCAGCAAGTGAATAAACCGCCTCAACCCTCCGTTCTAAAATCACTGGAGAACAAACTGGACGAGCTCCGTTCGAGACTATCCTTTCAACGGGACCTGAAGAGCTGTAATATCCTATGTTTCTTGGAGTTGTTTATTCTATGCATTGGCGGGACAGAACGGCAGCTTTGGGAAAGCTCATGGAGAGAGGTGTGTGTCTCTGTCAACAACAGCTGGTGCGCAAATGTTTAATATTAAGGAAGTCTCAAGGTCATGCGAAGCTAAGTTAGAATACCTCATGATAAGCTGTAGACCATACTATTTACAAAGAGTTTTTATCTATATTTTTCATACATTAGCTTTCTATTTACCACCACAAACCGATGCTGGCACTAAGACCGCATTCAACGAGCTGTATAAGGCCATAAACCAACAAGAACATGCTCATCCAGAGGCGGGGCTTTTAATACAGGGAAACTGAAATCGCTCATTTCTACGAGCATGTCACCTGTGCAACTAGAGAGAGAAAAAATAAATAAAAAATTAACTCTAGATCCCCTTTACCCCACACACAGAAATGGATGGATGGATGGATGCTTTATTGATCCCCAAAGGGACAATTCTTTGTCAAGCAGCTACGAAAAAACACAGGGCAGGTGCAAAATGCCAGAACGAAAATACACAAAAGACAGATACACGATACATGATAGATAGTGCGGCAGTATGAAAAAGTATAAAAATACAAGAAGTCTGGAGTGCAAAAAGCTATAAAAAGACATTGCATAGTATGGGTGAATGGCTGAATATGTACACTATACATTATTACAGAGTGTTAGGTGAAAAAAAATGTATACAAATATTGCAAGTTGATATAGATAAATAAGGAATATTTTCATGGTTAACAAATAAGGAGTATTTGCATGGTTAACTATACTATACAGGTCGATGGCAGAGAAATACTTAAAGAGCTAAATGTGCGTATGATATAAGTGAGGGTAATAATAGTTTAGTTAATATACAGACTGGTTAAATGAACAGGTAAGTTAATATTTGCATGGTTAAATTAGCTGTACAGGTAAATATACAGTTACATTTACAGGTAAGTGAATATTTGCATGGTTACATTAACTGTACAGGTAAATGACAGGAAGAGATACTTAAATAGCTAAATGTGCGTATGATATAATTTAGGGTAATAATAGTAATTCCTTTAAAATACAGTCCTTAGTGCAGGGTTTAATTACAGATAAATGCACAAATTGCACATTCGATATACTAAAAGCAATGAAAAAAAGATACAACTGACAGGATACTAATATGCATTCCTGAGTGAATGACTACGTAAGTTCAGTCCAAGAATTACTCACAATATTGCACGTGATATGATATAACAACTGTACATGAATATGTGTATACAGACCTGAATTAATAAATAAGTCCTGAGTGAATGAGTGATTACAGACCAGAGTTACTCACGGATGGATGCATAATTGTTAAACAATGCTTCACGGTTGGGATGGTGTTCTTGGGGTTGTACTCATCCTTCTTCTTCTTCAAACACGGCGAGTGGAGTTTAGACCAAAAAGCTCTATTTTTGTCTCATCAGACCACATGACCTTCTCCCATTCCTCCTCTGGATCATCCAGATGGTCATTGGCAAACTTCAGACGGGCCTGGACATGCGTTGGCTTGAGCAGGGGGACCTTGCGTGCGCTGCAGGATTTTAATCCATGACGGCGTAGTGTGTTACTAATGGTTTTCTTTGATACTGTGGTCCCAGCTCTCTTCAGGTCATTGACCAGGTCCTGCCGTGTAGTTCTGGGCTGATCCCTCACCTTCCTCATGATCATTGATGCCCCACGAGGTGAGTTCTTGCATGGTGCCCCAGACCGAGGGAGATTGACCGTCATCTTGAACTTCTTCCATTTTCTAATAATTGCGCCAACAGTTGTTGCCTTCTCACCAAGCTGCTTGCCTATTGTCCTGTAGCCCATCCCAGCCTTGTGCAGGTCTACAATTTTATCCCTGATGTCCTTACACAGCTCTCTGGTCTTGGCCATTGTGGAGAGGTTGGAGTCTGTTTGATTGAGTGTGTGAACGAGTTCAAACAGGTGCAGTTAATACAGGTAACGAGTGGAGAACAGGAGGGCTTCTTAAAGAAAAACTAACAGGTCTGTGAGAGCCGGAATTCTTAATGGTTGGTAGGTGATCAAATACTTATGTCATGCAATAAAATGCAAATTAATTATTTAAAAATCATACAATGTGATTTTCTGGATTTTTGTTTTAGATTCCGTCTCTCACAGTTGAAGTGTAACTATGATAAAAATTACAGACCTCTACATGCTTTGTAAGTAGGAAAACCTGCAAAATCGGCAGTGTATCAAATACTTGTTCTCCCCACTGTATGTGAGTATGCTGTTTATTGACTACAGCTCATTGACTACACCACAGTGCCCTCCAAGCTCATCACTAAGCTAAGGACCCTGGGACTGAACACCTCCCTCTGCAACTGGATCCTGGACTTCCTGACTGGCCGCCCCAGGTGGTGAGGGTAGGCAACAACACACCCGACACACTGATCTTCAACACTGGGGCCCCTCAGGGCTGCATGCTTAGTCCTCTGGTAATCCCTGTTCACCCACGACTACATGGCCACGTATGCCTCACTTTACTGTATTATAATGCAGAATGTTGCAATATTGCAACAGAGAATCCATAGACCAGTAGAATGGAAGGTAATAAGTGATTGTTTCAGGTCAAATCAGATGACACCACGAAACAAAAAGGAACTAGGCCCAATCTACCTTCAAGAGCTACCAAAGTTATAAATTAATAGGAGCTCCAAAGCTGAGCGCTTATGGAGTCTGGATAGTTGAGAACAGCCCAAACCTGTTACACAGTCTTTACTCCTCTTGCATAATTCTCATTCAATACCCGCCTCATTGGCAGACACTGGAGGATCACATTGAGCAGTCTACTCCTTTGGTGCCTTTGATCCTCTTCAGTTTGAGGTTAACAGGGATTCTCCCAGAGAACCCACGCCATACACAGAAATCAGGTTGGATCTATGGGAGCAAAATCGTTCCAAAATGATTATCTTGTCGCCCATAAGCCAGCGCATTAAAAACCTGTGTGTGTAGTGCTGTGCGATTCTCTTACCTCAGGAAACCAGTGGAGCTCATGGAATGGAGACAAATCAGTGCTCTCAGCTTGAGCTGTCTCTCCCAAGCACAGGAACAATTTCTCAGTTTCCAGTTCAGGCAAAGAGAGGGGAGACGGGGTTGACCCCGGAAAATACGACCAGCCAAATTGCGAGGAACATCTCTCAAGGACGTATAGGGTAGCCTGGCACCCCATTTCACACCCAGCACCTTCAACATCCAGTTCTTACAACTAATGCAGACAGTTGAGACAAACTGGCTAAGATTTGAGCAAGAAATTAAATGGTGATTTTGTAACCTCGGGCACCCTTTGGAAGGATGGCCCTGCAAGACTAGTGATTCTATGACATTGCAATATTTTATCTAGATTTGCTGTGAGAGAACTGGTCATTGCCTATAGCACTAGGGAGGAGAAATGGTTGGTGTGTGTGTGTGTGTGTGTGTGTGTGTGCAGCCAGAAGAGAGCAGAAAAATATGTGGAAAATATGTCTGCATTTAGAGGGAGCAAACACATCTGTGGTGCGGCCAGACAAGCTGCTTTGGATTCGGTCCACCAGCGTTCAGCGCAAAACAAACACTGCAGTCAATGAAAAGCGAGGAGAATTCAGTTGGTCAGCACGTCCAAAACAACAGCTCACTGCAGCTCCAAAAAATGAACCGGAAATGAACCGGGCACAACTTCAAGGATCAGAAATTGAAATACCTTCATTGAGTCTTTGAAAAGTGTTAAGAACATTTAAGTATTCACAATTCCCCCAGGGACATGTGGTGAAAATCACTTCTCCATACGGTCTGTGCTGACCAGTCCTTAAGGACAATATTGACCAAGTAGAATTTCCCAGGTTGATCAACATTGAACTGCTCTGGTGGTGAAGGGCTTTCTACTATTGAACTCCTGTTAGAGGACATTTCAGCAGTGTAATTAGTCATGGGCCTACAGGAGACCATGTTAATGAGATTTTCCACTATGAGCTGCAGGGTCACCTCCACAGCTACACCATCAATCATCACAATCCTCTCAATCCTCTCAAACCTCAAGTACAGCCCAGAATGTCTATCAGCAAAACTGGGCAGATTTGATCTAGGTACTTTATGTTGATCTCAGCAATTTGTTAATACAATCTGTGACGTGAATAACTGAAGGTTTGCCAGTGGGAACATGTGTCTGATCAATATTTTGTTGATTCAACGTACCTTCCCGCCGAAAGAGATTCTAATCTGATATTAACACAAAGAGAATTCTAACAAGTGGACCATTCTTTTCACTTCCAGGGGTTCCGTGATCAATACTAGAAAATTGAGTGCCACTCTGCCTGTCTGAAAGACTTAGCTTATGTCGAAAGGGAAATGAAAAAGAAAATGGGGAGAGAAATGAAGTGGACCAGGACTAAATTGAGATGAAGAGGCTCCCTCTGAGCCAATATTAATGCTCCTCATATTGGAATTCACAGTTGCCCAGTTCAACTCTCAAAAATTAGAAACTGTACTCACGGTCAGCGGTGTACTCTGCCGGTGCGGCTGATACAGCCGGCTCTGCAGGCACTTCCTCTGGCTTGGTTGCCATGGCAGCGGCAGCTGCAGCGGCAGCTCCATTCTGTTCTTGTCGGGCTTTCCGGACCAGCGCTGCCAGTGGATGGTCTGGGTCCATGACTTGGAGAGGCTACAACGCAAACAGATTTGGTTAGAAGTCTTAGAACTACAGTCAGCAGCTCTTGTATTACCCTCAACAATGGGAACATATAGAGTGGTGAAACTGTGAGAAAACCTCTGTCTTATGTGAGGTGACGACAAGTCAAGGAAGAGAAACGGTTTCTTTATGCTATATTTCTCTATGGTATAACTTCTTATTGCAAGTATTTTTATTAGTGTGGCCTTTGAATAATGTATAAACATGTATACTGTTGATTTATAACAGTGTCTCTAGCCTTATGGTGTGCAATCTGGTTTAATCAAAAAGAGTTGGCATATGAGTTATCAAAACCCCTTTAATGAAAAGACTTCAAAGTTCTAAAGGAAAGATGGCATTCTCTTGATATTCAGGTCTAAAGCACTTTGAAGTGAGTTGCTTTGAAAATCAGGCCCAACTGTGCCGTCGAATAGAACAACTTAACAATAATGTGCCATTCATTCAGAAGTGTATGGGCTTTTGAACATTAAAACCATTGGCACAATTACCAAATGGTTAAACCCTGCAAAAAATTCAATATGTGGGTTGGAATGAACGGGCAAAGCCCCTATGGATGGGAGATAATTGCTCCAGAAAGGCCCTCAGATGAACTCAGTCTATAGTCTTATTCCCTCTGCAGTCAAGATAACTATTTGTCTGAATAGGACAGAACAAAGCAATATGGTGGAGAACTCACAAGTGCTTTTCACAATAATGGTTTCTTATATCCAATAATCTCAGCCTGCTGTACAGTAAAATGCACCTCTCAGACTACCTTCAATAGATGAAAACCCTCAAGGAAAATAATAAGCGTTAAGGTAGAGGTCATGTAGGGCCAGGTAGAGTACATACTAGTCAGAGTACACAATAGTACTCACCTTCATCAGCTCCTCAAGACGAGAGCTCTTCTTAGGCGCAAACAGGCTGGGGTGGAGGTAGTTGCCATCCCCATCATCATCATCAGAATCAGAGTCTACAGTATGGATAAAGAATATTACAAACAAAAAACTGTTTTAAGTGAGAAGTAGGCACTGATCTGAAGCTGACAAATAAAGGAAATTCAAATGAGCACCACACAATGCTACCTACGCTCTACCAAGGTTTTCCAGCACCTACTACAGTAACAGAGTTGGTCTACTGCACTTCAGACAATGTGTATGCAGGCATCTTAGGATTCAAACCTTCTCAAAAACAGCCTAATTCATTCTCCCACAATAATGTGATTTGTACCACACACAAGTTAAAGTCCTGGATTCTTCACACACCACACTAATCCCATTCCACTTGCATTTAAGCTTTGTTTATTGTATGAAAGCAAGCTGTACAAAGACCATCACGCTTGATTGTGCGAGCTGTTTTGTGTTGTAGTAATGTGTTGCCTGTCTGCATTCCCTTAAACCTTTATTTGAGAGATACCTTTGGTCAGTAGGTGCCCAACATAACAACAGGTGGTGGTGTGTTGGACACAGTCACTCACATCAGCTGTCAAAGCTGCTTATCTATCACTGCACCTGTATATAGCCCTTCTGTAAATAGCCCATCCTACTACCTCATCCCCATATTTTTTTTTTTAACTTACGCTCATTTTGCACTCCAGTATCTCTATTTGCACATTCCATCATTCCAGTGATAATGCTAATCTGTCATTTATTTCGCCACAATGGCCTATTTGTCTTCGTAACCTTACTGCATTTTGCACTACATTTGCACTCTGTATATAGATTCTCTATTGTGTTATTGACTGTACGTTTGTTTATTCTCATGTGTAACTCTATTGTTTTTTGTCGCACTGCCTTGCTTTGTCTTGGCCAGGTCGCAGTTGCAAATGAGAACTTGTTCTCAACTGACCTACCTGGTAAAATAAAGGTGAAATAAAAAAATAAATAAATAGTTCTACCTTGCTAGCAAGCAAATAGATCCAAGTTGTCTAGACTTCAAATATAAATATTAGCTTGTGCTTGAGAGATTGTTTATGAGACCTGTGTTCATTTTCTATAATTCCCGCTACAAGAAGTTGGTCATTATTAGTGGATGTGCATTGTGTATGATTCTGGTTAAATTTGTAACAAAAGTGTCATTTTCATAGACAGACTTGAATGCCAGATCAGTGATTATTGCAAAAAAGCAGGTTCAACTAAAATAATTAAATTATTAATGGGTCTTATGGTTGTGGAAAGCTTATATTTATCCTATGTATAATTTTACAAGCCCTGAATTATGTTTGAAATGCAGTATATTGAACTTTAATTGTGCAACAAAGCTTATTCAGAGAAAACTTGAAAAAAAGATACATATTGTGAATTGCCCATAAGTTTGAAAAAAATAGAGATATGATTTTTAGGCCAAAACGCCCAGCCTTAGTTGAGCTTGTCATGAATAGAGGTATTGAACAAGGAAGTAGTGTTCACAGGGAGTTTCGTATAGAAAACACTGTCAGACAATTGTAGATATATCTCTGTCTCATGGTCCACCAGGTTCTGTACCACTATGACAACAACTTTATCGGCAGGCTTCACAATGACAGTCAAATCTTTTTTTTTTTAAATCATTAAAAGCTTCTCTCTGTTCTTTGGGCAAGTTATTCAACACCTTGTGTTCACATTTTCTACTCAGTCTGTGTCTGTGAGACATCTTTTTCAAGGTCTGCAATATGTTTCCAGTGATGTATTCTTTCTCGGAGGCATACCGCGCATTCGGAAAGTATTCAGACCCCTTAACTTTTTCCACATTTTGTTACGTTACAGCCTTATTATAAAATTGATGACATTGTTTTTTCCCCTCATCAATCTACACACAATAATGACAAAGCAAAAAAAAACTGAAATATGACATTTACATACGTATTCAGACCCTTTAGTCGGTACTTTGTTGAAGCACCTTTGGTAGAGATTACAGCCTTAAGTCGTCTTGGGTATGACGCTACAAGCTTGGCACACCTGTATTTGGGGAGTTTCTCCCATTCTTCTCTGCAGATCCTCTCAAAGCTCTGTCATGTCGGATGGGGAGTGTCGATGCACAGCTATTTTCAGGTCTCTCCTGAGATGTTCAATCTGGTTCAAGTCCGGGCTCTGGCTGGGCCACACAAGGATATATTCAGAGACTTGTCCCCAGTCTGAGCTCCTTAGCGCTCTGGAGCAGGTTTTCATCAAGCATCTCTTTGTACGTTTCTCCGTTCATCTTTGCCTAGATCCTGACTAGTCTCCCAGTCCAATCTTGGTTTCATCAGACGAGAGAATCTTGTTTCTCATGGGAGTCCTTTAAATGCCTTTTGGCAAATTCCAAGCGGGCTGTCATGTGCCTTTTACTGAGGAGTGGCTTCCGTCTGGCCACTCTACCATAAAGGATTGATTGGTGGAGTGCTGATTGTCCTTCTGGAAGGTTCTCCCATCTCCACAGAGGAACTCTGTAGCTCTGTCAGAGTGACCATCGGGTTCTTGGTCAAGGCCCTTCTCCTGATTGTTCATTTTGGCCGGGCAGCCAGCTCTAGGAAGTCTTGGTGGTTCCAAACTTCTTCCATTTAAGAATAATGGAGGCCACAGTGTTCTTGGGGATCTTCAATGCTGCATAAATTGTTTGCTACCCTTCCCCAGATCTGTGCCTCGACACAATCCTGTCTCTGAGCTTTAAGGATAATTCCTTCGACCACATGGCTTGGTTTTTGCTCTGACATGCACTGTCTACTGTGGGACCTTATATAGACAACAACTTGTCTATATAAGGTGTGCCTTTCCAAACCATGTCCAATCAATTGAATTTACCACAGGTAGACTCCAATCAAGTTGTAGAAACATCTCAAGGATGATCAATGGAAACAGGATGCAACTGAGCTCAATTACGAGTTTCATAGCAAAGGGTATACTTATGCAAATAAGGTATTTCTGTTTTATATTTTTAATAAATACGCACACATTTCTAAAAACCTGTTCTCACTTTGTCATTATGGGTTATTGTGTGTAGATTGATGACCATTTATTTAATCAATTTTAGAATAAGGCTGTAATGTAACAAAATGTGGAAAACGTCAAGGGGTCTGAATACTTTCCGAATGCACTGTATATACTGTATTTATACATGATTTTAATAGCAGGACACTGTATAGTCTATTATTCCTCTGAAGAGTATGAATTAGGCTGTTTGAGAAGGTTTGAATACTAAGCAACCTAGATACACATTATTTGAAATACAATAGACCAACATGGCTACTGTAGTAGGTCAAAATCTTGGTAGAGCATGGGTGCAGTAGGCATTGTGGTGCTCATGTGAATTGAATACATTTCTTCAGCTTTAGACCAATACCTACTTCTCACTTAAAACACTTTTTTTTAATGTCCATGGTTTTTACACTGGAAGGTAATGTTCTGTTAAAGGTGCATTATACACCATTTCTACATGCAAAGGGAGATTTTATTTGGAGCAACCAAGTCTGCCATTGGCAGTGGTATTGTAACCTTTAAAGAGAAATATCAACATTTTTCAACTTCATATTCATCATCTTCAGAACCACCCCAACATCAACATGTGCAAAAAAAAGTTTAGTGTTGGTTTTGAACTGATCTAGCTATGTTTTGTGGAAACATGTAGGACTGGCATTTGGGCGTGAGCTAGCTATCGTTAGCTAGCTTCTGTGGCTGAAGTTATTTGTGTAACAATCCTTCCATAAACAAATATAGCTAGCTAGCTACCTTTCTTTGCAGAGACTAGCTGCTGGACTTTGGACACACAAGCTAACGTTAACTAGGTAAAGTTAGCTAGTTACCTACCGAACTAATGAAAATATTAGTTTGCATTTATTGATTAACCACAGCTTAAATAGCACCTTATACCTAGCCATCTATAGTAGCCTAGGCTCTACTTCTTATGACTGGTAGCACGTTGCAGCAGCAGCTGTGTTGTTGCCGAGCAACAGAGTTGCTTGATCCAGTTAGATAGAACTCTGAGATTCGGCTGAAAAGATGTTAAAGTCAGAAATGCTACAAAAAGTTAGCACTTTGTTGGTTCTTAAATCGACGGATATGTGCACGCGAGAGAGATAAATTATACATTTAATAAAAACTGTTGCACCTACAAACTTAGTCAATTCGAAACATATTAAATCCAGTGGTCACTTTATGGACGTTATAGTCTCGTCTAATATGTGAGCTGGGTAGTCGAAGAATTTGATTTGAAAACTCAATTGCTAACGGCCCTGTTGTGGTTCTCAGTAACGGCCGGACGGCTCATGACGAGAGGCTGGGAGTGTGTTGTGTACCTCCAATCAAGTTGATTTGTGAATTATGGTGTTATATTGGCTTGGCTATGATGGTAACACTGTAGTAATAAGTACTCCATGTATTCTGAATTCTGTTAATGTATTCAGTTTAAAGGGATAGTTCAGAAATTTGGTAATGAAGCCCTTTATTTACTTCCCCAGTCAGATGAACTCTTGAATAAAATGTTTATGTCTCTGCATGCAGTAGATAAAAGGCTTCATTGCCAAAATCCCTAAGTATCCCTTTAACATGTATTCTATGCCCCTGTTCTCTAAGATTTCCACATGTATTAGATAGTATATGTTACTATGTATCCGATTCCCATACATGATGTACTACTCATTCTATTTAAACCCTTTTTGTTAACCTATGTGACTCACCCTGTGAGTCCTGCTTGTCGGAAGCGGAGGTATAGCGGCCCTCCTTCATGGCCTTCAGGATGTGTTTGTAGTAGGGGTTCAGGTAGTGTTCGAAGTTCAGGAAGTCAAACTGGGAGTTGCCAGACTGCTTGGCTTTCAAAACAATCTCAAACTGGGCCCCCTGCTGGCACACAAAGTTGGCGGTCCTCTCGATGATGGCATGGGTTTTGGTGGTTGCTGGCTGGAAAGGAGAGAGGAAGAGCACACACACTAAGTCAAACGAAGTGTGGGGTTAAGGATAGGTGACAACCTGGGGCTGAATGTATCAAGCAAGAGTGCTGATCTAGGATCAGGTCCCCCCCTGTCCATGTAACATCGTTCATTGTGATCTAATAGGAAAATGTGATCGTAAATCAGCCAGTTAATGTAACTGTATTTTATAACTGAGGCACAAGAGTAATCACTTCAGAAGCAAAGATGAAAAAGCTAAATACGCTTCAACGTGACATGAAACAGGTTTGTAAGTGTGGTAGTTCATTCTTGGTGGGGTTCAATCAAATTATATTTCCTAAAGACAGTAGCTGAGATTGAATGACTTCAATAACAATAATTTACAAAATGCATGAAAGACGGAAATCATTGGGACTCGATTATTCAATATCACTGCGACTGTGTACTTTCAATGAATCATTCTCGTAGTTACCATCAAAAAACAAAACGTACATTTCTCATCAAAATGAAGATTCTGAACAATAAATGAAAACCTCTGGAGAGAAGATGCTTAGGTCTGAACTCTGTAGTAACATTCCACTACACGATAGCATAAACTCTGCAGCGGCAAATAACCTTGCAATTATGAAGATAAACGAGTAACTTCTTATTGAATCATGATACACAGAGAGAAAGAGGAGCGAGAGAGACATGATTACTTCTCCCCACCCCCCAGGCTGACAGACCGGCGTATGCCTGTGCTGCCTGACTACTCAGACTCGTGATAACAGGGGAAACACAGCCGCATCCCCAGATTAATATTTCAGATCAGATACTCAGAGAATAGCGCAGTCTTTGACTAATTGGTCGTTTCGAGACAGAGCAATTGGAAAGGACGCATATGTGTGTCTGGACATCAGAGGACACTTTGACAGCCAGAGTGAGGAAGATCTGTCAGATACGTCTTTATTGAATTACTATGTGTGTGTGTGTGTGTTTGTTTGTGTGTGTACCCCTGGGTGTATGTAAGTGTGTGTGTGTGTGTGTGTCAGTCTGAAGTGTGTGTGTGTCTGAGATGAAAGCCTCCCCTTCTCGAGTTGGAAGGAGCCTGCAGATGAAAGGCAACCGGCAGTCAATGGTGGAAGCAGCAGCAGTGGAGTGGAAAGTCTGTCCTACTGGACTGAGATGGGGGGAGAGAGACAGACGGTAGGCCCCTGACACTGACTGACGCAAACTAAAGCAGCACAGCAGACTCCGCTTCTCAGGCTCCTCCCAGACTGCAGGATGTGAGTGATGACCTCAATACCCTCCTCCAGATCAGACGCCATATCGTTCGACTAACCACTTGCCTGTTGTCTGTCTATCGGTCTGTCTGCAGTCTGATCAGCCTCGTGACTTCAATACTGCATCAGGCCCTGTCTATAAAGCACACAACACTGATCTCTGTTCCATTCTCTTACTGTTCCCTGTCTATGGCTCCATAATAGTCAGTGTTATGTAAAACCATTGGACCCCGGACACACCATTGTTCAAATGTATACTGAACAAAAATATAAACGCAACAACTTCAAATATTTAACTGAGTTACAGTTCATATAAGGAAATCAGTCAATTAAAAAAAATGAATTAAGACCTAACCTATGGATTTCACGTTACTGAAAAAAATGGGCCTCAGGATTTCGTCACGGTACTACTGTGCATTCAAATTGCCATCGATAAAACGCAACGGTGTTCATTGTCTGTAGCTTATGCCTTCCCATACCACCACCATGGGGCACTCTGTTCACAATATTGACATCAGCATACCACTCGCCCACACGACGCCATACACGTGGTTTGCGGTTGTGAGGCCGGTTGGACTTACTGCCAAATTCTCTAAAACAATGTTTGAAGCGGCTTATGGTACAGAAATGAACATTCAATTCTCTAGCAACAGCTCTGGTGGAAATTCCTGCAGTAAGCATACCAATTGAAATCTCCCTAAAAACATCTGTGGTATTGTGTTCTGTGACAAAACTGCACATTTTAGAGTGGCTTTTATTGTCCCCAGCACAAGGTGCACATGTGTAATGATCATACTGTTTCTTCTGACACACCTGTCAGTTGGATGGATTATCTTGGCAAAGGAGAAATGCTCACTAACAGGGATGTAAAGAAATGTGTGAGCAGACTTTGAGAGAAATAAGCTTTGTGTGTATGAAACATTTCTGGGAACTTTTATTTCAGCTCATGAAACATGGGACCCACACTTTACATGTTGCGTTTAAATTTTTGTTTAGTGTAGTTTGGACTTATCTGCTTAAACACCAGAGAAATCTCATTAGCATAATACAACAAAACAAAATCTAGTTTAGGCTAGAGATATGTTTTATTTTGCATCGGATGCGTCTCAATCCACCAATGTCGCACTTCCGCTTCGAAGGTGAAAAGTGAGAGTGCTAGAGCAGTGTTTGTCAAAATCGGCTGTAGCTTCTGAACAGTTTAGGCTACACACGAATATGATCCCTCTGCGGCAAGGTGTAACTCTCACGGACATGTTGGTTTTGCTCTAGGAAGCCCACAGGCCTCGCAAGCCTCGGCTGAAGGTCCCCCGATACCAGTTCAAAAATTGTAGAAGTATATATGGAGAAATGTTAGTGCCAAAAATAAGGGGTTAAATACATGTCCCTTTGTCATTATGGGATATATTTGTCATTAAGGGATATTGTGTGTAGATTGATGAGGGAAAACAAATATTTAATGCATTTTAGAAATTATAGAAAAGTGATGCAATGTAACAAAATGTGGAAAAGGTGAAGGGGTCTGAACACTTTCCGAATGCACTGTATTTAAGCATGAAGCATTGGGACGTTGTGCAGGGTACTCACCAGCTCCACATCGGGGGGGATCGTCAGGCCCGGGGGCGCCACGAAGGGTTCCTCGCTCTCCTGCGGCTCTGCTTCTTCTGCTGGAGAACAACCCACAAGGGCAGGGATAGAGAGAAGAAGAAGAAGAGAGAGATTAGGATTCAACCTACAGTCACTGTGACACACAACAAGAACTCAGTTTCCTCTTCTTCTTCCTCGACCCACTCTCATTTGGCCACGTTGCTCGAGGCACTCAGTTTCAGCTTTACTTACTCTTAACTTTCCGGGAGGTGGTGGTCCCTGTCACAATTATTTACAACATCCAGCACTGTAGAGGAGTCTTGTACTGCTGAGTAATTCCAGGCAGCGCTGTGCCAGGTCATGGTACAGATGACAGCACTCAGACACACAGCAGTAGTACTGTACCATCGCTGAGGGAGGGGCACCTGGCCGTTGGCTAGAGGAGGGCGGGGGGGATGGGTAGTATAATGCTGTGTTCATAGCCAATTGGGAAGGTGGTAATTTCAGTTTTGAAGTAGTAAATACGAGTTGAATGCATTCACATGCTTTTGTGATAGATTTATAAGTGCCTTAATAATAACAAAATAATAATACAGAATCATAATGTGTACCAGTAAGTAATATGCTATTAATTTATCTAAATGTTGATTATACGATCTGTGTGCTCTATTGATGTCTGATCTGAGTTTGATTGGGGGACTTGAAGCCGAAGCTATCTCTGTGTGATGTATTTCTATATTTCCCCCTTTCAGGTATGAATGAGCTTGAAGGCTGCTCACTTGCATGAGGTGACTTTGTGACCAGAGCGTGCCCGAGAGAGACCGCGCGCACAGCTCCTGAGTACGTGGGTGAATGGGAACAATGGAAAGCTTTTGGGAAATGTGAATGTTGTTATTTTGTACCTATGTAAAATAGTTGATTTTATATGAAAAGACACATTACAAGTGACTTGAAGCCAAAGTTACATCTCTGTGTGATTTATTTATATATTTGTGTGGTATATTTAGCTCATGAAACATGGGACCAACACTTTACATGTTGCATTTATATTTTTGTTCAGAATAGTTGATTGGCTAATAACAAGCTGCCTCAACCATAAACTAAAAGCACAGCTATCGTGCTCACAGAAAAAACATTAATAGATTATTTATGTTTATAAATAATGTCAGAGGTCAGCATGTGGGAGAAGTGGGAGCTCATGGGATGATAGACAAGTTTCCCACTAGTTATTACCAGTTGGAGGGGCATATCACATCCAGCCGTAATTGGGAGTCCCATAGGGCGGCGCACAATTGGCCCAGCGTCGTCCGGGTTTGGCCGGGATAGACCGTCATTGTAAATAAGAATTTGTTCTTAACTGACTTGCCTAGTTAAATAAAGGTTCAATTAAAAATAATCATCATTTAATTTGGCCTTACTGCTATTAGCCCACACATTGAATAACAGATTAACTACATGGAACAACAGATAATTCTCACCAAAAAAATCTAAAGTAAGTTTGTTCTTAAGTGTCTGTCCTCTATCTGAGGGATAGAAGAAAGACCAGGAAACATTTGTTGTTGGTTTTTTACAACCTCTTATTTTTGGCACTAAACAGTCTCCATACCGTATATACTTCCATAATTCTTTTTAACTGGTACCGGGGGACCTTCAGATGAGTCTTGTGCAAAACACCCAACATGTACATGTTCGTGAGAGTCTCACCTTTCCACAAAGGGGTCATATTAGTGTGCAGCCCAAACTGTTCGGACTCTACAGAGAGTTGCCAGATAGGCTGTTCACTGAGCCTAGTGAAGAGGCTGGAGGCCAGCACTGGACCTCACAGATGATTAACTGTCAGTACAGTAGCTAGCCAGTAAGACTACTTCACATTCAGTGCTGAAACTTGAAAAAGCTTTATTTTCGTACAGCTCCAGGGCTTCAAATAGTGGTTTATGTGACTCCACGGAGCCTGATACGCTAAAGAATTAATCACAGGGTTTTTGATTAAAGTGTGAGCCTCTCCACCTGTGAATTCATGTGACTAGTGTGAGATGTGTGCCTCTCGCTTTCTCCTCTCTAGCCCTAATGGTAAATCAGAGAAAGATGCTTGGGGGTTTCAAGCGGTATTGTAAATATGTATGTGTGAGTTTACTAAAACGTTAAATAATTTTTTGTTATGTGTGTGTGTGTGTAATTTGTGGATTCAAATAAATAATTTAGTGTATGTGTGTTTATGTGTGTGTGCTCACCCATCTCCCTGTTGGCCTCCTCTTCCTCAGTAGGTTGAGAAGGGTCGTAGTAGTCTGCGCTGTAACGGAAGCCCACTGCAGTATAGGTGCCTTCATCTGCCAGAGCTTCACTCAGACGCTTGTACTCTTCCTCTGTTTGAGACAAAAATACATATTAAAAGAGTGAGGGGAATGGAACGGTAGATTTATTGAAAAATACAGCCATAGTAGGCTACTCTAGGGATTGCCTCTAGCTTGAGACAAAAACATTAGATTCATTCAAAATCATCATTCCATCCATCCTGCATAGTTTCAAGGAGGTGAAGTGTCATGAGCTAAGAGCTGACAAAAACTAAAGCAGATCGAAGCCAGGTTTACCTTATAACACCCCACTTTTCTATTGCAATTCATCTCATAGTAAAGGACTATGAGGAATCAAAGGTAAAATAACATCTAACATGATCAATCATTTTTGTGTCTCATGTCCCCAGATGGATAATTGCTAAAGCCCTACTACTCAAGGGCACACAAGCGTGAGGGGACGAAAGTAACAAAAATGACATGTCAATCCTGTCAGTTTGGGAATTAAACACCATATTTCACTTTAAGAGTCACTTAGGCTAGATTTAATTTAGTAAAGGTGATCCTTTATGTAACGGTCAGAACTATTTCATTATAAGTGACAGAAGATTTGCTATGAAGTGTGCTGCATTGCTAAAATAACCTAAGGCTAGTCTGTGTTTAAAATGATGTGCATTTCAACACTCAAGCCAATAGAATAGGAATCTTTGGACAGGAGAGGTACTTTCCACTGATCCAATTAAGTCCACTGAGATTTATTCAGTCAAGCAGCAGCAAAAACAGTGCAAGTCAAACGTTTGGACACACCTACTCAATAGTGAAGACATCAAAACTATGAAAATACACATATGGAATCATGTAGTAACCAAAAAAAGGTTAAACAAATCCAAATATATTTGAGAGATTCTATAAAGTAGCCACCCTTTGCCTTGATGACAGCTTTACACACTCTTGGCATTCTCTCAACCAGCTTCACCTGGAATACTTTTCCAACAGTCTTGTAGGAGTTCCCACATATGCTGAGCACTTGTTGGCTGCTTTTCCTTCACTCTGCGGTCCAACTCTTCCCAAATCATCTCAATAGGATTGAGGCCGGGTGATTGTGGAGGCCAGGTCATCTGATGCAGCACTCCATCACTCTCCTTAATGGTCAAATAGCCAACACATAGCCTGGAGGTGTGTTGAGTCATTGTCCTGTTGAAAAACAAATTAAATTCCCACTAAGCGCAAACCAGATGGGATGGCGTATCGCTGCAGAATGCTGTGGTAGACATGCTGGGTAAGTGTGTCTTGAATTGTAAATAAATCACAGAAAGTGTCACCAGCAAAGCACCCCCACACAATCACACCTCCTCCTCCATGCTTCACGGTGGGAACCACACATGCGGAGATCATCCTTTTAACCTACTCTGCATCCCACACATGCGGAGATCATCCACTGCGGTTGGAACCAAAAAGCTCAAATTTGGACTCATCAGACCAAAGGACAGATTTCCACCGGTGTAATGTCCATTGCTTGTGTTTCTTGGCCCAAGCAAGTCTCTTCTTCTTATTGGTGTCCTTTAGTAGTGGTTTCTTTGCAGCAATTCAACCATGAAGGCCTGATTCATGCAGTCTCCTCTGAACAGTTGATATTGAGATGTGTCTGTTACTAACTGCAGCAGAGGTAACTCTGGGTCTTCCTTTCCTGTGGCGGTCTTCATGAGAGCCAGATTCATCATAGCGCTGGATCGTTTTGAAGAAATGTTCGCGGTTCAGAAACACATCAGTGCGTTGTTGAATAGGCTTCCTTTTCCTAGACCATGTTGCTAAGTGCATAACGTTAAAGTTAACCAGCATATTGGTGTTGAGAACAGACGCAGCGGCAAAATTAGGAGACGAGAAAACAGCCCTTGCCTTATTGTCTAAGAATCAATATATCAACAGAAATAAGACAGATCCTGCTTCTGTTGCCTAGTTGAGTGTTTGTTTAATAACCTACTGATTCCTTGAGCGCCAAGCCTCAAACAATGACATGTCAAGTAAACAATTTCACTTTCTTTTACCTCCTGAGCAACCAGTATACATTCAATCATTTCATGTTTATTTGTCACATCATCTGCATCAATTTTGCTGTCACATGTATTACGGTGTTCAGAGCTTGTTATAACATATGTATTGATGTGATCATGATATGCTATAGGTCAGGCCCTATTTTGCCCTATTTGGACGGGATTTGTTTTACTGGGGGAAGTCGGGTAGTGTAATTATGTGCACGAGCACAACATCTGTAATTTGAGTCCTGTCCAAATCTGCCATGTCAGTAATGTTTATATGGCAGGAGAGTAACAATTCCAGCCAGAATAACCTACTGCTTTTGGCAGCTCCAAGGTCCTCTGATAATACTAGTCCTGTGCAAATCAACATCCCTGTGTTGAGAGAGTTTGACAGAAGATGCTTCTGGTTTGCGCAAGAAAACAATAACTGTGCTGTGCATAAGCTATATCACAAACTATAGTATATGAATGGCCTACATGTATACTATCAACTTTCACAGTGAATGCTTTTGTTTATGTTTTGTGCTTATGAATTGAATATTGCCAAATGCATGAGTAAAACAATATTGAACCTATTCAATGCAACCCTTGATGTTAATAGACCGCAAAGAAGCATATAACTGACCTAAACGATTGGAAATGATTAGCTAACTTTCTCATCCATAGCCTTAAAACGGATGGGGGGGGGGGGGAAATCGCTAAAATATCATAATGATTATGATTCCTCAATTCAAATATTATTGGAGTGGCCATCACAAACCCTGACCTCAATCCTATAGAAAATGTGTGGGCAGAACTGAAAAGGCGTGTGTGAGCAAGGAGGCCTACAAACCTGACTCAGTTACACCAGTTCTGTCAGGAGGAATGGGCCAAAATTCACCTAACTTATTGTGGGAAGCTTGTGGAAGGCTACCTGAAACGTTTGACCTAAGTTAAACAATTTAAAGGCAATGCTAACATATACTAATTGAGTGTATGTAAACTTCTGACCCACTGGGAATGTGATGAAAGAAATAAAAGAGATGAAGTGTAAATTCACATGAAATCAACAGTGTAATGTTTTGTGTTCAGTCTTGTGTCAGGTGAACTATTGTGTACTCACCTTTGGGCTACTAATTTTCCCATTATCTCCAAACTATTCCCTTTGAATTTCTACCATGGTTACGCATATGCTTTTCATATTTCCTCAGGAAGAAACATTTCAATTTAGCCCTATCTATATAAGCCAGTTCAGGCTTTATTTGAAAAGTTTCAGTAGGAAATCACATGAATTTTTGATTTCAGCGATGTCATTTACAAACTAGCCTCCAATACTCTACTTAGCAAATTGGATGTAGTCTATCACAGTGCCATCCGTTTTGTCACCAGCTCACTGGTCACTATAGCAACACCCACCCGTAGCATGCGCTCCAGCAGGTATATCTCACTGGTCACCCCCAAAGCCAACACCTCCTTTGGTCGCCATTCCTTCCAGTTTGCTGCTGCCAATGACTGGAACGAATAGCAAAAATCATTGAAGCTAGAGGTTCCTATCTCCCTCAATAACTTTAAGCATCAGCTGTCAAAGCTGCTTATCGATCACTGCACCTGTATATAGCCCTTCTGTAAATAGCCCACACTACTACCTCATCCCCATATTTATTTTTGTTTATTTTCACTAATCTTGCACTCCAGTATCTCTATTTGCACATCATAATTTGCACATTTTTCATTCCTGTGTTAATAATGATAATTCTGTAATTTATGTCACCACTATAGTCTATTTATTGTTCTACCTCCTAACCTTACTGCATTTTTGCACTACATTTTGCACTCTGTATATAGATTTTTCTATTGTATTTTTGACTGTTTGTTTAATGTGTAACTCTGTGTTGTTATTTGTCACACTGCTTTGCTTTGTCTTGGCCAGGTCGCAGTTGCAAATGAGAACTTGTTCTCAACTGACCTACCTGGTTAAATAAAGGTGAAATAAAAAAATAAATAAAAAATAAATGATTTTTGGTCATTTCAGAGTAGGAGGCAGTCTCAAAAAAGGCTTTCAGTCAATCATATTTCATGGCTTTTTTGTTCGTTATGAAGATGAGATGTTAGTGGAGCAATACAGAACAAATTAAAGTGTCTTGAGTTTTGATTGCATGTTCTACAGTCTTGTAAAGATAGGTGGCAGGGATGCACCTATTTTGAAGGCCCAAAAAGGTGACACTTTTTTCCCACGGAAAAATGCAAAAAATCCCAGCTAGGGGGAAACGCAGGTTTTAACTAATTAAACAACAAAGAATATGATCTACAAGATCAGTCTCTGTGTGTAAAATAAAGTGGTTAATGTTAACCTAACTCAAAGCTAAAAAAAAATGTAAAGAAAGCAATTCAATGTTATTTGTTGCCTAGACTTTAATGCAAAAAAACAAGACACTAATATTGCAGTTATCCATGACAGCCTTTTATAATAGAACGCTTGTGACATCACACATCTAAATATTGCACTTGGGGAAATAGAAATAGTATGAAACAAACAGGCATCCTATTTTTGCTCGATTATATTGGCCACTATAGTAGACATCGATCAAGGGCACAAGGCTACATGTGTGCAAACATAACGTTCACTGAGTAAAAATGTCATAATCCCCCCCTCAGTCACACACGTATTTTTGTGAAGTTCAATACAACAAAAGCAATATCTTTGGGCTACAGAGCACTTTATTACATTGTACACTTTCTGCCTGTGGACATCTGTTCTACAATGTGCCAGCAGGGCATGATACCTTTTGTTGGCATAATTGATCTCTTTCAGGCAGAGAGTACACCTGGCATACCCCTTTTTATTCACTCTATTGAAAAAGTGAGAAAGAGGGAATGTGTGTGGTGTTCCTTTCACCTCTATAGTGGCATCCAGCTTAAAGGCAAAAATTCGATCTGCCCCTGAACAAGGAAGTTAACCCACTGTTCCTAGACCGTCATTGTTAATAAGAATTTGTTCTTAACTCACTTGCCTGGTTAAATAAAGGTAAAAATAAATAGCAGTTAGCTAGTTAACATTTCACACAGATTGCCAGGGTCCAGTAAACAACTAACACATTATAACTTGAGGAACGGCAAGGAGTCGAATAACGTTACCAGCTAATACTATAGCGAATTGGTTAGCTAGGTAACGTTAGCTGTCTGACTTTATTAGGCAGCAAATTTTCACACCATAAACTCAATTATTTGATACATTAAGTTGGCTAATGTTGCTCAACATTCCTCTGGCTAGCTAATGGAGAATTTGATCCAGCTAGTAAGATACTTAACAATGCTTATAATACTTGTCCACCAAACTTTCCAAATGCCAGTTGATTTTCGGTTACAGCTCGTTAAGTACGCTTCATCACCTTCTCACCCCCGTCTCCGTGGTCAGGCTTCTCACCTACCTCTTCGTTATCGTTCAGGGGACGCGCTGCTCTAACTGTCAAACTGCCTTTCTACTCTCTGCTGTAACTCGAAAATTGGTTGTAACCTCTCTTCAGTCGCGTGCTTCATTCTGTTGTTATGTGAACGATTGGCTGAGCCTAGGATATTGCCAGTATTGCGGCCAACTCACGCATTTTCTCATCGGATCTACACGAACCACGTAGGTCACCTATTTTGGATTCTAAACGTCGAATTTCGCCGAAAGGTGACTAGTTTGAATCCCTGAGGTGGTGACTGGCAATATTACATCAATAAAAAAAAAAAAAAACATTTTTGTAAAACATGCATTTTACATCCGATCACCTTGAAACTTTTACTGTCTTCCACAGCAGATGAGTGGAGGCATTGCTCTGCAGTTCAGACACCAGAGACAGAGTATGATCCCCCAGCTCTGACTGATTGGCCTACCTTGTCTGGCTTCTTCCTCCAGCAGGTCTGTGTGCATGGCCAGATACCTCTCCTCATCACACAGGGCCTCGATCCTGGCTTCCTCCTCGGACAGCTGATACTCTCTGTTCCACGAGCCCGTGTCATACTCCGAGAGGTCATGCAAGTGACCGCGCCCATCATACCTGTAGGGTGAAGAGAGGGGTTAGAGGAATAGAAGAAGCAACTGAAAGGAAAGACAACACATGGACCTACTTACCAACACAGATGGGACCCTAAAACCAAGAGTTTTTAACAACAGAACGTGCTACCTCAGTCACAAGTCTTTCATGGGAGAGTGTATGATACTGGAACTGAGCAATCTCATCACAATACAGACAGCCTAACCTGAACAACTCCCGACATAGGCCTATCTAGTGCAGTTTTCTTGCAAGTTTACTCAGTGTAGCCTATCTCATTCCTCTCTCAACAATCCCTACGGAGCAACAGCCCTGCATGAACACAAAAACAAAATAAAACAACTCGCCTCTTACCTTATAGGGTTTAACTTTCCCCATATAATACGCATCATTCCTTCTACATCTGTAAAAAAAGGTACATCCACACAAACCCGAGCACATAAATACTTATCCGTAAGAACCCAAACGGACGACATTTTCCTGCGTTCGCTCCTCTCTTCCACCTCTCCAGAGTGGGCGCTGTGGTTGGCATTGGGGGGCCAGGCAGGACCCCTTAGCCTTAGGCTACTTGCTGGGGAAATAAGGGCTGGTTATGTGATAGAGAGACACACACATACATTGGAAACAAGAGGCTGGCCGGTGCAGATTAAGGTGGCTCAACGAGACCATGAGTGCCAACATATGTCACTCCTTTCATGGTTCAAGTGGGTTTCTTTCCAAATAATCAACTATTTATACAGGTCATCATAGACAACTGTCAGTCTGAAGTAGAGCTTGTTCACTGTTGAAATATTTGGCAAACTTAGTGGAGGCCACAGCATCTTGACATGATGCTATGCTACACTGTTAATAGTTAGTGCATCTTCAGTTGCATGAGGCCAAAAGGACGTCATTACCAAGCTAGATAAATGGTTCGCCAATACTTCTATTTTTATGTCAGTTATATTTGCAAGAATCCGATCGGTCCCTTCGAAAGACAGATCTGGGATTAGGAAAGTTGGTTAGGATAACAATTCCATTAGGTTTGTTCAACCGACCTATCAATCAGGATGTTCTTGTCCCCCATCCATGGGATGAGCTGTTTGCCCTGCTCGTGGAAGTGAGCCCTCTCGTCGTCCCGGAACAGCTTGCAGGCATAGCCGAACACGAGAAGCTCGGCATATTTTTTGCTGTCACTCTCATCCTTCTTCGCCGGCTTGTTGTTGTGGTCCCTCTTGCCCCCGCCGCGCCGATACATTCCAAATTTGCACGTGAAACCACGTGAAAGAAATCTAGCACGCTAGATAAGTTGTATTACTAACGTTCAATTATTGTTGTACAACAAAGTCTTTCTCTCTCGTTTAAAATGAGACATACAATTTCACAATAAACGTACTCACAAAAACCTATTTCTGACATGTGCAGCCATTTTGGAAAATTGTGTAAATAACACTTTTGGTTCAGATATGTAGATTCGCCAATTGCTCTACAAGATAGAAAAACCCTATACGTCAATGAAACGTTTAATTTCCCTATATTCTGATGAGAAGTAACAGTATTCATTATGTATCCACATTGATAATATATAATGCACAGTCTGTGATTTTATGAGGAACTGCCCTCTGTGCATGTTGAATGTGCTACGGTGTGATTGTGAGATAACTTTCGAGAGAGAAATGGTAACATATAAAACTCGTATAGCCTGCATTTCTTCCACTCTGTAAATCCTACCAGTTTCCAGTGGTGTCAAGTACTTAAGTAAAACTACTTTAAAGTACTACTTAAGTAGTTTTTTTGGGGTATCTGTACTTTACTTTAATAATTATATTTTCAACAACTTTTACTTTTACTTCAATACATTCCTTAAGAAAATACTGTACTTTTAACTCCACACATTTTCTATAACACCTAAAAGTACTTACATTTTGAATGCTTAGCAGGACAGGAAAATGGTCCAATTCACATATCCCTGGTCATCTACTGCCTCTGATCTGGCGGACTCACTAAACACAAATGCTTTGTGTGTAAATTATGTTAGAGTGTGCCCCTGGCTAACCGTACTTTTTTTTTTGTTAAATAAGAAAATGGTGCCATCTGGTTTGCTTAATATAAGGAATTTGAAATTATTTTAAAATTTACTTTTGCTTTTGATACTTAAGTATATTTAAAACCAAATACTAATTTTCTATTAACGTATCTTTATTTTTAATGAAGTATGACAATTGGGTACTTTTCCCACCACTGCTCGTTACATTTTGAATGCTTACCAGGACAGGAAAATGGTCCAATTCACACACTTATCAAGAGAACATCCCTGGTCATCCCTACTATCTTTGTTTGTAAATTATTAGAGAATGCCAAGAGTGTGCAAAGATGTCATCAAGGCAAAGGGTGGCTAATTTAAAGAATCTCAAATATAAAACATATTTTGATTTGTTTAACACTTTTTTGGTTACTACATGATTCCATATGTGTTATTTCATAGTTTTGATGTCTTCACTATTACTCTACAATGTAGAAAATAGTAAAAAATTAAGAAAAACCCTTGAATGAGTAGGTGTGTCCAAACTTTTGACTGGTACTGTACATATAGGCAGGGGTAAAAGTGACTAGGCAATCAGGATTTATAATAAATAGAGTAGCAGCAGCATATGTGGAGAGTGGTAAAAGTGTGTCGATGCGTGAGTATGTGTCAAAATGTATGCGTGTGTGTATGTAGCATGTGTTGGAGTGTCAGTGTAGTATGTGTGAGTGTATGGGTAGAGTCTAGTGAGTGTGCACACAGCCAGTGTAAGAGAGTTAGTGCAAAAGAAGATAAGCTAAAGATATATATTTTTTAAGTATAATAAAAGAGGTCAATTTAAAAGTCCGGGTAGCCATTTTATTAATTGTTCAGCAGTCTTATGGCTTGGGGGTAGAAGCTGTTAAGAAGCATTTTGAACCTATACTTGGTGCTCCTGTACCGCTTGTCGTGCGGTAGCATAGAGAAAAGTCTATGACTTGGGCGACTGGAGTCTTTGACAATTTTTAGGGCATTCCTCTAACACTGGCTGGCATAAAAGTCCTGGATGGCAGGAAGCTCGGCCCCAGTGATGTACTGGGCCGTACGCACTGCCCTCTGTAGTTGGAGTTGGATGCCGAGCAGTCACCATACCAAGCTGTGATGCAGCCAGTCAAGATGGCCTTAATGGTGCAGTTGTAAAACTTTCTGAGGATCTGAGGCCACATGCCAAATCTTTTCAAACTCCTGAGGGTGAAGAAGTGTTGTCATGCCCTCTTCACAACTGTGTTGGTGTGTTTGGACCATGGTAGGTCCTTAGTGATGTGGACACTGAGGAACGTTAAGCTCTATCTGGCCCTGCGGCCTTTTGAATATTAACCTATTTAAAGGTTTTATGCACATCGGCTACAGATGTAGGCAGGCAGGCAGGCAGGCAGGCAGGCAGGCAGGCAGGCAGGCAGGCAGGCAGGCAGGCAGGCAGGCAGGCAGGCAGGCAGGCAGACAGACAGACAGACAGACAGACAGACAGACAGACAGACAGACAGACAGACAGACAGACAGACAGACAGACAGACAGACAGACAGACAGACAGACAGACAGACATGTTAGGGTTAAGGTTAGAATAAGGTTAGGATGAGGGTTAGTAGATAGTCAGTTGAAATGTTACAGATAGTCTGTAGGCCACAATTTGTGCGACTACAGAGCTGTGTGTCAGAACGGGCAGTTAGCAACACAGGGGCCCCCCAGGGTACGGTCCTGTCCCCCTTCCTGTTCACCCTCTACACCTCAGACTTCAGATATAACTCTGAAACATGCCACCTACAGAAGTTCTCGGATGACTCTGCTATTGTAGGGTGCATCAGGGGTGGGCAGGAGGAGGAGTACAGGAGCACAATCAGTGACTTTGTGTTGTGGTGTGAGCAGAACCACCTTCAGCTCAACATCAGCAAAACTAAGGAGATGGTGGTGGACTTCAGGAGAACCAAGGCACAACTGACTGCAGTCCCTATAAAGGGGATGGATGTGGAAATGGTTGAGTCATACAAGTTCCTGGGTGTCCATATGGACAACAGACTGGAATGGGCTGGTAACACCGGGGCCCTGTACCAAAAGGGCCAGAGCCGACTCTACTTTCTGAGGAGGCTCAGGTCCTTCAACGTGTGCAGTAAACTACTGCATACCTTCTACCAGTCTGTGGTGGCCAGTGCCATCTTTTTTGCAGTGGTGTGCTGGGGAGCAAACATCAAAGCCGGTGATGCTTCTCGGGTAAATAAGCTGATCAGGAAGGCTAGCTCTGTCCTGGGGATGAGCCTTGACACTCTAGAGGAGGTGGCGGAGAGACGGATCCTGGCCAAACTGCTGGCCATCATGGACAACGTCACCCACCCTCTGCACGCTATGGTTATGACGCAGAGGAGCACTTTCAGTCACAGACTGATCCCACCACGGTGTGCCAGAGAGCGCTACAGGAGGTCCTTCCTGCCGGCGGCTATGAGACTGTATAATGCCTCACCGGGGTGCCGTGCCGTCGGCAACATAGATCTGGAACTGTTGGGGTGCTAGGACCTAGTTTAACAATTATGCATCCATCCGTGAGTAACTCTGGTCCGTCAGCACTCATCCACTCAGGACCTATTTATTCATACAGGTCTGTATATACATACTCATGTACAGTTGTTATATTATATCACATGCAATATTGTAAGTAATTATTGGACGTAGGCATTCACTCAGGAATGCATATTAGTATCCTGCCAGTTGCACCTTTTCTCATTGCTTTTAGTATATCGAATGTGCAATAAGTGCAGTTGTCTGTAATTAAACCCTGCGCACTAAGGACTGTATTTTTAAGGGAATTACTATTATTACCCCAAATGATATCATACACACATTTAGCTATTAAAGTATCTCTTCCTGTCATTTACCTGTACAGTTTGTGTAAACATGCAAGTATTCACTTATCTGTAAATATAACTGTATACCTAACTGTACAGCTAATTTAACCATGCAAAATTTTTCACTTACCTGTTCATTTAGCCAGTCTGTCTATTAGTAAACTATTATTACCCTCGCTCATATCATACGCATTTTTAGCTACTGAAGTATTTCTCTGCCATCGACCTGTATAGTATAGTTAACCATCCAACATCCACCAACGTATAGTGTACATATTCAGCCAACCACCCATACTATGCAATGTCCTTTTATAGCTTTTTTTTGCACTCCAGATATCTTGTATTTCTATACTTTTTCATACTGCCGCTCTATGTATCATGTACCGTGTATCTGTCTTTTGTGTACTTTCGTTGTGGCATTTTGCACCTGCCCTGTGTTTTGTTGTAGCTGCTTGACAATGAAATTTCCCCCCCGGGGGATCAATAAAGTACCTATCTATCTATCTATCTATCTACAGATGGACTATCCAAAATTCCTTTGTAGGCCTAGCTGTTATGCAGAAAACAGTCATCATGCTATAATTGGCTAAAGCAGAAACAGACTGGCACCGAGAATAATATTCCTCCATTATTATTATAGATTTATAGATTTTGTAAACTCCTCTGCCCACCCCCTGCAACAGTGAAATACAAGAGTTAAAGTCTCTGAAAGGCAGATTATAATTGCATTCTAACAAAATCACTGGATATTCAGACACATTGGTTGTCACAAAAGTCAATTTTATTAATACATTTGAAATGAGGTCTAAATGTCAGCAACTGTCGAGGGGAATGTCTGACTGAGCTGAAAGGGAAATGTCTGACTGAGCTGAAAGGGGAACGTCTGACTGAGCTGAAAGGGGAACGTCTGACTGAGCTGAAAGGGGAACGTCTGACTGAGCTGAAAGGTGAATGTCTGACTGAGCTGAAAGGTGAATGTCTGACTGAGCTGAAAGGGGAATGTCTGAAAAATAATTGTTTGTAATTTGAAAGTTATGGGGGAAACAAAGATTGACACAACAAATATATGAGAAGCTACAACTTGATGAGACGAGGGGTAGTTCTTGATAGCTGCAACTTGATGAGACGAGGGGCAGTTCTTGATAGCTGCAACTTGATGAGACGAGGGGCAGTTCTTGATAGCTGCAACTTGATGAGACGAGGGGCAGTTCTTGATAGCTGCAACTTGATGAGACGAGGGGCAGTTCTTGATAGCTGCAACTTGATGAGACGAGGGGCAGTTCTTGATAGCTGCAACTTGATGAGACGAGGGGCAGTTCTTGATAGCTGCAACTTGATGAGACGAGGGGCAGTTCTTGATAGCTGCAACTTGATGAGACGAGGGGCAGTTCTTGATAGCTGCAACTTGATGAGACGAGGGGCAGTTCTTGATAGCTGGATCTTGTCTGGACACAATTAGAACTGCTGGGCTCGCTATAACCTCTTTCATTTCCAATGTTTAATCTTTACAAATACAAGGAGTATCACTAATCATTAAATCTACTAAGCATAATCAAGCATCAGTTAAGTTGTTCCTAATTTTGGCCACTCCACTTACGCATGTCATTAGAATCTTTTTTTTTTCAATATGAACTTTTGAACTTTTTGTCATTATTTTTAAACACAGATTGGCCATTGAATGATGTACGTCAATGGTTCCCTACCTTTTTCGGGTACTGTACCACCAACTGAATTGTGCTCTTGCCTGGAGTACCCCTGAAGTACCCCCTCATGTGCATTTTAACAGGAAGCCTATTGTCTCATGAGTCCTGTGGATAGACCAAGTACCCCCAGGTGTCTTAGTACCCCTGGTTAGGAACATCTGATGTACTTCATGTTTCTATGAATTTCACTCTCACTGTCCTTTCCTACTACATTTGACTAAAGAAAATGTGAATGATTTCAGGAAGGGATGTGCATTATGCATAGGCTACCTACATTTTTTGGCCTGTCACTTTGAGCTGTTTCCCCATGAAACTGTTTATATTATGTCCATCCTTAGCTTGGTTCTGCTACAGTACATTCTCATAGGAATCTGCCAGCATGTAAAGCTATAAATACACCTGCTTGGCATTTCTGCATAGTTATTTTGCTGTCGTCCCACTCGTTGGATGAGAATCATGCGTGACAATCGAACAGAATGGTCAAAATGACAGATTGCTGAGGACGCCAAAGGGAATGTCAAGTACATCATGTTTCTTGCTTAGAAAGGAAATTACATTGACACACTTCTCCTTGCCCTATCAGATGTATTTCATTACACAAGCTCATCATTCTGTCATCTGTGTCCTACTCCACGTACGTTTTCCTAATTCTAACCTTAACACTAATTCTAACCTTAACCCTAAACCCCCTAGAAATAGCATTTAACCTTGTGGGTACCAACAAAATGTCCACAGTTTTTTTTTTACGTTGTTGAAAGCTGAAATATACAGTACCTCCCATTAACTGTGTTATTCATTTCAAGGCTAAATGATTTTCCTCTTGAGGTTCAGCTAATTAATGTATTTATATTTCAGCAAGAGGGAAAAAGCAATTTGTTCAGTATGAGCTACCCTGCATGGAGGTCAAAGCTGCAGGTAGCCTTGTGAGGACCACAGCCGAGCCCTCACACCCTAACTAGGGGAAGTAATGATCCTCAATCAGAGACAGCTGTACAGGGTTGTCTCTGATTGGGGATTGTATTTATGCTCCCTACACATCCACTTGTGTGTGGATCATTGTTTGTGCCTGTCTACACTGCGTCACAGAGAAGTAAGTCACTTTGTTTGTTATACTCTCCTGTTTAGTGTATGCCTTGTGATACCACCTCAGTCAATAAACAAGGATGACACTTCACCAACGCTCCATTTACTGTCCCATTACTACAACACGTGACAGAATGATCCACCACCCAGGGACGCAACGGGGATTAACACTGGGAGATATCCTCCTCGGTATGGGGAAGATCACCGAGGGGGAATACTCCCATTATCGTTCGGTGGAGGAGGGCTGGTGTCCGGAGCAGAGGCGCCGAAGAGGAAAAAGGAGGAACCTCTACAGCCATGGGAGCAGGAGTACAGAGAGGAGTCGGAGGAAGACGACGATGTGCTGCTGTTCCCTCACAGAATGGGGATTGGCGGTGGAGAGACGACGACAGGAACAGTCGAACTCCAGCACCAGTTCCCAGTCCGGTGCCTCCATCGCCAGTCCAGAGTCGGTCACGGAGGAGTCCGACTCAGCGCACCACACCATCGGTGCGCACCAACAGCCCGGTACGGCCCGTGCCTGCTCCTCGCACCAGCCATATGGTGCATTCCCCTAGCACGGTACGGCGTGTGCTTGCTCCACGCACTCGACCTCCAGCGAAGGTCCGTAGCCCGGAGCCTCCAGCGAAGGTCCGTAGCCCGGAGCCTCCAGCGAAGGTCCGTAGCCCGGAGCCTCCAGCGAAGGTCCGTAGCCCGGAGCCTCCAGCGAAGGTCCGTAGCCCGGAGCCTCCAGCGAAGGTCCGTAGCCCGGAGCCTCCAGCGAAGGTCCGCAGCCCGGAACCTCCAGTGAAGGTCCGCAACCTAGAACCTCCAGTGAAGGTCAGCAACCCAGAACCTCCAGCGAAGGTCAGCAACCCGGAACCTCCAGTGAAGGTCAGCAGCTCGGAGCCTACAGCGAAGGCCTGGAGCCTCCAGCAAAGGTCCGCAGCCCGGAACCTCCACCGGTGCCCAGTCCGGGGCCGGTCGTCTGCTTCACTCCAGTGCCAGAGCAGTCCGCTCCACCGGTGCCCAGTCCGGGGCCGTCCGTCTGCTTCACTCCAGTGCCAGAGCAGTCTGCTCCACCGGTGCCCAGTCCGGGGCCAGTCGTCTGCTTCACTCCAGTGCCGGAGCAGTCAGCTCCACCGGGGTCCGAGCCGGAGAAAGACATCAGCGCCTCTCCAGGGTCGGTGGCTCCCACACCAGGGTCCAGGCAGGACTTGGTGCTCCGCGGGAGTACTGTGGGGGGAATCATCGTGCCGGGGTCCGGACCGGGCGTGCAACGGTGAGGCAGGAGGGGAGCAGCCTTCACGGTCTACGTCACGGCCGGGGCCTCCACCATCAACCGCCCCAGTACTCCGCCCGTTCCTCTCCCAGACTTGTACATTTTATTTTGGGAAAGGGGGGACTATTTGCAGTCGGGAGCCCGCACCTTAGGGGGGGGGGGGGGGGGTACTGTGAGGGTTTGGCTGTGGTTAGTACTCACTCCCAATAAGGGGAGTGGTAGGACCACAGCCGAGCCCTCACACCCTAACTAGGGGAAGTAACGATCCTCAATCAGAGACAGCTGTACAGGGTTGTCTCTGATTGGGGATTGTATTTATGCTCCCTACACATCCACCTGTGTGTGGATCATTGGTTGTGCCTGTCTACACTGCGTCACAGAGAAGTAAGTAAGTAAGTAACTTTGTTTGTTATACTCTCCTGTTTATTGTATGCCATGTGATACCACCTCATTCAATAAACAAGGATGACACTTCACCAACGCTCCATTTACCGTCCCATTACTACAACACGTGACAAGCCTACTTTATCTTTCAGGGTTCTATATTTTCCAAAGATAATTTGACTATTGTATTGCTTCCAGCAAAGGTCAACCAATAACTCTATCCTTGAACTCATTCACTTATTTTCTCTTGGAATGGGTGGATAGGATATTTGGGTAAATCTTTAGCTCCAGGATTTATTTCTGACCACGTGACCCGACCAGGAAAAACGATGGTTCCAGATTGGTTGAACACATCTCTCAATGATCTTGGACACATCATCTGGTTTGCTGGGCAATATCTTTGGTATTACTGTCATGTAGATCTGGAGTTCTTACAGGTTACATGACAGTAATACCAAAGATATTGCCCAGCAAACCAAAATTGGTTCAGTGATTTATATGGTTGTGGCACATGTTCTCATAACACAAAAACTGTTCAGTTGTATAAAACATTTGTCTGCTGTTGCAAGAACGTTCCCAGAAGACAATTTGTCTGGTCTTTATTTGGAAACCTAATGAGAACGTTTGGGGAATGTTCTGTGGTGTTTGTTACAGATGTTGCGAAGAACATTTGAGTGAATGTTAGGAGAACATTCCAAGGATATTTGATTTAAAACATTTCCCGGTTTACTGGGTGGTAGTGTGTCCACAGGAGATTAACATGACAGTTACCATTCATGACAGTTATGCCCTAGTGTTGGCTCTGACTTTATGTTCAAGTATGTTTATTAATGATTACAGCATGTTCTACAAATTAGCCCAACATTGCCAAGTCCTTAATGGGAAGAAGGCTCAATTTGGAATCTGGAACAAAAAATGCAACAGTAGAGAGAGAGAGTGGGCCACTGGGATTGCTCTTTCTCTCCGGCAGGCCAATTTACCTAATGGTGTTTATCAAGGAAAGCTCAATAATGATCTGCTTGAGGGAATATAGGAATGGAGGCAGATGAAAAACCTCACCCAACAAAAGCCAGTGAAACATTACTAGCTTGTAGGGCTTTTCTCCAATTTACAACACTGGTGTCAGGTGGACATGCATGTTAATGGCAGAAATAAATGCTAATCAATCAGAGGTTAGTGATGGGAGTTAGCGTCACGCTGGTTAGGCTGTAGCAGGCGGCTGCTGTGGGCTTTTGAAAAAGAAGCAGCCCTTTAGGGGCCTGTTTGATCCAGCTCCATCCAGAGTACTCTATTCTCTCATGTGGCTCATCATTTATCTCCCCCACCCCCCAGTCTATGTTATTGTCTCCATCCTCTCTCTCTCACACACACACGTGCAGAAAACACACACCTACGTGTATGCATGCATACAAGCACACACACTTATACCTCTGTGCACACATACACTTTCTCTCTCCCTCGCTCTCTCTCTCTCCCTCTCCTACCCTCACCACCTCTGTAAACACACACACTCTCTCTCTCCCTCTCCTACCCTCACCAGTCTACCCTCTCCTCCTCTCGGCTGCTGGGCTGGAACAATGAGTACTGACAGGCGACACGCTCACCCTTCCTGAGGGCGTTAAACGCTGCAACTGGAAACCAGATTAAGCCGTCCAAGATAGCATCTCATTTCGAGAGACTGACGATAAGGCCTGGGTGCTGGGATGATAAATAACCTCCCACTTCAGCCCCTGGCACCATGGAAGCCATACCTGGTGTGTTCTAGAAGCAGGCAGGGTCCTTGTTCCCTATGCTAAAATGTATATGTATGCAAAGACATACTCATACAAATCCTCTACACATCTTCATGCACACATACCCTCTATGGCTTGTTTTCTCGCTCCTTCTGCTGTGGCTGTACAGTAAAACTGACTATATGTCACCAGACCTCTTACTCTTATCACTGCTCAGCATTTGGACATTCATTTACATTTCTGTTTTAAAGTCGACAAACTCGATCACCCAATCATTCTCTTTAGAAATCAGTGTTCTATATGTGTGACAACCTTTCTCTTCTATCACAGTTCAAAGGTGAAGAATGAAGAATGAAGAATGATCCCACTGGGCACACCACATCATTGGGTAATATTTGGTTGAGACGTTGATCAATGTCGTCTCAACCTTTATTCACCGACTCAAAAAGACAGCCAGTTATTTATTTAATTTAGGTACAATCACATTTGAAAACTATAATAAACTACATTTAAATATTGTTGGCTGTCTGAGCCTAAGCTAAGAATAGCAAAACAAACTATAAATCAGGACCTTTCTGATGTTGCATACTCTTGAAAAGCACCCTGATATGTAGAATACAATTCTACTCATGGTACAAAAAGTATCTTACAGATTTAAGGGTCTATACTACTGTTGACCATTGTCAATCTGTGTATCACAATTAGAGCAGTAACTTGGAACAGAATTGTGTAAACTTTGTCCATGTAAAGACTGTTATGCAATATTTTTTGTCAAAGTCAAGAACGGTTTAAATGAAAATGTATTGCACCACAAAATGTATTTAAAAAAACTAAAAAGGCATTTCTGGCACAAGCTTCTGGAAACAAATTATATATACAATAAACCAAAAAAAGTCACTGTCAGTACAGGCTTTGATGCTTTTAACTTCTTAAGAACTCTTTCATCCCCTTACTCATTGGCCTCCCACTGCTCCCCTTTGCGGTAAGGTGCATATTTCAGGCAGTTTGACATCGCCTGTAGTATTTCTGCCTCTGTAGCCTTTGATTTGCCAAGACTCACACCTGCTGCAAAGGGGGGAAACTAATGTTAGCTAGAGAAGATATGCCAATGCCATGTATTGGTTTGGACTGTACTGTACCAGTAGCGGTGCGTGGGTAAACTCCTGTCTGGTGAAGTCCACGATGCCAGTGGTCCAAAAAGTAATTTTTATACTTGAGTAAAAGTAAAGATACCTTAATAGAAAATGACTCAAGTAAAAGTGAAAGTCACCCAGTAAAATACTACTTGAGTAAAAGTCTAGAAGTATCTGGTTTTAAATATACTTACGTATCAAAAGTAAATGCAAAGTATCAATATAAATACTTTCATATTCCTTATATTAAGCAAACCAGATGGCACACTTCTCTTGTTTTATTATTGTACAGATATCCAGGGGAACACTCCAACACTCAGACATGATTTACAATATAAGCATTTGTGTTTAGTGAGTCTGCCAGATCAGGGGCAGTAGGGATGACCAGGGATGTTCTCTTGATAAGTGTGTGAATTGGACAATTTTTCTGTCCTGCTAAGCATTCAAAGTGTGACTAGTACTTTTGGGTGTTATGGAAAATGTATGGAATAAAAAGTACATTATTTTCTTTAGGAACATAGTGAAGTAAAAGTAAAAGTTGTCAAAAATATAAATAGTAAAGTAAAGTATAGATGCCCCAAAAAACTACTTAAGTTGTACTATTTTTACAACACTGCATGACTCATATTGCATGTAACAGACAATTACATGACCTACAGCTTGGTTATGCAAGTCAATTTTTCCGACATTTTCGGAACACTAAACAACTATTGATTTAGAACCACAGAGAGTTACCACGAGTCGCAAAGAAAAAACAGGAGCTGCCTCCACTATTCCAGAACCATTTCAACTTCAACATTTCTACGTCATCAAATCACCTCTGCTTAGTCTAATACAGTGACAACTAAAAGACACCAAAAATAATTTTGTCCAATCAACATAAGCTAAATATTATGTGGCTGTCCATGGTTCTGATTTCTGCTTGTTGACTCACCCTAAAAGGCCAACGAAACTGTCCATCACTCTGTCATACAGTACACACTTATATTTTTTGTTGTCCTAGGCTATCTGGCTAACATGCTTGCTGGCTAACCTAACTTCCATTCATGGGCAACGTTAGTTAGTTAACATTAGCCTTCTACATCTAGCTACATGCTGAACTTCCATCCTCTCAGGTCAGAGGCACAACAATGTATGAATTAATGATTGGATCAGAATCGCCTTTATAATCATTGGCCAGTACAGAGAATTAAGTAAAACCACAAGTCCAAATCCCTATCTCCATCCATGGCTAATTTAGGAAAGGGCTGATTTTATCTAGCTAGCTAGCTAGCCGCCGGAGGACAACAACACAACGAGATGCAACAATTCAAGTTGTTTCTGTTAATGACATACATTATGCTCTTAAAGCGATTTGATAGGAGAGAAGCCAAATCCAAGCTGGCCTCCCTTGACACTTTTTTTTCCCCCCGCCAGGACTATTCACAGTTGAGCTCGCTCAGTTTAGCTCAATGCTGATTGGCACATTTTTGTATACTTTTTTTGTCAAGGGAGGCCAAATGCTCACTGGCTTCCCTTGCATTCAATACTACGGACGGCAACAATGTCATACTCGTTTGGACCAGACAGTATCAGATACTGTAGATGGCCTACACGTAGAGGGAGAAAGGTGCGCTGTTTCTCTCGCTCGGATGCTTTCTCCTGTGAGATACATTCAGCCTCAGGATCTCGTCACGTTATCTCTGTGCATTCAAATTATCATCGATAAAATGCAATTGTGTTCTTTGTCCGTAGCTTATGCCTACCCATACCATAACCCCACCGCCACCATGGGTCACTCTGTTCACAATGGTGACATCGGGAAAACGCATGCCCACACATGTCCATACACGCTGTCTGCCATCTGCCCGGTACAGTTGAAACCAGCATTAATCCGTGAAGAGCACACTTCTCCAGCGTACCAGTGGCCATCGAAGCTGAGCATTTTCCCACTGAAGTTGGTTACGACGCCGAACTGCAGTCATGTCAAGACCCTGGTGAGCACAACCAGCACGCAGATGAGCTTCCCTGAGATGGTTTCTGACAGTTTGTGAAGAAATTCATTGGTTGTGCAAACCCACAGTTTCATCAGCTGTCAGGGTGGCTGGTCTTAGATGATCCCGCAGGTAAAGAAGCCGGATGTGGAGGTCCTGGGCTGGCGTGGTTACACATGGTCTGCAGTTGTTAGGCCGGTTGAACATACTGCCAAATTCCCTAAAATGATGTTAGAGGCGGCTTATGGCAGAGAAATTAACATTACATTCTCTGGCAATAGTTTCGGTGGATATTCCTGTAGTCTGCATGCCAATTGCATGCTCCCTCAAAACATGCGACATCTGTGGCATTGTGTTGTGTGACAGAACTGCACATTTTAGAGTGGCCTTTTATTGTCCCCAGCACAAGGTGAACCTGTGTAATGATCATGCTGTTTATTCAGCTTCTTGATATGCCACAACTGTCAGGTGGGTAGATTATCTTGGCAAATGAGAAATGTTCACTAACAGGGATGTAAATTTGAGAGAAATATACTTTCAGGGATCTTTTATTTCCGCTCATGAAACATGGGGACTAACACTTTACATGTTGCATTTATATTTTTGTTCAGTGTATAGACAACACCAGTTTAACATGAATAAACTGTGTTGCAATTTTCAAGTAGATTCTACGAGACATTTATATACTTCTATATGGAGTTTTCAACTCAATTTCAACGTATACATAGTTTCGAAGATTATGTTGAAATTAGATTGATGTAACAACCTTTTAGTCAGGTTAAATCATTGTATTTAAGTTGAGGTTTTACCGTAATTTCAATGTTTTCAACGCAGGTCAAAATTACAAGAAAACAATACTGGTTGATGACTTTTTGCAAACCAAATGTATTTCAAACATAGATTAAATGTCACAATAGATTGAGAAATTACGTTGAAACATGTTAATGTTAATTCAACCAGTTTGTGCCCAGTGGGATGACAGAGAATGTAAGGCAGAAATTGAGACTAAAATTCGGCTGTCACGATCGGGTGTATGGAGAGAACAAGGCGCAGCGCAGGTGTAGTAGTTCGACATTCTATTTTATTATTTTATTGTAATCGACACAAATGGCGAACTACAGGACACAAACTGAAACTATAAACTAACGTCACATTCACAAAAAACACACGGAATGAACGGACGTGACAAAAAAACACTTACTTCACCCATGACTGCGAAATACATTAACATGTAACGATAACGACCCACACCAGCGTGAGGGACAGACTCAACATATATTGGATCCCTAATTAGAGACAACGGGTAGCAGCTGCCTCTAATTAGAGATCCACCCAAAACCCACAAAGAAACAGAAAAGAACGACACTGTCAGACTCTGACCATAGCTACATAGAGAAGCCTATTGCTTCTCTATGGCCAGAGCCTGACATCGGCTTCTAAAATCTCACACGGAAACAGGGATACCCCGCTTCTGGACTGAGCCACCCTTTCATCCCCTCCATTTACTCATTCTATTTTTCTTTATTTTCAAGTGTTTATTAAAGGAGTGCGTGAATAATGAGGCCTTCGTAAAAAATTAAAAATAAACAGTTGATGATCAAGTCAGATGGGAAACTAAACTGTGCAGCTTTTCAACCCCCCCCCCCCTCTCACTTTCTCTCTCTAGCTCTCTCTCATGCAATACATAATTAACATCATATAGGACTGGGAGCTAATTAACTTCAACTCATATGGTCGCTGCTCAGTCCAGCGCCTCCGCTGCCGTGATTAATCTGTGGCTCACTACTGGCTCTGTCTAAACATTGAGTAATGACATTTCTAAGCTCAGTCAGAGTGGTGAGGAACACCCAGAGAGCTGGGGGAGAACACTTACAGACTCTGGCCAGGTAAACCTTTCTAATAGCCTGTTGAAATGTTACCTGCATGTCAAAACCGTGCCAGTGGAAATGAAAATACTTATTGGATGGAGGTGTCAGACGTCAAAACACTTATGCAATGCGATGATGACAGATTCTGATTCTGCAGAGGCTGTACAACACCTCCTCAGTGTTCTCTGCTGTGATCGCTGTGTGGCCGTGACCCCTTTGACGTCATGTTCCCAGGAGAAGGCAGGCAGAGGATGCTCTTGTCTTAATGGCATTGCTCAATGTTTACCCAGAGCCAGTAGCGAGCCACAGATTAATCATATCAGCGGAGCCGCTGGACTGATTTAACAGGTTAGACACAGATACCACATGAGTTACAGTTAATTAGCTCCCAGAACTCTTCTCTATGATGTTAATTAGTGAGAGAGTGAGAGCGAGTGAGAGAGAGTGAGAGAGAGTGAGAGAGAGAGAGAGTGAGAGAGTGAGAGAGAGTGAGAGAGTGAGAGAGAGAGAGAGAGAGAGAGAGAGAGGCTAAAAAAATTTACCATGACAATTTTCTGTATTGTATCGCTGTTATATTGTATAACACCTAGGCATGCTATTGACCATGTTTGAAGGACTGCTTTGATCTAATTTCCCTAATATATTTTACATATGTAATTTTTCCTATACTCTCCAAGTTAACATAAAATACATACAGCACAGATAATGACATACGGTAAGTAGGTGTCATAGAAAATGCTTGCTGATTATTGTGGCCATGTGCTGTTGTTTCTGCTGGTGTTGTTGTGGTTGATGCTGTTAACGTTCCAGCAGTCTATCCTGGAAACAAAGGTCTGCATGACCATATAAGGAGAGATACAGTATCAGGGGAGAATGAGGCAGCAGTGGAGCAGTAGAGAGGAAAATGAACATCCATTATCAGACAAGTCTGCGCTAGACCAAGACTTCCCCAATGAATGCTACAAGAATATGACCAAGGGAATCTCTTAGTGACCAAGGGAAGGGGATGAGGTATCTCTTAGTGACCAAGGGGATGAGGTATCTCTTAGTGACCAAGGTAAGAGGGTGAGGTATCTCTTAGTGACCAAGGGAAGGGGATGAGGTATCTCTTAGTGACCAAGGGGATGAGGTATCTCTTAGTGACCAAGGTAAGAGGGTGAGGTATCTCTTAGTGACCAAGGGGATGAGTTATCTCTTAGTGACCAAGGGAAGGGGATGAGGTATCTCTTAGTGACCAAGGGAAGGGGATGAGGTATCTCTTAGCGACCAAGGGGATGAGGTATCTCTTAGTGACCAAGGTAAGAGGGTGAGGTATCTCTTAGTGACCAAGGGAAGGGGATGAGGTATCTCTTAGTGACCAAGGGAAGGGGATGAGGTATCTCTTAGCGACCAAGGGAAGGGGATGAGGTATCGCTTAGTGACCAAGGGAAGGGGGTGAGGTATCTCTTAGTGACCAAGGGAAGGGGATGAGGTATCTCTTAGTGACCAAGGGAAGGGGGTGAGGTATCTCTTAGTGACCAAGGGAAGGGGATGAGGTATCTCTTAGCGACCAAGGGAAGGGGATGAGGTATCTCTTAGCGACCAAGGGAAGGGGATGAGGTATCTCTTAGTGACCAAGGGAAGGGGGTGAGGTATCTCTTAGTGACCAAGGGAAGGGGATGAGGTATCTCTTAGCGACCAAGGGGATGAGGTATCTCTTAGTGACCAAGGTAAGAGGGTGAGGTATCTCTTAGTGACCAAGGGAAGGGGATGAGGTATCTCTTAGTGACCAAGGGAAGGGGATGAGGTATCTCTTAGCGACCAAGGGAAGGGGATGAGGTATCGCTTAGTGACCAAGGGAAGGGGGTGAGGTATCTCTTAGTGACCAAGGGAAGGGGATGAGGTATCTCTTAGTGACCAAGGGAAGGGGGTGAGGTATCTCTTAGTGACCAAGGGAAGGGGATGAGGTATCTCTTAGCGACCAAGGGAAGGGGATGAGGTATCTCTTAGCGACCAAGGGAAGGGGATGAGGTATCTCTTAGTGACCAAGGGAAGGGGGTGAGGTATCTCTTAGTGACCAAGGGAAGGAGGGTGAGGTATTTCTTAGAGACCTTTGTGGGAACTTTGTCCTAATTTCAAATTGTTCTACTTTCATATGGAGAGCTCATGTGGGGCACCGCCTAGGCAGGTAGAGCAGGCGTTACAGTACCCCCCCCCCCAAAGGCGCAGCTCCCGACGCCGCTACGCACCGGCACCTCGGACGACCCAGACCCAGCTGCGCTCCTTGGGACCGTATTCCGCCCAGTCCACTAGGAACTGGACCCAGCCCCGTCGCAGACGAGAGTCCAGCACCGCATCCACCCTGTACGCCGGACCCTTGTCCACCGAGGCGGAGGCACAGCAGCAGGACCGGATCCCCCAGCGGGCCAGGAACCACCGGCCTGAGGAGAGGACATGGAACGTGGGAGAGATGTTATGGTATGGAGGAGGCAGTTGGAGAGTCACTGAGACATCATTAACCTTCCTTAAAGGACCTTAAAGGGCCCCACATACTGGGGCTTTGACTTACGGCAGGGCAGACTGAGGGGGAGGTCCCGCGTGGAGAACCACACCTTGTCCCCCGGGCGGTAGTCCGGGGCATCGCTCCGCCGCCGATCCACCTGTGTCTTCTGACGGGCCACTGCCTCTTGCAGGCGCTGTGGGTGGCGGACCAAACTTCCTCCGCCGACCGGACCCAGTCCTCCACAGCAGGCACGGCACTGGGCTCGGTCCCAGTCCAAGGACACAACGGAGGTTGCCGCCCCAGGACGGCCTGGAATAGGGTCAGCCCTGTGGAAGACTGGCGCAGGGAGTTCTGTGCGTATTCTGCCCAGGGGAGAAAGCGCGACCACTCACCTGGCCTATCGTGGCAATAGCTCCACAGGAACCTCCCCAGCTCCTGGTTGGTGAGTTCCGCCTGCCCCTTAGCCTGGGGATGGTACCCGGATGTGAGTCTAACCGCGACCCCAGGCGGGACAGGAACGCCCTCCAGACCCAAGATGTAAATTGGGGGCCTCTGGAAGTCCATAGAACCGGAAGAACTTACCCACGAGAGCCTGCCTCGATGCCTTGAAATGTGCCTCCGTGGACTCCCCATGCCAGGCCACCAGTACTTTGCCTGGAGTGCCTCTGTGGTCCTGGCACATAGGTCTTACCCGGGGGGCACGTCGCTGGTGGGGGGTCCCGTCTCCCCGCCCGTACGATCTCCGTGTCCACATACCAGGAGACAGGTATTGGTGCCTGGGCGGTAAGCCAGAGTGAAGCGGAACCGGGCGAAGAACATCGTCCACCTGGCCTGGCGGGGGTTGAGGCGCCGAGCTGCCCTGACATATTCCAGGTTGCGATGATCCGTCAGGACTGTGAACGGCTCCCTCCAGCCAGTGTCTCCACTCCTCAAGAGCCAAATTCATCACCAGGAGCTCCCGGACACCCACGTCGTAGTTCCGCTCCGCAGCTGAGAGTTTCCGAGAGTAATTAGCACAGGGGTGCAGTTTCGGACTCCCGTGCTGCTGGGAGAGGAACGCCGCTACGCCAACCTCGAACGTGTCGACCTCCACAACGAAAGGTAGGTGCGGGTCGGGATGGCGTAGCAGAGGAGCCTGCATCCGGGGTCCAGGGTTTGCCTTTCAGCAACGACGTGAGTGGCGAGGCGATGGTGCTGAAGCCTTGGATGAACCGGTGGTAGGATTTGGCGAATCCCAGGAAGATTTGGTGGTCCTTCACGGTCTTTGGGACTGGCCATGACCTGACGACTTCCATCTTCAGCTCCTCCATCTTGACGCCCTCTGGAGAGATGTTATATCCCAGGAAGGAGATAGTGGCTTGGTGGAAGAAACACTTTTCTCCTTTGACGTAGAGGTGGTTCTTGAGGAGACGGCACGAACGTGAGTCACATGTTCCGGGTAGGTAGAACACCTCATCCAGGTAGGACTGGAACACTGCAGGAGCGTTGGCTAAGCCGTACGTAACCAGATATTCATAGTGGCCCGACGTCATGCTGAAAGCGGTCTTCCACTCATCTCCTTCCCGGGTGCGGATGACATTATACGGACTTTGGAGGTCCACTTTTGTGAAATACCGCACCCCCCTGAGCTGCTCTATGGCCGAAGGATATTGGAATTTCACCGTCACGTCGTTTAGGCCCCGGTAATCGATGCATGGTCGAAGTCCCCCGTCTTTCTTCGTGATGAATAAAAAGCTCGCTGAAGCAGGAGAGGTGGATCGGCGGACGTATCCATGCCTCAGTGACTCCATTATGTATTTCTCCATCGCCGAAGACTCGGCCACAGAGAGCGGGTAGATCCTATTTCGGGGGGGCGCAGTCCCAGAACCGTTGAGGAGGGAGATACTTTGCCTTCTCGCTGGGGAAGACCTCCTCGATGTCCGAGTACTCTCGTAGAACGTTGGGCTGAAGGGCGCACTCCGGGCTCTTCACTGATATAGCTCCACAGGTGATCTTGAGGCAGGTCTTCTGGTATTTCGTCGGCCAGTCCTGGATCTTCCTCTTGCTCCATGAGATGTTGGGGTCGTGCTTATTGGAGCCAGAGAAGAGCCAGGATGACCGGATGGGTGGATGATGTCATGACCAAGAGTTCCAATCTCTCCTGATGGCCGCCGTTGATAGTGAGGGTGAATGGTCGAGTCACGTGGGTAATGGACCCGGTACCCACTGGTCGGCCATCCAAAGCCTTGAAGGGGAGTGAGTACCTCAGCCTGTGCAACGGCAGTCGGAGAGCAGATACCAAGGACTGGTCAACGAAACTCCCTGAGTCCCACCTGACAGCACGGACAATAGAAAGGGCTGGTGATGTCAGTGACGCACAAGGCACGTTCCCGACTGTGCCGTCTGGGTACTCACCCATTTCCTGCTCTGGGCCCGGTTGGAGGGGCAGTCCCTTCGGGGATGCCCCCTCTCCCCGCAGAACTGACACAGACCCTGTGGATTCCGGTGGCCTCTCTCCTCAGCGGGGAGCCTCATGAGTCCCAGCGGTTACCTTCTCCCTGTCGGGGACCGGTTGATCCCCAAAGTCTACATCACACTGGAGAAGGAAACCACGACAACCCTCCGGATTACCATCGTACCGTTCCGGGAGAGCTCTCCGGAGCTCGCACACCAGAACGCTGCTAGGTGCCACACTCACAGCTGCCTCTGGGTTCCCTCACCCGCTCGTGGTGTCATGTGGGACATGAGCTCTCCATATGAAAGTAGAACAATTTGAAAGTAGGACAAAGCATTCCTCTGGTCGGTGCATGATTGCATATTGACTGTAACCATCAACACATTTCTGATTTCAAAACTGCGTTCAAAACCCTCATATATCGCTTATTACACCTACCTATCTTCAACTAGATTCAGCCGTGGGCCGATTTCTTCTTGAGCACGTGGTCAGAGAGCAAATTGACCACAACAAGCCCAAACAGATATAACATTTGACAAAAACATAATAATTTCAAACCTTGCTTACATTTGTATGATCACATATATCTCACTATTATGCTTGGGAATACTTTGGAACAGATAAATCAATAAAAATCTTTTGGAGATTATTTGCTGTCAAACAATCCTACGTGGATAACCACACCTTGTCCCACATTCCATGTCCTCTTATGTCAAACAATTAAAATAAATAAATACAAATAAAACATATTCATTTTTTTTACTCAGAAATAGGTCAAATTCGTCTTGCGGGTCGCCAGTTGAGGAGCCCCGCTGTAGTGTATTGAGTCTTTAAAACACCTGGTGCACAGTTAAGACCTTTTCCAGTTCCTCTATTCATTAAGGAGTAATTTTTTTGTGTTGGAGAAAACTGAGAAAAGTAAACAATGCTGAGAACTGCTTGTCTTCTTAGGTGAGATGTTTCTGAGTTAGCTGTTTGTTGGAACATTTTGGAGGGCATACAGACGGTATTGTTCATTTTGTTAGGTTATTATATTTGCCAGTGCCTTTGAATCTCTATGTGGATGTGGATAGATGTCTAACTTGATAATTTAAACTTCCCTTGGGAATAATGCAATGATTTGTTTGAGCCTTGAGACTTCACTGATATACATATTCATGAATTTTTTTAAGGGTTGTTTTCAAGGACATGAAAAAAAAGACTCCAGCTGAGACTGAGTGAACTCTGATGTGGGTAGACGTTGAACTGAGTAACATAATAGACTTGACATTATTATTACATAATAGACTTGACATCAACATAAAAAAACACATAAAGACATGGCATACTTTAATGACATCTCAGTTAATCAAGTTCAATGGAAAGTAAAAGCATAGGAAAGAGTGATTCCTCATGAAACCAAATCTAGGCCTTATGTGTGATGAACTTCAATAACTATCCGAATTGTCACTCTAGCTCGAAAAGAGAGTCTGCACAATTGTTACTGCACACAGGGTAGTCACCAGGGAAGTGAGGGTGTTCAGTGCAATGGCAGAGCAGCCAGGCTGACACAAACAACTCAGCCAGAGAGGGATTCAGGAGAACTCTTTTCAAGGTGTCAAACAAGGTGTCGAACCCAGCGACAGAGTTCTTAATCAGAGAGGCGAAGGTCGAGAGCCGTGCGTCCTCCGAAACACGACCCTGCCAAGCCGCACTGCTTCTTGACACACTGCTCGCTTAACCCGGAAGCCAGCCGCACCAATGTGTCGGAGGAAACACCATACAACTGGCGACGTGTCAGTGTTCATACGCCCTATCCGCCACAGGAGTCGCTAGAGCGCGACGGGACAAGGACATCCCGGCTGGCCAAACCCTCCCCTAAACCGAACGACGCTGGGCCAATTGTTCGCCGCCTCATAGGTCTCCCGGTCGCGGCCGACACAGCCCGGGATGGAAATAGCTTGGCAAGACAGGGATTATCTGGCACAATCTTTTGTAAAAACAAGGAGTTCTCAAAGGAGCAGGCGGTACAAATAAAACATTTAAGTCTTTGGGGAAATTTGGTGTTTAGAGCCTGTGTGCAAGTCTGCTTTAGCCTGTGTCTGTGTGTGACTGTGACTTCTCCAGGACTTCTAGTCTGTTTGTCAGCTGGTGGTTGTGTTGGGGCTGGCACTGGGAAGATCCAACAGTGCTAATGAGCTCACAGGGCTCTCAGACAGCTCTGAGATCACACACATGAGAGAGTGGAGGGACTTTGTACTTGGTACCAGCAGCAGCCATTTCTACTGAGAGGCTATATCTGAATGGAGAATGGAGGCAATAGCAGAGACAACACAGACAAGTACAAGCAGCAGAAAAAGCTTTGTTAACATATATTTTGTTCCACTTTGATCCATTGCTATTTGTTTAAATGCACTGACTGTGAACTGTGAAGGAAACAAGCTTCATATTTTTCTCTGGCTTCCTGTGATCAGTAAGAGGCATGATGGGGTTAGACTCCGGCAGCAGGCAACGGTTATTACTGGAAAAAAATATTTCTCTTTGTGACCGCTCTGCCCTCTCGCCCTGCCATCGATCCCACAGATTTATTAAGTGTCAAATCAAGTGTGCTTTATCATCAGAGTCAGACTGTTTTTCTGGACATCATGTTGAGCAATGGAGGCAGGTGATTAATTCAGCCGGTGCTGCTGTTTATTTGTGTTCCAGACCCTCTGACTCATTGTGGGCAGAATCAATGTCAAGTATTTCCGATTTTCTGTTTGTTCACTCTAGCATGTGATGAATACCATATCAACCCTGTTCATTAGTGGGGCTAGGAATGGAATGTATCGTGTAGGTACAAAGTCAGATGTGTGTGCATGGAATTTTCTTTGTCTATATAGAGTAGATCTGTTATTGACATTTATACGGTCCAGGGATTTAAAATCACTTATTGGGACATAGGATACACGCAAATGATAACATATTGTATAGACACTCTCACCATTTTCTTTCTCCCTCCTTCTCTTTCCCTGTCTCACACACACCAATACTCTTTCTCGCTCTCTCTCTCTCTCTCTCAGCTGGGAGAGTGGAGCTCCACACAAACGGCTCCATTATCTCTTGCTCTTCTCTCTGTGGCCCAGGGGGCCCCCATCATATGCTCTTTGTAGGCCTGTGAATACTGAGCCAAGCTACTGCTTCTTCCACAACAATTCACACAAGTCAACATTCTTCCCAACCTTGTGAGCAGAAATGAAAGGGGGGGGGGCAGACTAGGTTGTAATAATGTATCTTACATCTGTCCCTGTCAGGAGTAGCAGACTAGGTTGTGATAATGTATCTTACATCTGTCCCTGCCAGGAGTAGCAGACTAGGTTGTGATAATGTATCTTACATCTGTCCCTGTCAGGAGTAGCAGACTAGGTTGTGATAATGTATCTTACATCTGTCCCTGTCAGGAGTAGCAGACTAGACCCGTGATAATGTATCTTACATCTGTCCCTGTCAGGAGTAGCAGACTAGGTCGTGATAATGTATCTTACATCTGTCCCTGTCAGGAGTAGCAGACTAGGTTGTGATAATGTATCTTACATCTGTCCCTGTCAGGAGTGATAATGTATCTTACATCTGTCCCTGTCAGGAGTAGAAGACTAGGTCGTGATAATGTATCTTACATCTGTCCCTGTCAGGAGTGATAATGTATCTTACATCTGTCCCTGTCAGGAGTAGAAGACTAGGTCGTGATAATGTATCTTACATCTGTCCCTGTCAGGAGTAGAAGACTAGGTCGTGATAATGTATCTTACATCTGTCCCTGTCAGGAGTGATAATGTATCTTACATCTGTCCCTGTCAGGATTAGCAGACTAGGTCGTGATAATGTATCTTACATCTGTCCCTGTCAGGAGTAGAAGACTAGGTCGTGATAATGTATCTTACATCTGTCCCTGTCAGGAGTGATAATGTATCTTACATCTGTCCCTGTCAGGAGTAGAAGACTAGGTCGTGATAATGTATCTTACATCTGTCCCTGTCAGGATTAGCAGACTAGGTCGTGATAATGTATCTTACATCTGTCCCTGTCAGGAGTAGAAGACTAGGTCGTGATAATGTATCTTACATCTGTCCCTGACAGGAGTGATAATGTATCTTACATCTGTCCCTGTCAGGAGTAGAAGACTAGGTCGTGATAATGTATCTTACATCTGTCCCTGTCAGGAGTACATGATAATGTATATAATGCATTCTGAAAAAATGCAGTGGTGTAAAGTACTTAAGTAAAAATACTTGGGGGCATCTGTGCTTTACTTTACTATATATATTTTGGACAACTTTTACTTTTACTTCACTACATTCCTAAAGAAAATAATCTATACTGAACTAAAATATAAATGCAACATGCAACAATTTCAAAGTTTTTGCTGAGTTACAGTTCATATAAGGAAATCAGTCAATTTAAATAAAGAAATTAGGCCCTAATCTATGGATTTCACATGACTGGGCAGGCCACCCACTTGGGAGCCAAGCCCACCCACTGAGGAGCCGGGCCCAGCCAATCCCCCAAAAATGTTTTCCCACAAAAGGGCTTTATTACAGACGGAAATACTCCTCAGCACCCCCTCTGACGATCCCGCAGGTGAAGAAGCGAGATGTGGAGGTCCTGGGCTGGAGTGATTACACGTGGTCTGCGGTTTTGATGAACATTCCCTAAAACGTAATTGGATGCGGCTTATGGTAGAGAAATTAACAGTAAATTCTCTGGCAACAGTTCTTGTGGACATTCCTGCAGTCAGAATGCCAAATGCACACTCCCTCAAAACTTGAGACTTCTGTGGCATTGTGTTGTGTGACAAAACTGCACGTTTTAGAGTGGCCTTTTATAGTCACCAGCAAAAGGTTCACCTATGCCGCACCTGTCAGGTGGATGGATTATCTTGACAAATTGATAAAATGCTCACTAACAGGGATGTAAACACATTTGTGCACAAAATTTGATGAAAAATATGCTTTTTGTGAGCATGGAACATTTCTGGGATATTTTTATTTCAGCTCATGAAACATGGGACCAGCACTAGCACGTTCTGTTTATATTTTTGTTCAGTGTACTTTTTATTCCATACATTTTCCCTGACACCCAAAAGTATACCTTGCATTTTGAATGCTTAGCAGGACAGGAAAATTGTCGCACTTGTTAAGAGAATATCCCTGGTCATCCCTACTGCATATTTTACTGGGTGACTTTCACTTTTACTTGAGTAATTTTCTATTAAGGTATCTTTACTTTTACTCAAGTATGACAATTGGGTACTTTTTCAACCACTGGAAAAACAGGAGTCGAAACAAGAAAATTACAAGAAGAAGTTGGCAACATTATTTTGTCTGACAACCTGTGTTTAGTAAACAGATTGGGTGACCCAAAGCAATGTGAAAATAAGCTTCTGTCAAATAAATTATCCAGAAAGGGCTGGCTACAATCTGCTAAACTGAAGGAGAGCAGAGAGAAGAGACAGATACCAGCAGGAGCAAAGTCTTTCCTTACCCTTTTACACGACTGCAATTTTCTCGCTCTTTTTATATTTAAGTGTTATCAGCCCTAAGAGCAGGAGTTGCTGGTAGGAGGGGGAGTAATATTTCAACTAATCTGCAATCAATCTTAAAACATATAGCAGTTGATCTCTTTCTTTAAGCTTTTGTCTGAGGTAAGTGTTATTTTTTATAAATAATAGTGTGTAACATTGAGAACATTTTCAAAATGTTATGAAACAAAAATAAAAAGGATGTTGACGCAGTTCCACACATACTTACTTAGAGGAATAAAAGTGAATATATACAAATTGACCCATAACTCCATCTATACAACAACATAGGCCTATACATTGAAATCTCCTGTCTTTATTAGTTGAAACCATCGTTGCATATAACACCTATTACCAGAGATGTTCACAAGTTTTTGAGGTAGAGTCCAAGTCAAGTCTCAAGTCTTTTAGGGCCAAGTCTAAGTCAAGTCTCAAGTCCTTTTTGGCAATAGCTTTCTGCCTGATGTGGGTTAGGTCTATAAATTGCTACCTGCTTGAGCCTTGGAAAGTCTTTTGCATGGATTCTCCAAAAATCCAAGCAATCAACTTCACTTTAATCTGAAAATACTTGAACGTAGCGAATAATCTCTTCTCTGACAGATGACTTTATGTCTCCTTCCTTCTTGCTGATCTTGTTGCGGTAGCTAGAGAACATTCTGGAGGTTTTGGCAGGCGGTTGTTATTCTTCTTCTCCACTACTGCTCTCCGTAACGGTTACTTTCCGTGCCTCAGCCAAAACAAGGTCTGAAGAAAAATCATAAAATTATATATCAGTATACATTATACACAAAAAATAATTATTAATATTTGAATGTAAGTGACATAGAAAACGTTGCATGTTGCAATGCATTGTACCTACCAATCAGAATCTCCTTCAATTCAGCTTTATCTTCATGTGGTATGAGGACATCATGGTCAAGCCAGAACAGGCAGAAAGACGGGTCCAGCAGTGCAGCCATTATGTATACATTGTCACCAAATGGAAGTTTTGATGCCTGTTCATCTGAGTGCTACATTCTGACATTCACAAACATCCCCTGGAATCAACATCTGAGTGACTGCTGCAGTGCTTTTACTAGACTGACTAGGTGACGACTAGGTGACGACTTGTGCTCAGTATACTTTGCAGATGATAGTTGAGTGACAGTACACAAGGAAGGGCAGCACTGAGAGTCACCACTTTCTCCCCCTGAATAAGGTCGGTGGCCTGGACAAAAGGGTCCAACATGTCCACTAGCTCCAATAGCTGGCTCCATTACTTGGTGGTAAGAAGAGCTCCTTGTTTTTATTTTATTTAATTTATTTAAATAGGCAAGTCAGTTAAGAACAAATTCTTATTTATAATGACGACCTACACTGACGGCCGTTGTCCTTGGGCCTCAAGTAGAGTATTGAGCCTTTGTTGATTCAGATTGGTGACTGCTTTAACAAGCTGGAGGGTGGAATTCCATCTGGTAGACACAGCAGAAGGATACTACGATTGGCTCTGATTTCAGCTTCAAATGTTTCTTTCAGACCACAGGTAGTATGTAGTAAGCTGCAAAGTTGCCTGCAGTTGGTTTGAATAGCTTCAACATCAGCATTGCCCTCTTCACCAAATTCTTCCCATAGGCTGGAGTTATCATCATCATCATCATCATCATCATCATCGCTTGCTTTGGGGAAACAAACTGTGAAGGCCTTTTTCATATTTGCAGTGTTATCACATATGATATAGTCTAATTTATGTTTTATGCCAAAATTATCAAGTATTACTTCAAATGTATTACTGATTCTTTCCCCAGTGTGTGACCCGTTGAATCTATCACAGCTCAACAGAACGGACTCCAGTCTGGGAGTTTTTTTCTCTTCCATGGCCATGTAATGGGCCTCCCATGAAGCCCCTCATGGTCCTGTCAGTCCATATATCTACAGTGACAGACACTGATTCTGTCTTCTCTAGGACACTTCTGATTGGAGCCTCTTTGTTCAGTGTCAAGTCATGCCGTCACCTGGTCAACGTGGGCCTACTTCCTGCTCTATATTTGTCATCTACCACTGACATTAAACGCCTAAAGTGAGGGTTGTCCACTAAGGACATAGGCAGGTTGCAGGAAATGATCCGGTCTTGCAGTATAGCCTCTGTTATGGCCTTCTGCCTGGGGTGGCCCTGGCTGTACACATGGACACCTGTGGTGGTCAAGAATGAGTCACTGCTGCTCTGTCCTTCTGACCCTGTGCTGGCCACCTTTGCTTTGCAGAATTCAGTGAACCTGCAGATGAACAACATGATGGATAGTTGTTGCTGACTTGAGATGGAAGTACAAGGACACAAACAAATATATATGGTCTAAGGGATTTTTCAGCAGAAATGTCCAAGAAATTGCATGCTTTGAACTCTCGTTTTATACTAAGTTACTTCCTAGGACCAGGCTACAACAGAAAGTATTTTAAATCTCAGAGTAATATGTATATTGCTGAATAATCTCTGCTAACAAGTAGGCCTAGCTATCTGAAAACCCACCTTTTAACCTTTCAAGAAATAATCGACAGTAATACATTTCCAGTTAGCTAAAAGATGACACACAAGAAAGCTAGCTATATCAAGCTGGCATCTGCTAAACAGGCTATTATTAGTCTAACCACATTGTAACATTGTTAGCTAGCTAACCTTAACCTAACTGACCTTTCTCAGTGAGTTTTCAAATGCCTATGATTAGGCTATAGTTTACTACATTGCCTAGAAATAGGGCTAAATATTGATCAACCATATTTCTCAGTCTGAAATTCTTCCCACTCCTAAACAGTAGGGTATAAAAACTGCTCAAGAGAAAGTGCAAGGCTCTCCAACTCTGCTCTCTTCAAACTACATCTAGCATATTGGCTGATATAGGCCAGTAATACAATGTAAGGTCCATGTGAGAATCTCTGGTAGTTTAACCTTAAGTTATTTCTGGTTTTTGAAATTGTCTGTAGGCTGGCAAGTGAGTTGCTTTACATACGCCTAAAAAAACACTGCTGGACTGCGGTTGTGTTTGAGACCAGCTCTTGCGGTAGCAGGTGGGAGTCTGACGTTGCAAGCCAGCGGGTGCAGGCGTACTGCGCACCATGACAGGGGACAGGGGACAGGGGAGAGGGACATTCTTCTTACCAAACCACACTTTGTTTGGAGGTGTTCAGAACAAGGTTAAGGGCAGTGAAAGCTTGTTGGACACTAAGAAAACTTTGTTGTAGAGCGTTTAACACAAACTCTGGGGAGGGGCCAGCTGAGTATAAGACTGTATCATCTGCTTATAAATGGATAAGAGAGCTTCCTACTGCCTGAGCTATGTTGTTGATGTAAATTGAGAAGAGTGTGGGGCCTAGGATTGAGCCTTGGGGTACACCCTTGGTGTCAGGCAGTGGCTGACAAAGCAGATGTTCTGACTTTATACACTGCACTCTTTGAGAGAGGTAGTTAGCAAACCAGGCCAAATACCCCTCAGAGACAACAATACTCATTAACCGGCCCACAATAATGGAATGGTCTACCGTATCAAAAGCTTTGGCCAAGTCAATAAAAATAACATTGCTTATAATCCAGGGCAATAGTGGCATAATTGAGGACCTTTAAGGTTGCAGTGCCATAAGCTGAGCGGAAAACCGATATCATACCAGAGAGAATACTGTAGACATCAAGGAAGCCACTTTTACTTTTGAAGCAGTGTCTGTGTTCTTTTGCCTGTCTTAATCTTTTCTATTTATTGGCCAGTCTGAGATATGGCTTTTTCTTTGCAACTCTGCCTAGAAGGCCAGCATCCCGGAGACGCCACTTCACTGTTGACGTTGAGACTGGTGTTTTGCGGGTACTATTTGATGAAGCTGCCAGTTGAGGACTTGTGAGGCGTCTGTTTCTCAAACTAGACACTCTAATGTACTTGTCCTCTTGCTCAGTTGTGCACCGGGGCCTCCCACTCCTCTTTCTATTCTGGTTAGAGACAGTTTGCGCAGTTCTGTGAAGGGAGTAGTACACAGCATTGTATGAGATCTTTAGTTTCTTGGCAATTTCTCGCATGGAATAGCTTTCATTTCTCAGAACAAGAATAAACTGACAAGTTTCAGAAGAAAGTTCTTTGTTTGTGGCCATTTGTATCTGCCAGCATTGTTTAAATGGCTGTGTGATGTGATATACGTATCTGTTAAATCTACTAATCCACTGGTCTCCACAGGTGAAGGCCCTGTCCTGCATCTTCTAATCCTCTCCTCGACATCACACAGAGCTCTTCGCAGTGCCCTCAGGCTTTCTCTCTGTCGGCGAGTGTTAGGCCAGCGTTTCATCAAATGTCTGGGGCAGCCACATAAAGAATGAGCCCTTAGCTGCACACTGACCGTGGTTCAGCCGCCAATACCAAATTGTCCCATCTATCATTTGCACCGGGAAAAGCAAGCAGCATATCTTAGGTTAGGATACCCGGAGTGACCCATTTCTTCTTCTTCTTCTTCTTCTTCTTCTTCTTCTTCTTCTTCTTCTTCTTCTTCTTCTTCTTCTTCTTCTTCTTCTTCTTCTTCTTCTTCTTCTTCTTCTTCTTCTTCTTCTTCTTCTTCTTCTTCTTCTTCTTCTGCCCTCTGTCTCTCTCTATACTGGCATTTTTCGAGGGGCATTTCATCACTTTTAAATGAGGCTCCCACTCGTTAAGTCAATAAAGGCTTTCTATATTGAGTCATGTTTATGTAAAAGGTCAGCAATATATTCTGTAGCTTTTTCTCTATCTGTGATGTGTGTCAGCTGGTTGGTTCACCTACATTCAACTGATGTGGCCACAGATGTCATGTAATGAGATATATTGGAGATGCCATGTAATGAGATATATTGAAGTCGGGGCTCAGAGAGTGAAATGTTGTGTCTGGGCTCCATGGCAGGGCCTGCATATTGAGAGGAAGTGGTCCGGATGAGACAGGGTTAACTCTGAAGTAATTTAATCCTGCTAAGGCGGGCGTCTCACAATGCTCCGTCCTTCCTGGAAAAGGCCACATGGAAAGGTCAATCTACTCAAGGAAAGCTTGTATTGATTACTGTCACCTTTAGTTTGCTGTGATAACCATGCCAAAATTAAAGAAGTCTTAGTAAATTTTGGTGGAACTGTTTGCCAGTATCATTTATCTTCTTCAGCTACGGCTTCTCTTTAAGATCAAATCAAATTTGTTCGGAATACTCTGCAGTTAATAAGGCTCTGAGACAACTTAGAAGTCTAATAGGAGCAAGCCTCGCAAGAATTTTCTCATGTACTGGACTCTGAACCCCATTCTAGACATATTGTCTGAGATATAGAGCTTTTAGCAAGGCCCCCTTAGGGAAGTATTGTCCTCAGTTCTGCATTTGTTAGACGTTTACTCCCAAAGATAACCTGCTTTATAAAGAGATGCTGAGAGCTTGATGCCAGTTATAAGAGCCTGATAAAAGACCAGATCAGTGTTAGGTACAACTTGACCGATCATGTCCAGTTCAAACACTGACAAACAGCCCATAGGACCTGCTCCAAACTTTCTCCCAACATCTATGTTTGAAATTCAAAGATAAGCATGCATTCCTCCATTGAAAGCCCATTAATATTTATATATTAATTTCATACTTTGTTTCACCCGAGTTGGAAGGACTGGCTGTTTGTGGAATAATGAAGGGAGCCCAGGAGGCCTATTAAACCGATGACTAATTCGGGGTAAATTCACTCGCCTCACCAGCACACTCAAACCGTCTTGTCTCATCTTCAAACAACAATGACAGCCAGAGTGCTAAAGCGTTTATCATTTCCCCCCTCCTATCCTACCCAAGCAGCTCTCATCCAAGATAATCTAATGTGTGGACAGGGCTTGTGGGAGTGGATGGACCATGTCTGAGAGAGAGAGGGAGAGAGAGGGAGGGAGGGAGAGAGAGGGAGGGAGAGAGAGAGAGAGAGAGAGAGAGAGAGAGAGAGAGAGAGAGAGAGAGAGAGAGAGAGAGAGAGAGAGAGAGAGAGAGAGAGAGAGAGAGAGAGAGAGAGAGAGAGAGAGAGAGAGAGAGAGAGAGAGAGAGAGAGAGAGAGAGAGAGAGAGAGAGAGGAAGAGAGAGAGAGAGAGAGAGAGAGAGAGAGAGAGAGAGAGAGAGAGAGAGAGAGAGAGAGAGAGAGAGGAGAGAGAGAGAGAGAGAGAGAGAGAGAGAGAGAGAGACTTGTGTGTGTAATGGTGCAGCTGGAATGGCAGGGTTTGTGGGAAATAAAAACAGACAGGTAAATAGACCTGAGTCAATATGTCAAGGTGGATGAGTATAGATGTGATACATCCATAGCCACAGGAAGTAGGAGTACTGAAGGTACTGCTTATATTAATAATAATAATTTTAAAAAATTAAGTAGTGCACTGTGCCTTTAATAGTCCTGTATTAGTGGACCAGTATAGCGGTCTGCAGCGCCATCTCAGGCAAAAAGATTTGTCAAACTAGGTGGTTAGCTGGCTAAAGTTAGCTAGGCTAGGGTTTACGGTTAAGGTTAGTGTTAGGTTTAGGAGTTAAGGTTAGGGGAAGGGTTGGCTTAAAGGGTTAAGGTTAGGGTTAGGGGAACGGGTTAGCTAACATGCTAGGTAGTTTAAAAGTAGCTAAAAAGTAGTAAGCAGTTGAAACTTTACTAAAATACTAAAGTTGTCCATGATTAACCTTTGGGTTGCTAGATGTTTGCGTTATATGCCACCCATCCACAACTACCAACCTCCCTACTTTCGTTTTTGCTTGTCTCATGTAACCATGCACTCTTGGAAAAAAAGGTGCTATTGAAGAACCCTTTTTTGGTTCCAGGTAGAATCCTTTTGAGTTCCATGTAGAACCCTTTCCACAGAGGGTTCTAGATGGGGACAGATGAAGAACCCTTTTGGAAGCCTTTTTTTATAAGAGTGTACCAAACGTAACATATCATAACAATTTGAGTGGGACGGATTTACGTTTACTATGTTACGGCTAGTCTATGAGACCAGGCTGGGTACATAAGTAAAATATTCAAAGGAAAAATACATGCATCTTACATATGCGCCTGAAGGCAACCTTAAACTACATTTAGACTTTTACAAGCATTTTTCTCAAGGTACTGCTACAAAGCCTCTGCTGGCAATCCCTTTCCTCTGTCATAAGAAATGAAATCTAGCATGTTGTCCCATCCATGACAAGCATAAACAAACAGTATAAATGGAAGAGCTTTGTATTTTCACTCATGTTGTATTATAGAAGTTAAAACAGCAGGTTAAAATAAAGGTTACAGATAGCACTTCTGGGACTCACAGGATTTATATTATTCCCCCTGGAGGAAAATCTATTCAATAATACAGTCTAATCCTATTCACCACAAGGGTAAAAAGAGGACTTCACAGTTCGCTCACGTACCCTCAACGATCTAGCACATTAATTTTAAACAGGAAATACACATAATACATAATATGCCACTAGCTGATTACAGAGACACTACTCTATTTACTGTAGGACACATAACTAAATGGGCAGTAGTAACAGTTGTTTAAACACTAACTAAATGGGCAGTAGTAACAGTTGTTTAAACACTAACTAAATGGGCAGTAGTAACAGTTGTTTAAACACATAACTAAATGGGCAGTAGTAACAGTTGTTTAAACACATAACTAAATGGGCAGTAGTAACAGTTGTTTAAACACTAACTAAATGGGCAGTAGTAACAGTTGTTTAAACACTAACTAAATGGGCAGTAGTAACAGTTGTTTAAACACTAACTAAATGGGCAGTAGTAACAGTTGTTTAAACACTAACTAAATGGGCAGTAGTAACAGTTGTTTAAACACTAACTAAATGGGCAGTAGTAACAGTTGTTTAAACACTAACTAAATGGGCAGTAGTAACAGTTGTTTAAACACTAACTAAATGGGCAGTAGTAACAGTTGTTTAAACACTAACTAAATGGGCAGTAGTAACAGTTGTTTAAACACTAACTAAACGGGCAGTAGTAACAGTTGTTTAAACACTAACTAAATGGGCAGTAGTAACAGTTGTTTAAACACTAACTAAACGGGCAGTAGTAACAGTTGTTTAAACACTAACTAAATGGGCAGTAGTAACAGTTGTTTAAACACTAACTAAATGGGCTGTAGTAACAGTTGTTTAAACACTAACTAAATGGGCAGTAGTAACAGTTGTTTAAACACTAACTAAATGGGCAGTAGTAACAGTTGTTTAAACACTAACTAAATGGGCAGTAGTAACAGTTGTTTAAATACTGTATCTTTGTATGATTATAGTCACCACATTTCTGAGGAGGCACCCCACCATTAAAATTCACCCTACATGACTAGCTGAATGGTAAGAATTCCAATGAACTTCTTGAGGGTGGACCTAATTGACAAGTTACATAAGTTACAGCCTTCACAGTGAACGGAGAGAAAGAAATAGACACATACCAGGAATGATACACAGCTCTAGGCTCCAGTCAGGGGCTTTTGGGCCCACAAAGGCCTCTCATGTATTCATTTAAAAGGCCTTTGATTCCTGCCTTACTGCAGAGTCAAAGCGAAGGCTGTAACAAAGGCTCTGGAGGTTGATTGTGAAGCAGTGTCAGTCCTCCCATAGTTCTGGGTGCTGTACTGATCTGTTACACCAGGCTATGAGAGGGGACATAGGAAGAGTGGCGAGGTCAGTGACTGACCAAACACCAAGGAAATGCTCTGTCTCTCTCAGGTCACCTCAATACTGTGGTTTGATCAATAGCACTTATGGTTGGAGTTGATTGGGGACTTGCATGTCTTTCATTTTAAATAGAGAAGTCTGTCTGCAGCCCATCTCCATAGACACTGAGGGGAGAATTCCAGCCCGTTAAGTGTAAATGGAACGCAATTTATTTTCTCTCTATGCATATTCTGACCTTGAACTTAGGTATGAGAATAGCATGCTATTCACCCACTATTCGTTTGGGGTGGAGATCAATGAAATGAAGGTGTGGCGGAGGTGTGTCAACAGATACACTGTATTCTGACCATTACTTAATTCCCGCACCACCTTTACGTGCGATGAAATTATTAATAAGGTCAAGCAACCAGTCAGTTCCAAGTCTAACAAAATCTTAATTGTTTTCAACAGAAATAACACCATGCACTGTAATATACACAATGATAAGAGCCATTGATAAAAGCTAGGTAAATTAGTAAGCTGTTTGGATAAGGGGAATGTCAATATAAATTACACTTCTTTAAGATCTATTTTGCCTTATTATCGCTGGAGACAAATGTGAAACCAATCACATGGCAGCAAACTGAAGCATATCAACACCTTTTTCACAGTGAAGTTTATGAAATGCTGGCTTTATACTGTAACTTGCAGGGATTCAATTTAGAGAACAAAGGTATAGGCTTCTGTAGCCATGACAACATGACAATAGGCATATAGTGGCAAACTTACTGAGTTGATTTATGATTTCTAGAATGTTTTAATTACAGTGTCTTCAGAAAATATTCACACCCCTTGACTTTTTCCACATTTTGTTGTGTTACAGCCTGAATTAAAATTGTATTATAATGTAGAATTGTTTGTTACTGGCCTACACACAATAAATAAAACTGTCACTGTGTGTACACGAGGAGCCAAGCCGTAATATAAAGACATTCCTTTTATTGTAATTCAAAAACAACAAAGGAGAGACCGCAACCACGAACTGTTGTGCAGCATGCACAAACAAAGATCCAAAACGCAGGTGGGAAAATCATGAACTTAAATAGGATCCCAATTAGAGACAACGTAATGCAGCTGCCTCTAATTGGGGACCAAAACAAAAACCAAACATAGAGTTCTCTAGACCTCTACTGTCAAGCCCTGACCGTGACAACCATAGAGAAGCCTAGAGGCCTCTCTACAGTCAGGACCTGACAATAGCCCATAATGTCAAAGTGGAATTATGTTTTTTTTTACATTTTTACAAATGAATAAAACATTTAAAGCTAAAATTAATTAATTATTATTATTTTTTATTTCACCTTTATTTAACCAGGTGGGCCAGTTGAGAACAAGTTCTCATTTACATCTGCGACCTGGCCAAGACAAAGCAAAGCATTGCGACAAAAACAACAACACAGAGTTACACATGGGATAAACAAACATACAGTCAATAGAACATCTATGTACAGTGTGTGCAAATGTAGTAAGATTTGGAAGGTAGGGCAATAAATGGGCCATAGTGGAATATACCTGCTGGAGCGCATGCTACGGGTGGGTGTTGCTATGGTGACCAGCGAGCTGAGATAAGGCGGGGATTTACCTAGTAAAGACTTGTTGATGATCTGGAGCCAGTGGGTTTGGCGACAAATATGTAGTGAGGGCCAGTCAACGAGAGCGTACAGGTCGCAGTGGTGGGTAGTATATGGGGCTTTGGTAACAAAACAGATGGCACTGTGATAGACTACATCCAATTTGCTGAGTAGAGTATTGGAGGCTATTTTGTAAATGACATGGCTGAAGTCAAGGATCGGTAGGATAGTCAGTTTTACGAGGGCATGTTAGGCAGCATGAGTGAAGAAGGCTTTGTTGCAAAATAGGAAGCCAATTCTAGATTTAATTTTGGATTGGAGATGGTTAATGTGAGTCTGGAAGGAGAGTTTACAGTCTAACCAGACGCCTAGGTATTAATAGGTGTCCACGTCGAGAGTAGTGATGATAGTCCGGTGGGCGGGTGCGGGCAGCGTTCGATTGAAAAGCATGCATTTAGTTTTACTAGCATTTAAGAGCAGTTGGAGGACATGGAAGGAGTGTTGTATGGCGTTGATGCTTGTTTGGAGGTTTGTTAACACAGTGTCCAAAGAGGGGCCAGATGTGTACACAATGGTGTCGTCTGCGTAGAGATGGATCAGAGAGTCACCAGCAGCGTCACCTGACATCGTATATATATGGAGGATGCAAATTTCTGTTTGAAAAAGCTCACCTTTGCTTTTCTAACTGACTGTGTATATTGGTTCCTGACTTCCCTGAAAAGTTGCATATCGCAGGGGCTATTCGATGCTAATGTAGTACGCCACAGGATGTTTTTGTGCTGGTCAAGGGCAGTCAAGTCTGGAGTGAACCAAGGGCTATATCTGTTCTTATTTCTAACATTTTTGAATGGGGCATGCTTAATTAAGATGTTGAGGAAAGCACTTTTAAAGAACAACCAGGCATCCTCTACTGACGGGATGAGGTCAATATTCTTCCAGGAGACCTGGGCCAGATCGATTAGAAAGGCCTGCTCACTGAAGTGTTTTAGGGAGCGTTTGACAGTGATAAGGGGTGGTCGTTTGACCGGGGCCCCATTACGGACGCAGGCAATGAGGCAGTGATCGCTGAGATCCTGGTTGAAAACAGAGGAGGTGTATTTGGAGGGCAAGTTAGTCAGGATGATATCTATGATGGTACCCATGTTTACGGATTTAGGGTTGTACCTGGTAGGTTCCTTGATAATTTAGAGATTGAGGGCATCTAGCTTAGATTGAAGGACGACCGGGGTGTTAAGCATATCACAGTTTAAGTCACCTAACAGTACAAACTCTGAAGATAGATGGGGGTCTGTAACAAACGGCAACAGTAAGTGACTTATTTCTGGAAAGGTGGATTTTTAAAGTAGAAGCTCAAACTGTTTGGGCACAGACCTGGAAAGTATGACAGAACTCTGCAGGTTCTATCTTGATATTGTAGTTGGGATTGGAAATTTCAGAATTTTTGGTGGCCTTCCTAAGCCAGGATTCAGACACGGCTAGGACATCTGGGTTGGCGGAGTGTGCTAAAGCCCACATACACCCACATACACCTTAATTATTATTATTATTATTATTTATTTTTTTACAAATGTTAGAATTTTTTTCCCACTTTGACATTACAGTGTTTTGTGTAGATCGTTTACAAAAAAAGACAATTAAATCCATATTAATCCCACTTTGTAAAACAACAAAATGTGGAAAAAGTCAAGGGGTATACAGTGTATGCCCGGACTTTTTGTCATGTCCTGATATGTTTCACCTGTCTGTGTTTGTCCCCTCCCCACACCAGGTGCACCCTATCACCAGCATTAATCAGTGTGGGTATTTAGTCTCTTGGGTGCTGTTGGCATTTGCCAGATCGTCTTGCCTAGTCAGTCGTTTCCAGCACTCTATCTCGTATTACTAACTCTGCCAGTCTGTTTCCCGGTATTTGGACCTCTACCTGCCTGTTGGATTACGTTCCTGTCTAGCCCCCTCATGTGCCTTCGACCATCTGATCTGCTGCCAAACGAACTCTGCCTGCATTACGGATTACGAGACTGTCTACTCCTCTGTACTGCCATCCTTCTGATTCCCGGTACCGAACTCTGCCTGAACTACGACTACGAGCCTGACTCCCCTTATTGGACGACTGCCATTCTGATTCCCTGTTACCAACACTGCCTGTCATTGACTACGAGCCTGTCTTGCCCTATATCTACTATTAAACAGTCAATCATATCCCTGCCTCCGTGTCCGCTTTTGGGTCCCATATATCTGTCGCTCTGTCAGAACGATCTGGCCATGACGGACCCAGCGGAGTTGACTCAGCTACAGAACGCAATAGCCCACCAAGAGGTTATTGTGGGTCGACACGAGGAGGTGCTACGTTCAATAGCAGAGGAAATCCGTGAGCAGAGAGATAACCAGCAGCGGGTCACCGAATGCCTGCTCCAACACTTGGAGAGATTAACACTGGCACTACCGGCACAGAGAGCTTCCCCCCCGTCTCCTGTCCCACCTATACCCAGCAATCCAACACCTTCCCCGGTATCCCTAAGAGAGCCGCACTTACCTGCTCCCGAACGGTTCTCAGGTGATTCGAGTTATTGTGGTCCGTTTTTGTCCCAATGCTCGCGTATCTTTGAGCTGCAGCCATCCTCCTTTCCCACAGAGAAGTCACGGGTCGCATATATGATAACCATGATGACGGGGCGAGCCCTGGCCTGGGCTACGCCGATCTGGGACCAGCAACTTCCAGTCTGTTACAGCCTGGCAGCGTTTACTGCGGAGGTAAAAAAAGTTTTCGACGCTCCATTATCTGGCAGAGAAGCGGCACGTCAGCTGTTAAATCTAAAACAGGGGACTAGCAGCGTGTCGGATTAGTCCATTAAATTCCGGACCCTGGCAGCGGAGTGCTCATGGAATTCAGAGGCTCTGCTCGATGCATTTTATGATGGATTATGTGATTCCATTAAAGATGAGCTCGCCGCCCGAGAGGTGCCTCCCAGTTTAGATAGTCTCATCTCCATGGCCATGCGTATAGGAAGTAGACTTCAGGAACGAAATCGAGAGAGAGAAAATCGTCGTCCTGCTCAGGCACTTCCGCATTTCGGCGGACCGGGTGGTATAGCGTCACCGGGACTGCCAGAATCACCCGAATTCTTCCGGGAACCACCGAGGGCGTCCGAGATCCTTGCGTCTGAACCCATGCAAATAAGGAGGGCACAGCTGACGCCCGAGGAACGTCGACGCAGGATAGACAGTCGCAGCTGCCTCTACTGTGGAGAGAAAGGACATTATGCAGCCGGTTGTCCTTTAAAAAGGGCGGGCTCATCCGTAACAGCAGGAATACGGGTGAGTCAAACTAAAACCCCGTGGGTTTCCCCGGTTCGTTTTCCTTTTCCAGCCACTATTATTTGGGGTTCCCAAACCCTGAAAGTAAATGTCCTTATGGATTCAGGGGCTGACGATTGCTTCATTGATAGTTCACTTCTGGTTAAGTTAGGCATTCCCTCACGCCCTCTAAACACGCACATCGAGGCCACAGCCCTGGACGGTCGTTCTATTGGGCGGATGTCTCAGATATCGGTGCCCGTCACTCTAATCCTGTCTGGTAACCACAGGGAGGAGATCCAGTTCCTGCCCTTACATTCTCCTAACACTCCGATTGTGTTAGGCCATTCTTGGCTTGTCAAGCACAACCCTCACATCGACTGGACTACTGGTTCTGTTATTAACTGGAGCCCTTTTTGCCTTGCTCATTGTCTGAAGGCTGCTCCGCATGTTCTGAACAGACAGGTTTCACATTCCACAGAGGACATCGATGTGTCGTCTGTCCCTTCCGAATACTGGGATCTAAGGGAGGTCTTCAATAAGTCTCGGGCTACCTCGTTACCACCTCATCGGCCATATGACTGTGCCATAGACCTCCATCCAGGCACATCACCCCCCCGTGGACGTCTGTACTCCCTGTCCGGTCCGGAAACTAAGGCCATGGCGGATTATGTGGAAACCTCCCTCAGGGCTGGGATTATTCGGCCATCATCCTCTTCTGCTGGGGCGGGGTTTTTCTTCGTGGCCAAGAAGGATAAGACCCTACGCCCATGCATTGATTACCGGGGCCTGAACGACATTACGGTGAAAAACCGTTACCCACTTCCACTGCTCGCCTCCGCCTTTGAGCTGCTCCAAGGAGCCACAATATTCTCTAAACTGGATCTCCGAAACGCCTACCACCTGGTACGGATACGAGAAGGGGATGAATGGAAGACAGCGTTTAACACTGCTAGTGGGCACTATGAATACCTGGTGATGCCATTCGGGTTGACTAACGCTCACGCTGTCTTCCAGGCTCTGGTAAACGACGTACTCCGGGACATGATTAATCGGTTTGTTTTTGTGTATTTGGACGATATCTTGATTTTTTCCCACTCAGCCCAGGAACACACGGCACACGTAAGACAGGTCCTTCAACGATTATTAGAGAACCAACTGTTTGTGAAAGCAGAGAAGTGTGAATTCCATCGATCTGTCATTCCTTTCCTGGGTTACATAGTGGCTGCGGGTAGCATCCGAATGGATCCAGGCAAGGTCCAAGCCGTCACTGATTGGCCACAACCCTCTTCACGCCTGGATCTGCAACGTTTCCTGGGGTTCGCCAATTTTTATCGGCGATTCATACGTAATTACAGTATTTTGGCAGCCCCACTCACTGCCTTAACCTCGACTAAGGTGAACTTTGTATGGTCCCCCCAAGCCGCCCAGGCTTTCGCTGCCCTCAAACAGCGCTTCACCTCAGCCCCGATTTTGATTCATCCAGATCCGGCCCGGCAGTTTGTGGTGGAGGTGGACGCCTCCAATGTCGGTGTGGGGGCCGTCTTGTCACAAAGGTCGGACAGCGACCAGAAGCTGCACCCCTGCGCATTCCTCTCTCGTCGTCTGACACCTGCTGAGGTTAACTACGACGTCGGCAACAGGGAATTGCTGGCGGTCAAGACTGCATTGGAGGAGTGGAGACATTGGCTGGAGGGGGCGGAACAGCCATTTCTTGTGTGGACAGACCACAAAAACCTGGAGTATCTACGCTCAGCCAGGAGGCTCAATGCCCGACAAGCCAGGTGGGCTCTGTTTTTTACCCGCTTTGATTTCACCCTATCTTATCGACCTGGTTCTAAGAACACTAAACCGGACGCCCTCTCCCGTGTGTTCAGTCCTGCTGCTGCCCAAGGTAGTGAGCACATTCTCCCTGCCTCTTGTCTGGCTACGTCCTTGGTCTGGGGTATTGAAGAGGATGTGCGTAACGCACAACAGTTGAGCCCTGACCCCGGAGGGGGCCCGCCAGGCTGCCTGTTCGTGCCTGACTCTGTCCGATCCCGAGTCCTGGAGTGGGGTCATTCATCCAAACTGACCTGCCACCCCGGCTCACGGCGGACCCTGGCATTTATACGTCGAAGGTTTTGGTGGCCCACCATGGGAGTGGATGTTCCCTCTTTTGTCTCTGCATGCACAGTGTGTAACCAAAACAAGACGCCCCGCCAGTCCCCGGCTGGTCTCCTACAGCCTCTTCCGGTCCCTCATCGTCCATGGTCGCACATCTCCCTGGATTTTGTCACAGGCCTGCCGCAATCCGACGGCAATACCGCTATCCTCACCATTGTGGACCGGTTCTCGAAGGCGGCACACTTCATCGCCCTGCCTAAGCTGCCATCGGCCAAGGAAACGGCCCAACTGATGGTGCAGCACGTTTTTAGGATCCACGGATTACCCATTGACATCGTCTCCGACCGGGGCCCTCAGTTCACTTCCCAGTTCTGGAGGGCTTTCTGTACCCTTATTGGTTCTTCTATCAGCCTGTCCTCAGGATTCCACCCAGAGTCTAACGGCCAATCAGAGCGGGCCAACCAAGATCTAGAGACTGTGCTACGCTGCCTGGTTTCGGACAACCCCACCACCTGGAGCCGGCAACTCGTTTGGGTGGAATACGCCCGCAACACCCTGCCTTCCTCCGCTACTGGGCTTTCACCCTTCGAGTGCTCCTTGGGCTACCAGCCTCCGCTGTTCTCGGAGCAGGAAGAGGAGGTTGGCGTCCCGTCAGCCCAGCTGTTTGTTAGGCGCTGCCGTCGGACCTGGAGAAAGGCCCGGGCGGTTCTTCTACGAACAAATACCAGGTATCGGCGGCAGGCCGACCGTCGCAGGACCCAGGCTCCCCACTACCGTGTTGGCCAGAGGGTGTGGCTGTCCACCCGAGATCTGCCCCTTCGGGTGGAAAGTCGCAAGCTTTCGTCCCGTTACATCGGCCCTTATCAGATCTCCCGGGTTATCAATCGCTCAGCTATACGCCTCATGTTGCCCCGGTCCCTCCGCATTAATCCCACCTTTCATGTGTCCCGTGTTAAACCTGTCTCTCACTGTCCTTTGTCTCCTGTTCCCAGGCCTGCCCCTCCTCCTCGGGTTATTGACAACCAACCTGCTTGGACGGTGCGTCGCCTCCTGAGAGTCCGTCCCCGGGGCCGGGGTTTCCAGTACCTGGTTGACTGGGAGGGCTACGGGCCGGAGGAGCGGTCTTGGGTCTCTACCAGGGACATCCTCGACCCGGAGCTCATCGCTGACTTTCATCGGCGACATCCCGGTCAGCCAGGTATGCACCCGGGTCGGTCGCCAGGTGGCGCCCGTAGGGGGAGGGGTACTGTCATGTCCTGATATGTTTCACCTGTCTGTGTTTGTCCCCTCCCCACACCAGGTGCACCCTATCACCAGCATTAATCAGTGTGGGTATTTAGTCTCTTGGGTGCTGTTGGCATTTGCCAGATCGTCTTGCCTAGTCAGTCGTTTCCAGCACTCTATCTCGTATTACTAACTCTGCCAGTCTGTTTCCCGGTATTTGGACCTCTACCTGCCTGTTGGATTACGTTCCTGTCTAGCCCCCTCATGTGCCTTCGACCATCTGATCTGCTGCCAAACGAACTCTGCCTGCATTACGGATTACGAGACTGTCTACTCCTCTGTACTGCCATCCTTCTGATTCCCGGTACCGAACTCTGCCTGAACTACGACTACGAGCCTGACTCCCCTTATTGGACGACTGCCATTCTGATTCCCTGTTACCAACACTGCCTGTCATTGACTACGAGCCTGTCTTGCCCTATATCTACTATTAAACAGTCAATCATATCCCTGCCTCCGTGTCCGCTTTTGGGTCCCATATATCTGTCGCTCTGTCACTTTTCACTGTATTTTTACAATTTGTATTGTGTTTAATATTAGCCACTATCGGTAGCCACTATCAGTTATACCCACATACAATTATAACTGTCACTTATTGTTAGTTTCCTTACATTTTGCATCATTACATTACATTGTTAGATTGCATTTCTTTTCTTTTTTGACAAGAGAGACAAAACAACACTAACAAAAGAGATACCTAAGACAACAACATAGCTAGGCAGCAACACATGACAACACAGCATGGTAGCAACGTAACATGACAACAACATGGTAGCAACACAACATGGTAGCAGCACAAAACATGGTACAAACAACAGCACAAAGGTCAAGAAGGAAGAGATGACAATACATCATGCAAAGCAGCCACAACTGTCAGTAAGTGTGTCCATAATTGAGTGTGTCCATAATTGAGATTGAGATAAAGTTGCTCACTGCCCGTTCTGACACACAGCTCTCTAGCCACACAAATTGTGGCTACCGGTCAGGTAGTCCGTAACCCAGGAGACTAAGGGTGCTTCCAATTTCATCCTCTTCATCTTCTCACCCAGTAGCAGGGGCTGAATGGTGTTGAAGGCACTGGAGAAGTCAAAAAACATAACCCTCACAGTGCAACCTGCGTTGACCAGGTGAGAGCAGGCCCTCTGCAGAAGGTAGATGATTGCATCATCCACCCAGATGTTGCGCTGGTATGTGAACTGCAGGGGGTCCAGTGATGTACACACCAGGGAACCGAGGTGAGCGAGGACTAACCTTTCCAGGGTCTTCATGATGTGGGATGTAGCGCTACAGGTCTGAAGTCATTCAGACCTGATGCAGGATATTTTCCACAGCACAGGGACCCTTTGCAGGCTCAGGCTAAGGTTGAAGTGGCGCTGGAGTATTCCACACAATTGGTCAGCACAGACCCTAAGCACCCTTGGGCTGATGCCATCAGGGCCCACTGCTTTCCACTGATGTAGTCTCTCCAGCTCCCACTTCACTTGGTTGGTGGCGAAAGCCAGCCCAGGTGGGGAGGTGGGGGGAAGTGGGTTGTTGAGGATCAGTCCTGAGGTGGGGGGAAGGGAGGTGTTGCAGAACAGTCCATAGGGAGCGGGGAGGGGGTCGCTGATTGTCTCAACAGAGGTGTTGTGAGCAAAATGGGGGTGGGACAGCCGTGAAGGTGTGTGGTCTGGGGAGCTGGAGGGGAGGTGGACAGGGCCAGTATTGAACCATTAAAAAAATTGGTTCAGCTCATTGGCTCTGTCCTGGGTCCCCTCCGTCTGCCCACTGTTTGACTTTTTGAAACCAGTGATATTTCTCATACCCTTCCACACCTCTCTCACCTGGCTCTGCCTCAGCTTGTCCTCCATCTTCTCCTTATACCCTCTCTTCCCCTCAACAATCTGCAACTTCAGCTCCCTCTGGACGCATTTCAATTTGTTCCTGTACCCCTCCTTGAAGGCCCTCTTCTTCTCATTCAGCAGGTCCTTCAGGTCTCTGGTGACCCAGGGTTTATTATGAATATAAAGCCGGGGGGAGGTGGCTAGAATGAGATGGTAGGCCAAAAGTCTGCGTATCCAATAGAGAGTCCCGAGTGTGGGAACAGACATAGTTTGTCCCAACGTTGGATAAAGAAAGTATGAGCCATCAGGCAAATGCCAAAATAGAAAAATGTGCAAGAAAAAATTTAATATATAAAGACTAGCCATTGTAACAGTGCCTGTGTGCTGGAGGAAAAATGCCAGTGAATGGGCTCTGAACAGCAGTAGGGCACTTCAAAGCCTATGGATCTCTCGCTTCACACGTGGGAAGTGTGGTTGGGGGTACTTGCTTGAAGAAAATGGCAGTAGATGGTCTCTGAACAGCTTCAAAGGATGCAGTTCATATGTAGCAGTTTATACCTGGAGCCTGGCACGGTTTACAATGACTGGACAGTTGTCATCACAGTTCCATGATTAGTGAGGATTATTAGGGTAGATATATAGGACTACTGTTCAACCCCTATTGTACACTTTTCTCACTTTCCAATATTTCATGGATTGACCAATTGAATATGGCAACTTTCAGGATTAATCCAATCACTGTATTTTTGACTCTCCAAATCTGATTCCTAAATACTTTATCTACCAGTTGGTGCTGAAAAGGAGACAAATGTGTGTGTATTTACATGGCTTTCTTTCATTGATCTCTAATATTCTGAACCGTTCTCTCCATATATTCTAGTTAGTCTGTCAAGAAAATTCTTATTAAAGGTACACCAAATTTTAAGGGATGGCTGAAAATTGACTGAAAACCCTACTGAATGGAAACTCCACAAGAAATTCTGTTGGCCAACAAGTAGGAACAATTTCAGCAGTTTAATTAAATGTATTCAGTGCGCACAAGGGAACCATGCCTGCAAAGCACGTTATGCACCTGCATAAGGTAAGTCTGAATACCACCTACTGAGAAGTGCGTAGGAAAGGCTTTCGTAGGAAATGTGTGCTTATATGATAATTAGGGTAACACTTTATTTGGATAGTCCATCTGATCAGTGACATTTCAACTATCTATATACTAACCCTAGCCTTAACCTTTATCCTTTTGGCGAAACCATGTACAGAGTATTGCTTTAGAGCCCTAATAACTCAAGATATATCGGTCCTACTACTATTCAAATGTACAAAAATGTATCTGAAATGTAGCCGTACACACATCCAAAACCGTCGCTTTTCATAATAACACAATAAAGATATGCGCCCCACTATGACATGTGTATTTGAAATGCAGCCGCTGCTGCAGTAGACCTACGCATGATTTGTGCACAAATCAACACGCACAAATCAGCTCGACAAGATGAGCAACATTAGCTTATCAAAGATTCTTACAGGCCTCATAGCTTGAACTTCAATAATTTGAACTTTATGCTACATTTCTGTCGAATTTGTGACACTCTGCAATGAGCGTAACCAAGCCGGCAAATCTCCAGGTTTCAGAGAAGCTAACTAAATCAAACTAAGTGCATATTCTACAGCCATGGCTGATGTGAAATGTCCTTCATGGCAGTAGCTAATTTGAACCTACCGCGAATAAGAGTAAATGCTCATTCAGAGAGCAACGCACTCACGCACACACACACACACACACACACACACACACACACACACACACACACACACACACACACACAAACTAGCTACAGCAAAAGTGCAGGGAGAGGGCGAAGAAATAGGGTATGCATTTTCATAGTATTGACATTACTTTTACAGTAGCTTGACTGTGTAATGTAACAATGACTATGCAATGCAAATGAATGATAACAGAGTGTAAAGTGTACCCACAAGGTATCGGTCCTACATACAAATTGTACAGAAATGTTGGCTTATTTGCAATGCAGCCATGTATACAACAACTGTCCTTTTGCACACAAGAAAGCACACAATGTTGAAGAGAAGCCCCATGAAGACTGGCAGCCCTCTCATTTAAACATCACACACCATAACCATCGATTCAGGACCATAGACAGAAGGCAACCGCCAGTCAGCGCGATGAAAGAGTGACGTTAGGTGCAAATTTCAGCATCACCTTAAAATGGAGAACAATACCGTATTCATGAGGCCAAACCGTTCAGACGCTACAGACACACACACACACACGTTCATGCACACATGCACTCCTCACTCTGGGAATGAATACAGATTATTGCAAATCCTCTCTTGTAGATGACTGGTTGCTGTTTATGTATATTATTGGTTGGTTTACCCCTGTGCTGTGACTTCATATGGTGTCTTACCCATTCCCTCCGCTGGATATCTGGCAAACAGCCTACACTCTAGGTCGTCTCTTCTGCTGATGTGTGTGTGTGTGTGTGTGTGTGTGTGTGGTAGAGGTACTTTTTCTTCTCCTACTCCTCTCACATTGGCATTGCAAATACCAGCCTGGCGCCTGAACAAAAAAGGTTTAACCCATCTCTAACAACCCTGCTACACCCTAAACCCTTGTTCTAAACCTTAATATAACCTTAGCAAGCAGTTGCTTTTTACTGCAGTCTTATTTACATTACAGTCATTTAGCAGATGCTCTTATCCAGAGCAATTATGGTTACGTGCCTTGCTCCAGGGCACATTTGCAGATTGTTCACCTAATCAGCTTGGGGATTGAAACCAGCAACCTTTCAGATACTGTCTCAACTCTCTTAACCACTAGGCTACCTGCTGAATGATACTGTATGTTGGTATCTAATGGGTTGTTGTTAACCAACAACCACTGAGTATATGATTATTTTCAGACATATTTAAACATACAGCATTGTAGACATTGACGATAAGCTAGAAGCTAGAAATGCTAATATCAATGAAAACGGCTCTGAACATGGATTGTGCAGCATTGTATGCGATGGTAAGAGCCCATCTGAGGACAGGAAACTGTCCCAAATGTAATAAAGCTGTGTAGACAGACATCTGAACTTGGTGATTTGTTACTCTGCGACACATCCTGTTCCTCTGCCACTTTATTGGCCCTGCTTATTGGTGTCCCTCTTATCAAATCAGCCGTATAGCTGTGGCCAAGTGAGATGAACCTGATTCAATAAAACTCAGCCCAACAGCTTATTTTCTACTTAATTGTGCTCTCTGAGATGGCCCTGGAGTAATAGAAAAGTTTCAGTGGCTTGTAACCTCTCTCTATGTTACTGTAACCTCTCTCTATGTTACTGTAACCTTTCTCTATGTTACCGTAAGCTCTCTCTATGTTACCGTAACCTCTCTCTATGTTACCGTAACCTCTCTCTATGTTACCGTAACCTCTCTCTATGTTACTGTAACCTCTCTCTATGTTACTGTAATCTCTCTCTATGTTACTGTAACCTCTCTCTATGTTACTGTAACCTCTCTCTATGTTACCGTAACCTCTCTCTATGTTACCGTAACCTCTCTCTATGTTACCGTAACCTCTCTCTATGTTACCGTAACCTCTCTCTATGTTACCGTAACCTCTCTGTATGTTACTGTAATCTCTCTCTATGTTACTGTAACCTCTCTCTATGTTACTGTAACCTCTCTCCTCCTCTTCTCTATAATTTGTCTCATGTTGACTTTGTAAGACTGAACAGTTTACATAAAGTCGACAAAGCCCAGTCAGATGTGTGTACGTATTCAAAGGTTTTCAATAATAGAAGGTTGAACTTAATGCTTTATTGAGAGAGTCTAAGTAAATCGGCAGTCTCTTTTGTGTGGTTGTGTGATCCTCCCACCATGCATTCATTAGTCCTAATGAGCTACCCCAATGCTTTCTAAAGAACTCTGAAGAGATCCAGAACAAATATTGCATGTTTGTGGAGAGAGGGTATCATGTTTGAATTACAACAAGAGAGAAATATAAAGTATTTAGGAAATGCTATGCAACCATAATTACTATGCCGACATGACTACCCTAATTATAGTATATTACCCCTGCTGAATCTTCAACTCTAGGGTGTACGTATGTGTGTGCGTGTGTGTGTGTGTAGGGGGGGATATTATAGAGATTGAAGCACAATAGTTTGGAGATTCTGCGACACCATTATCTCTTCCCACTCTCAAGCAATTATTTTTGCTCTGTTTCTCAGCAAAAAATGGGGAAAGCCTTATTAATACAAATAGAGAAAATCACGTTGCACACCTCGGGATTAGACATTATAACTAATGAGCGAGAGACATCTGGCGTAAGCATGACAATTTGAATATGTGATTTGTGCTTTACATTGAAATTACAGGCAGGTTCGGTAGCTTTCCATTCAATCAGCGTTCCCATCAAAACGATCAGTAGACGGCTGATCAATGAGACCTGCGTCACTACTCTGGCTGAGAGACAGTAAAATGGCAGAGAATAATAAAAGTATACTCAGTTTCTCCATAGACAGATTAGTTCATTAGCCCATGTTTACGCACGGAGTGAATAAAGAAGCCATTAAATGAATAAAAAACTTTTCAAATGGAGCAATATTTGTATCCTTGAATATACAGTATAATTCAGTAGAATATACACTGAGTGTGCTCTTTCCATGACATAGACTGATCAGTTGAGTCCAGGTGAAAGCTATGATCCATTATTGATGTCACTTGTTAAATCCACTTCAATGAGTGTAGATGAAGGGTAGGAGACAGGTTTGAGATTTTTTTTTAAAACCTTGAGATAATTGAGACATTGATTGAGTATGTGTGCCATTCAGAGGGTGAATGTGCAAGAAAAATATGTAAGTGCCTTTTGAACGGGGTATGGTCTGTGCCAGGCGCAGCGGTTTGAGTCAGTCACAAACTACAACACTGCTGGGTTTTTCATGATCAACAATTTCCTATGCGTATCAAGAATGGTGCACCACCCAAAAAACATCCAGCCAACTTGACACAACTGTGAGAAGTATTGGCGTTAACATGGGCCAGTATCCCTGTGGAACGCTTTTGAACCTTGTAGTGCCCATGCCCTGACGAATTGAGGCAGTTCTGAGTGCAAAAGTGGGTGCAACTCAATATTCCATATGGGGGTTTAGAACGGTTAACAAATTTGAAGGATTCAATTGAGTCTTCACTAATTAAAATAAATGTAATTTACATGCCTTCACTATGCACTCCTGATGATTTGTTGATTACTGTTAACAAAAACATTGTGATATTTGTCTTATACTAATACTTGTCTTTGGAATGAATAGCCTCCAGATGGACATATACAAAACCACAACGTAACTTGACACCATGTTTTGACATACAGTACATTATGTATCACTCTGCCTCCAGTGCTGGAGCATTTCATCATCTTACTTCCTGACACTGTAGTATATTCTACTGTCAGCTCTCCAATATCCATCAACTAGCTGACACAGGGATCATTCTTCAACCAGTGGGAGGCAACATTCCCATGCACAGTGAAATGTTCTTCTGTCTGTGTGTTACACTGTATTCCTTGCTGACTGGTGGAGCTGTTAATTGGTGATGATAATCCAGTTGTTAATGACCCACAACTAGTCCAACCGAGTCCCCAACAGAGCTCCATTTCTCAAGTGAACTCTTAAGGATCATCCTCTCTGCTCCAGTCCCCGTCTGATTTATGTCATTTTGATGTTGCTGTCGTGTGCTGCCAGGATGATTAAAAGTCACTTGGAAATGAAACGGCTGATGAAATATTGTATAATTAGATTCATACAGAGGATAAAATGCAGATGAAGCACCAGAATATTGATTAACTGAAACAGCCCAGCGATGTCTCTGACATACTGCTACCAAGGGGGTCTCTCTCTCTCTCTCTCTCTCTCTCTCTCTCTCTCTCTCTCTCTCTCTCTCTCTCTCTCTCTCTCTCTCTCTCTCTCAGTGTACAGTGCTGTCTTGAAGGGGCTATATAGTTCAAGTTTGAAAGTTTATTCGCCAAGTGCACTGAGCTCATCATGAGGGGCCACAGTGACTGAGCTCATCGTGAGGGGCCACAGTGACTGAGCTCATCATGAGGGGCCACAGTGACTGAGCTCATTGTGAGGGGCCACAGTGACTGAGCTCATCATAGGGGGCCACAGTGGCTGAGCTCATCATGAGGGGCCACAGTGACTGAGCTCATCATGAGGGGCCACAGTGACTGAGCTCAACATGAGGGGCCACAGTGGCTGAGCTCATCATGAGGGGCCTCAGTGGCTTGCGGGTCTGCATACTCACATCCAGTCAGAGCCGGCCCGAGCCAGTTTTTAATATGATATCTGAGTGAGAGTGACTAACAATATCAATGGGGTCCCCCAGTCAGTAATTTGACCACAACAAGTTTAGATAGCTGGCTCCACTAATTTACCAATCTAAAAAATGTTAGCTGACATTGAGTGGATGTCAGTGGCTGAAATAACAAGACAAACTGCTGATGCACAACTTTAAGGCGCATTACCACCAACTGGACTGGACTCAATTAGCATGCTGACAGCAGGAATCTCCACCAGAGCTATTGCCAGAGAATTTCACGTTAATTTCTCTACCATAAGCCGCCTCCAACGTCGTTTTAGAGAATTTGGCAGTACGTCCAACCGGCCTCAAAACCGCAGACCACGTGTAACCATGCCAGCCCAGGACCTCCACATCCGACTTCTTCACCTACGGGATAATCTGAGACCAGCCATCCGGACAGCTGATGAAACTGTGGGTTAGCACAAGCCAAGAATTTGTGCACAAACTGTCAGAAACCGTCTCATCTGTGTGCTCGTCATCCTCACCAGTTGGCAAATGCTCACCTTCGATGGCCACTGGCATGCTGGAGAAGTGAGCTCTTCACAGATGAATCCTGGTTTCGGCAGTACTGGGCAAATGGCAGACAGCGTGTATGGAGTTGTGTGGGCGGGCGGTTTGCTGATATCAATGTTGTGAACAGAGTGCCCCATGGTTGCGGTGGGGCAGGCATAAGCTACGGACAACGAACACAATTGCATTTTATCGATGCACAGAGATACAGTGATGAGATTCCAGTTCCCGCCAAGAACCAGCAACTTCGCACAGTCATTGAATAGGAGTGGGACAACATTCCACAGGTCACAATCAACAGCCTGATCAACTCTATGCGAAGGAGATGTGTCGCTGCATGAGGCAAATGGTGATCACACCAGGTCCTAACTGGTTTTCTGATCCTGTAATGGTAGTAATAAGTATATAGATACTAATGGCAATGTCAATCAATAATCAATTAACAGCAGCGTAGTGGTACTAATAAATATAACCAATAATAATTTTAGCAGCAGCGTAGGTGTGAGGGGTGTATTCATTTGGGTGTAAGTTTGTGGCATCAGTAATGAGTGTGTGAGTGAGTGTCTGTATATGAGTATGTGTGTGTGCATGTGAGGAAGAGTGACAGGGAAGATGTGTGTGTCTGAGTGGGTAGAGACCTGTGGATGGGTATAGAGTCAGTGTGGACAGTCTGTGGGAGAGGGAGAGCAATAGTGTTTAGCCATTTAACAGTCTTATGGCCAAGGGATAGAAGCTGTTTGGGAGTCTGTTGGTCTGGGCATGGTACCACCTGCCAGATGGGAACAGTCTATGTCTCGGGTGGCTGGAGTTTTTGGCAATTTTTCAGGCTTTTCTCAGACACAGCCTGGGCTCTACTGTACACCCTGGATGGCTGGAAGCTCGCCTTCAGTGATGCGCTGGGACGTCCACACCACCTTCTTTAGGGTCTTCTAGTCGAGGGCGGTGCAGTTGCCATACAACCAGTCAGGATTATCTCGATGGTGCAGCTGGAAAAGATCCTGAGAATCTGAGGGGCCATGCCAAATCGTTTCAGACTCCTGAGGGAGAAGAGGTACTGTCGCGCCTTCTTCATGACTGTGCTGCTATGCCTTCACAAATGTTTAACCGATCCAGATAAAGCCTGTTTTTCGCCAATGTGGTTTTACAACATGGCCGTTCATGACTCTGTCCTAGGGAGCCATCTCATGGCCGAGAGCTCCTCTTGACATGGATACTTAACTGTTTGAATTTGATTATGTAAAAGTGTGTGTGTGTGTGTGTGCCTAAGTGCATGCATTAATGTGTGTGAGATGGGTGTATATGATGGGTGTGCGAGTATGATGGGTGCGTGTGGGTCGCGTAGAGATAATAATGAGGAACAGCAGTGTGTGTGTGACCCCGCCACTGCAGGACTTAACGATGCCTAACTGCACATCTCAGATCCTCATTAGAGACACATGATCATCTGTCATCACGTCGCCTCTCACAGAGGCCGTTGGTCAGGCCCACGGTTACAACATGACACATTACAGCCACCCATAGGTACAACAGACATTTCCATAATGACTCAACTGGTGATCAATCACTTAACCTGGACCACCTTTAGAATACCACATCGACGCGTCCCAAATGGCACCCTATTCCCTGTTTAGAGCCCTGCACTATCTGTGTTATTTATTTAACCTTTTTTAAGCAGGGGAGAGTCAGGAATAGGGTTCCAATTGGGGGCGTAGCTCATGTCTTTATGCAGGGTAGGGAGCCTTTAATACTAGACTCATATCAGTAGATAATGCACAGTGGGAAATGTGTTATAAACTGATGATCAGTAAATCAAATCACATTTTATTGGTCACATACACAAATTTAGCACACAATACACAACAGTACACACAATACACAACAGTACACACAATACACAACAGTACACACAATACACACAAATCTAAAAGTAGAAGAATGGAATTAAGAAATATATAAATATCAGGACAAGCAATATCGGAGTGGCATTGACTAAAATATAGTAGAATAGAATACAGTATATACATATGAGATGAGTAAAGCTAAAATATGTAAACATTATTAAAGTGGCTAGTGTTCCATGTTTATGTATTTAGGGCAGCAGGGTTGCGTAATTTAAGTATGTGTGAGTTGTAGTATTATGATGATTAGGCTAACTGATGGTAAAATGCTTTCTGCCATGTCTTTTCTCATACAGGTCTGGCTCATCTAAAGTCCACAGTGAGAATCTACTGAGAAACAGTGGGATGCAAACTGACTTCCCTGCAGATCAAGAGAGGGATCAAGAGACAGAGAGATAAAGAGAGGGAGAGAGGGAGAGAGAGGGAGAGAGAGAGAGAGAGAGAGAGAGAGAGAGAGAGAGAGAGAGAGAGAGAGAGAGAGAGAGACTCCGTCTCATAGCCTGACTCATACAGTACACACAGTCCTGATGCGTGTCACCACGTCTTCATTTGTGCTCACTTAGAAGCAGCCTGACAAAACTGCCAGTTGGTGGAAGAGAAAAAATGTAGCGAGTGGATGAAAGATTGTCTTTAATATAGTCCCTGACCATGCAATTACCCCTGCATTAAACTCCGCAATTCTCGCCATGAAGAACATCAGCCAATTATTTGTCCTAATTTAATGGGATTCCACTACAGCAGGTTTTCCATTTGTAATGAGAATCAGGCAGAGCGGCAGGATGTTTAAAGTTTAACCAGGTCTTGTCACTGTCAGAGGTAAACACCCGAGCTCAGAGAGCAGCACCTACAGTAACAGAGCTCAGGATAATGATGGGATATTGTGTTGTGTTATTGATGAGGTATTGCGTTATGTTAATCATGGGGCATGGTGTTGTGTTAATGATGGGGTATTGTGTTGATGATGGGGTATTGTGTTGTGTTAATGATGGGGTATTGTGTTAATGATGGGGTATTGTGTTAATGATGGGGTATTGTGTTAATGATGGGGTATTGTGTTAATGATGGGGTGTTGTGTTGATGATGGGGTATTGTGTTAATGATGGGGTATTGTGTTGTGTTAATGATGGGGTATTGTGTTAATGATGGGGTATTGTGTTAATGATGGGGTATTGTGTTGATGATGGGGTATTGTGTTAATGATGGGGTATTGTGTTAATGATGGGGTATTGTGTTAATGATGGGGTATTGTGTTAATGATGGGGTATTGTGTTGATGATGGGGTATTGTGTTAATGATGGGGTATTGTGTTAATGATGGGGTATTGTGTTAATGATGGGGTATTGCGTTGTGTTAATGATGGGGTATTGTGTTGATGATGGGGTATCGTATTGTGGGTAATGATGGGGTATCGTATTGTGTTAATTATGGGGTATTGTGTTAATGATGGGGTATTGCGTTGTGTTAATGATGGGGTATTGTGTTGATGATGGGGTATCGTATTGTGGGTAATGATGGGGTATCGTATTGTGTTAATTATGGGGTATTGTGTTAATGATGGGGTATTGTGTTGTGTTAAAGATGGTGTGTTGTGTAAATGATGGTGTGTTGTGTTAATGATGGGGTATTGTGTTAATGATGGGGTATTGTGTTAATGATGCATATTGTGTTAATGATGGGGTATTGCGTTGTGTTAATGATGGGGTATTGTGTTGTGTTAAAGATGGTGTGTTGTGTTAATGATGGTGTGTTGTGTTAATGATGGGGTATTGTGTTAATGATGGGGTATTGTGTTAATTATGGGGTATTGTGTTAATGATGGGGTATTGTGTTAATGATGGGGTATTGTGTTAATGATGGGGTATTGTGTTAATTATGGGGTATTGTGTTAATGATGGGGTATTGTGTTAATGATGGGGTATTGTGTTAATTATGGGGTATTGTGTTAATGATGGGGTATTGTGTTAATGATGGTGTGTTGTGTTAAAGATGGTGTGTTGTGTTAATGATGGTGTGTTGTGTTAATGATGGTGTGTTGTGTTAATGATGGGGTATTGTGTTAATGATGCATATTGTGTTAATGATGCATATTGTGTTAATGATGGGGTATTGTGTTAATGATGGGGTATTGTGTTAATTATGGGGTATTGTGTTAATGATGGGGTATTGTGTTAATGATGGGGTATTGTGTTGTGTTAATGATGGGGTATTGTGTTAATGATGGGGTATTGTGTTAATGATGCATATTGTGTTAATGATGGGGTATTGTGTTGATGATGGGGTATCGTATTGTGTTAATTATGGGGTATTGTGTTAATGATGGGGTATTGTGTTAATGATGGGGTATTGTGTTAATGATGGGGTATTGTGTTAATGATGGGGTATTGTGTTAATGATGGGGTATTGTGTTAATGATGCATATTGTGTTAATGATGGGGTATTGTGTTAATGATGAGGTATTGTGTTAATGATGGTGTGTTGTGTTAATGATGGGGTATTGTGTTAATGATGGGGTATTGTGTTAAAGATGGTGTGTTGTGTTAATGATGGGATATTGTGTTAATGATGGGGTATTGTGTTAATGATGGTGTGTTGTGTTAATGATGGGGTATTGTGTTAATGATGGGGTATTGTGTTAATGATGGGGTATTGTGTTAATGATGGGGTATTGTGTTAATGATGGGGTATTGTGTTGATGATGGGGTATTGTGTTAATGATGGGGTATTGTGTTAATGATGGGGTATTGTGTTAATGATGGGGTATTGTGTTAATGATGGGGTATTGTGTTGTGTTAATGATGGGGTATTGTGTTAATGATGGGGTATTGTGTTAATTATGGGGTATTGTGTTAATGATGGGGTATTGTGTTAATGATGGGGTATTGTGTTAATGATGGGGTATTGTGTTAATGATGGGGTGTTGTGTTAATGATGGGGTATTGTGTTAATGATGGGGTATTGTGTTAATGATGGGGTATTGTGTTCATTATGGGGTATTGTGTTAACGATGGGGTATTGTGTTAATGATGGGGTATTGTGTTGATGATGGGGTATTGTGTTAATGATGGGGTATTGTGTTGTGTTAATGATGGGGTATTGTGTTGATGATGGGGTATTGTGTTAATGATGGGGTATTGTGTTAATGATGGGGTATTGTGTTAATGATGGGGTATTGTGTTAATGATGGGGTATTGTGTTGTGTTAATGATGGGGTATTGTGTTGATGATGGGGTATTGTGTTAATGATGGGGTATTGTGTTAATTATGGGATATTGTGTTAATGATGGGGTATTGTGTTAATGATGGGGTATTGTGTTGATGATGGGGTATTGTGTTAATGATGGGGTATTGTGTTGTGTTAATGATGCATATTGTGTTAATGATGGGGTATTGTGTTAATGATGGGGTATTGTGTTAATGATGGGGTATTGTGTTGTGTTAATGATGGGGTATTGTGTTAATGATGGGGTATTGTGTTAATGATGAGGTATTGTGTTAATGATGGGGTATTGTGTTAATGATGGGGTATTGTGTTAATGATGGGGTATTGTGTTGATGATGGGGTATTGTGTTAATGATGGGGTATTGTGTTAATGATGGGGTATTGTGTTAATGATGGGGTATTGTGTTGATGATGGGGTATTGTGTTGTGTTAATGATGGGGTATTGTGTTAATGATGGGGTATTGTGTTAATGATGGGGTATTGTGTTGTGTTAATGATGCATATTGTGTTAATGATGGGGTATTGTGTTAATTATGGGGTATTGTTTTAATAATGGGGTATTGCGTATTGTGACACACATCAAGGGAATACTGCAAAATGAATACTTGGCATCCAACATTGGGCCCTTTGTGTGGACGGGTGGAGCAGGGGAGGCACACAATGCCTATATCAGGAGTTTAATGTATGGGTCGTGCTGATTTGAATTTGGTTTGATTGTGTGTAATTTTGTCTGTCTACTCCCTGGATAGCAAACAATAATTTAGAAATTAGAAGGGAGTGAGTTCAATTTACTAGGGGATGTTGTTTTGGTTCATCAATCCTATAGCATCCACACTTACATTTAGACAAGATTAGGTTTTCACACCCCTTGACTTTTTCCACATTTTGCTATAAAACAGCCTGAATTTAAAATTAAAATTTATTAAATTGCAAATTCACTGGCCCACACACAATGCCCCATAATGTCAAAGTGAATTAACAATGAAAAACTGAAATGTCCTGAGTCAAGTATTCAACCTCTTTGTTATGGCAAGCCTAAATATGTTCAGGAGTAAACATTAGCTTAACAAGTCACATAATAAGTTGCATGGACTCTTTGTGTTTAACATGAATGATGAATGACTGTGAACAGTCGAGCAGTGAATTTCTGATTCAACCACAAAGGCCAGGGAGATTTTCAATTTCAAAGAAGGGCACCTATTGGTAGATGGGTAAAAAAAAAAAAAAAGCAGACATATCCCTTTGAGCACGGTGAAGATATTAATTACACTTTGGATGGTGTATCAATACACCCAGACACTACAAAGGTTCAGGCATCCTTCCTAACTCAGTTGCCAGTGAGGAAGAAAACCACTCAGGTATTTCACCATGAGGCCAATGGTGACATTAAAACAGTTAAAGAGTTTAATGGCCGTGATAGGAGAAAACTGAGGATGGATCAACAACATAGTAGTTACTCCACAATACTAACCTAATTGACAGAGTGAAGAGAAGGAATCCTGTACAGAATATAAATATTCCCAAAAATGCATCCTGTTTTCATTAAGTTTTTTTTCCTGAATACAAAGTGTTATGTTTGGAGCAAATCCAATCCAGCACATTACTGAGCACCACTATCCATATTTTCAAGCATAGTGGTTGCTGCATCATGTTATAGGCAACGCTACCTCCAAGTTGCGCATGCGGGCCGAGACTGCCGTGCAACTCCCAGGGACTGCCACACAGAGCACAGAAGAACTATCAGCCCATGGAGAGAAGCAGGAGATAGAACTTAACTTTCTAGCGTTTTCCCCGTTAGTTAACACTATCAACGTTTCCCTTTACTGTGGCAATTGTGATCAAATCAACGCAACATTAGCCACTTTCAATGCAACGTACCGAAACAAAACAAACTATGCAAGAGATTTTGTTGTTTAGTCTGTACTTCAAATCAAATCAAATGTTACTTGTCACATACACGTGTTGAGCAGATGTTTTTGCGGGTGTAGCGAAATTCTTATGCTTCTAGCTCCGACAGTGCAGTAGTATCTAACAGTTTCACAACATATACCCAAAAAATACACAAATCTAAGTAAGGAATGGCACCTGGTTGAGGCAAATTTATGGTGAAATGATTGTCTTTCCACTTCCGTATTATGGCCCCAACAGTGCTCACTGGAACATTCAGAAGCTTAGAAATGCGCCTATAACCAATGCCATCATTATGTTTTGCAACAATTAGCTTGCGAATGTCTTGAGACAGCTCTTTGCTTTTACCCATCATGAGATGTGTCTTGTGTGACACCTTGGCAATGAGACCTTTTTGTAGGCCATCAGTTGGGACTGAACCAGCTGATATTACTTTGCACTGTCAGGGGGCTGGATTGCTTTTTAATTACTGATAGTTTTCAGCTGTTGTCTTGGCTTTCCATGCCTTTTTGAACCTCCCTTTCTTCATGTGTTCAATACTTTTTCCCTGTGTCATTTCACATTATTACACATAACTTAATTTCTGAACTTATCTGTTTTGGTTTCTTTGTATGTATGGATTACTTGGGTTGTTACCAACATCTGGTGAAAATGTCATGTCAATAGTACCTTTGGAAATATATTTACTGAGAAAAATGGTGACGTGTTCAATACTTATTTCACCCGCTGTATGTATAGCTTCCTGAAACAAGTCTCAATTGTTATGTGTATGAGGAGTTCAGGAAGGTAGAAGTGTTTCTAATGTTTCTAATGGTAGGAGGTCAGTGCCGGGGATGGCTCGAGGTGTGTTTTTGTGTTTGTGTTTCTGAGAGTTGACGGAGGGGGGATTGAATCAGGGTAACAGACAGTGAAGACTAAGGGACAGGCGAGGTGGAGCATGCACAGTAGCAGTAGAAGTAGCTCCCTCCCAACACAGAGCTACTTCTATTACATTTCCTCTATAAGTAATAGCCTGTTACTGTGTATGCTCCACCTCTCTGTCTCTCAGGCCTGTCCTTTAGTCTGTAATGGGACAGGGAGGACTAAACAGCGGGGCACCAAGGCAGCCATCACTCCCCAGGAGAATCCTGTCCGTCCGGAGGAATCAGAACAAAAAACGATTTGTTATCAGGAAATGAAGCCGGAAGAGTTCGACATGAAAGAGGTCTATTAACAAATGGATCTGATATGCTTACTCCATCTCAGTCGACACTGTAGGAATGGAGGCTTTGATATGGAGAACGGGCAGGGTAAAGCGCCATTCATTTTCTCAACCTCTGATTTCTCAAGCTCATTCGGGCTCTCACTCTCCCTCTTCTCTTTTTTTCTGTCTGTTTCTCTCTTTCATTCTTTCTCTCAATTATGTTTTTCCTTCTCTCCCACTCTCTCTCTCTGTCTCTCTCTCTCTCCTCTCCCTCTCTCTCTCTCTCTCTCCCTCTCTCTCCCTCTCTCTCTCTCTCTCTCTGTCTCTCTCTCCCTCTCTCTCTCTCTCTCTCTCTCTCTCTCTCTCTCTCTCTCTCTCTCTCTCTCTCTCTCTCTCTCTCTCTCTCTCTCTCTCTCTCTCTCTCTCTCTCTGTCTCTCTCTCCCTCTCTCTCTCTCTCTCTCTCTCTCTCTCTCTCTCTCTCTCTCTGTCTCTCTCTCCCTCTCTCTCTCTCTCTCTCTCTCTCTCTGATTAGGTGACAGTCGGAACTGAAACCTATAGATCAATGTAATGTGCTTTATTTCAAATGAAAACCAAAGAACCAGAGTAAATAAATAATAACAACATCAAAGCATTATGTCCAGTATTCTGTTTGTAACTCTGCAGGTGAGGCTGTGAGACTAGATATGATGTAATGTTTTGGAGAGCTTACACACTCACATTCTACACAAACACCCAAAACACCACATTATATTCCAAACCACATGCTACAACATTGCCTCTGGTCTGTGTAAGTCGGAAGCAAATACAAACACTGGCATTTCGGTGCATTATTATTAGCCTTGTTTGTATGAATCATCATCAGCTTCAGCCCTCTTCAGTGGTCCTTGTCATCAAGATAAACAAGGTGTCTGATTTGCTCAGCAGTACTTAATTATTTTATCTTTAACCTTTATTTAACTTAGCGAGTCAGTTAAGAACAAATGTGTATTTATAATGACAGCATACCTACAGGCTCAGCCCCTGGAGCAAATTAGGGTTAAGTGCTTTGCTCAAGGACACATCGACAGGTTTTTCACCTTGTCGGCTCAGGTATTAGAAACAGCGACCTTTCAGTTACTGGCCCAACACTCTAACCGCTAGGCTACCTACTATGCTACATGCTAGGCTACATGCTGCCCAGCTTGTTGTCCACAAAACACACACCACATCACCAAGGGAACTGCCTATCAACTCTTTGAAATGTCTTTATTATTTGAGTCCATCGGTCTCTATCAATAATATCAAAGTTATAATTGTTTAAGAAAATGTATGATTGCATTCCAACTGATTTCAAAGGGATTCAACTGGATTAAAACAAGAACAAATAATATCCATTCTTACTAGAAATATGTTTTTCACATGTGTATAGTGTCCCGAGCTGACAAGGTAAAATAAATCTGTTGTTCTGCCCCTGAACAAGGCAGTTAACCTATTGTTCCCCTGGCGCTGATGACGGATGTCGATTAAGGCTGACCCCCACACCTCTCTGGGTTAAATGCAAAGACACATTTCAGTTGAATGCATTCAGTTGTACAACTGACTATCACCCCTTTCGCCAATGGACAGGGGGCATATTTGATTTAGGGAAAAACATATCTACCTACTTCCCCACAAAATACTCCTTACCTCAGTGTCCTGTGAATATAGCCTGATTCATTTAATTTTGATGCCATACACATAAAACTCAATATTTCTAAGTAAAGCACATGCAGGCCTCTTAGAGTTCTCACAGTAAACCATCACAGCCATCTTTGTCCTACCACTAGTTGCTTAGTGTACTGTAATATCCATCTGTGTCCTACCACTAGTTGCTTATTGTTACTGTAATATCCATCTGTGTCGTAATACTAGTTGCTTATTGTAACTGTAATAGCCTACTGTGTCGTAATACTAGTTGCTTATTGTAACTGTAATAGCCTACAGCACAAACCAAAAGAGGCCTTAGAAAGTAGTCATGATGAAGATGAGTTGTTGAAGTTAAGTTAACTTTCAAAGAACCCCTGTTGAAGAAAGAAAACACTACTTACGGTCTAAGGCTTTGTGTGAATGATGCAAAATCTTTCTAAGGAAACATCTTCCCCTGCAGCCAACAATAACAAATAAAAACAAATGAACACAAAACCTCGGTGACTGTTCCTCAAGAAATACCATTAGTCGCCTCTGAGATGAATGAACGGGGGTGCCATTTGATCCAGAAGCTTTGAAGAGGCGTCTCCCTCAGTTTCCCCCCTTTATCGTCACAAGCGTCGTCTCCTACACGGAGACAAGAGAGTACAACAGGGAAAAGAAGATCAGGGATCAAACAGAAAGCTTGGGAAAAAAGTTTCACTCAGCGGTTTGATTGGTTTCCCTGAAGGTGTGTGTGAGAAAAACAAGCTCCATGTGTTCCACCATCGTTGTGATTGAAGGGGAGGAGGCCTCCTCAAGATGAGAGAGAGACGATGGAGGAAGGATGCCAACATTTGAAAATACACTACACATGTATAACATGTTTATTACATTTAGTTTAATACCAACAAAAATCCCACAGAAAACTTTTGGTAATTAAAGCACCGGTATGTAATATTATGCTAACTACGGCCACCCTTACCTTTGGAAGATGATAAAAAAAGTTTATCCACAAGTCACACAATTGGCGACAGATTTTCATGAGAATATTCTAAAATCAGCATAAAGAAAATATGTGAACTTTCCCACCTTTACACCAAACGGACTTGCTGTGGATAAAAATCAATGCGTGATGACATAGTGCACACCAGTGGCGGTTCTAGCTTGTATGTCGCACCCTTCAGCCCCCCCCCCCCCCCCCCCCCCCCCACATACATACCCAGTAATAATAAAATCCTAATTGTTACCTACAATATGGAAACTTTGCAAAAGGGAAATTGTTTATTTTGTTTATGTTATGCAGGGAGGCACAAATAAACACATGTGCGCGTACCCACAAACACACCTGAAGAATCCTGCTGGGGAGAAGTGGAAGCAAATGGGTCTTCATCCTCATCCTCAGGCTCAGACAACATTTGTGAAAACACCTTTGTGGCTGAGGAGGTGGTTCCTCATCTTGGCCAGTGCCAGAGGGAACCCTAGCAAGCAACATAGGCTAAAAAAAACATAAGCGTTATACTAGCCTATTTCATTACATGCATAATATTATACTCATACATAGATGACGTAGCTGCATACCTATATCTTTTGCGCGTCTCTTCTATTTTTTTAAACTATTTTTCCTAAACCGGGCACCTGATTGGCTTAGACCTTCTCTAACCCATTTGTGATGATTTGGCACGCGAGCATCAACACATTACCCATCCCCCAACACTGTCAACCAAAATAACCAAAATCAAGACTAAACCAATTCACCTTGGTGGTGTGCAGAGTGGTTTTTATTATTCTTAACAATTTCGCACAAACCAGAAATTAATTGTGGTTTATTTCGTAGTGAGACGGATTTTACTAATTGCATCAGTAATGTGCCAAGTTAGAGGTGCGGTATTTGATAGATTCCCCCGCTCCCCCTACCTCGGGCTTCCAGTGGGGAGACCTGATGTCAACCTACCCCGCCCCATCTAGTACTTCTGAGTGGGAGACCTTCCCAGCTCACACACTAGAATCAGGTCGCCCACTCCGACAAGGTTAGTTGACCCACAGTCCCACACGGTGACATGATATCATTGACGTGACTTGCAAATGATCGATAGAGAACCGATCGCGCTAATGTCACCATTCCGAATTTGTTTGTGCGGGAGCCCCATGTCGCCCATACCTAAATCCACCAGTGGATGAAGTTTTTATGTACTGAATAAAAATCTAAAGTTCAATGTGTTTCCATACTATTTTCAACTCTACCGATAGTTTTGTCACAAGAACTGTTAAATAGCAAATGTGTCTACTCTGGTCCTGGCACCTGCGCTCTAGCCAACAACTTGCAGATACATTGCGGGATGGCTAGTCTGCATGATTAGATCATTATGATAAGCGCGAGAATAATTTTAATTGTCAAACGGCAGTCAAGCATAGATCATCATGTCACCAGTATAAGACCCTCGATATTTATTGGAAAGCAGCATCAAGCTCATCACCATGCACTTTCACCACCCTGTGATGTTCATCATAATTTATTTCGTCTGTACCCTAATAACCTGCATGGTTTCCCGAGTCGTAATGGGAGGATCAAACACCATATCGTCGCATGACTCTAAATGTAATTCGATATGATGGTTATTATATAAATATTTGCGCATAAAGGCGTTTCCACCGACATTTCCCGCATAATTACTTTTTTTTAAAGAAAACCAAAAGAACACTGAAACCTCCTGTTTCCATCACAGCAGTCGTGTTTTTTTTATACGATATAACAGAAAACTGTGGATGGAAACGTGGTTACAGTTTCATAAATTAATTCATAAATTAAGTGAGTTTTACACTTGATTTATTTTCTTTACCTGTCTGATCAATCATTTTGACGATCATCTCGCAGCGTCTTAATTCCTCAGCAGATGCTTGTCATAAATAACGTTATGGTCGAATCACTCTCACTTCTTCTGAAGTAAAAACCAAAACTTCACATTCGAGTTGGAAAGTAAACACCATACATTTAATGAATGACCACACTCATTCATCAATCATTCGGGTGACATTTTGCGAGAGAGAGAGAGCCAGTTCCATTCCTCAGATCAGACCATACAATTAGTAACCTCTGGGTAGCATTCTCAGAGCTCTGACATAACATTATCATACTTTCAGCCTTAGGAAAAGAGAAGGTCATTATGGAGGGATATCAGAGGGAGCAGGCAAACACATTAAAGAGATTCTCTGGTACACTCTTAGAAAAAAAAGTGCTATCTAGATCCTTAATGGGTTCTTCAGCTGTCCCCATAGGATAACCCTTTGAAGAACCCTTTTTGGTTTCAGGTAGGACCCTATTGATTTCCATGTAGAACCCTTTACCCAGAGGGTTCTACATGGAACCCAAAATAGTTCTGCCTGGAACCAAAAAGGGTTCTCCTATGGGGACAGCTGAAGAACCCTTTTTTCTAAGAGGGCACTGTAAAAGAGTGGAAATCCACTCCCCCTGAGGATGAAAGGAGAAAGAGGAGTAGTACGACCATCATATAATATTTAATCTGACTCCATTATTGAGTGAATGATATAGGCCCATAAGCATATCTGATTGGGTCTAGTCAGGATAGTGAGCCTTGTATCGCCACTCAGAATACTATAAGTTACATGTGCCCAAGATAACTGTTATGCAATTATTAAGAGTCTAAGAGACAAAGAGCTAATATATTTTGATCAATGTCCGAGCAGAAAATTATTGAGTTGACCTTAGCTCAGAGCTGCACAGTTAGAGGCCAATCATATACAGTCATGTGAAAAAGTAAGTACACATATTACATATTTGGACAGATGGATATGTAATCTTCACTTCAACACTATTGATAGATAATGGTTACCAATTTAACAAATCACAAAAAATAAAATAAAAAGGAAAATGTTATGCAATTAAAATAAACAAAAATGCATTTTCCATATGGGGAAAAAGTTAGTACACCCCTTCCTTTACCATCACATAAATTGGCAAACAACCTAGGACAGGTCGTCCCACCAAAGTCAGCCCAAGAGCTGACCGAAAGATATTCATAGAAGACTCTAAGAACCCCAGGGTAACATCAAGGGATCTACAGTGCTCTCTTGCCACAACCAATGTCGAATTGCATGGGTACACTGTCAGAAAGAGACTGCACAAACTTGAAAATGGAATGATGTACTTCGAATTGCTTGGAAATTGATTTGTAACCCCTCCCAGACTCATGGGCATCAATACTCTTTCTTCTGAGGGCCTCAGGTAGGTCTTTTGATCTTTGAATGATGTGTTACCACACAACCATATGGTTAAGACCAAACCAGATTTATTTTCTTATATTTATGGAAGGCTGGACCCTCCTAAGTTTATCTCTGTTTTCTATTCATTTGCACTTGTTCTGGTACCTAATTCTAATTTTAGCAATTTTATGTGATGGTAAAGGTAGGGGTGTACTAACTTTTTTCCCATAAGGAAAATGCATTTTTGTTTATTTTAATTGCATAACATTTTCAGTTTTTTTTTTTGTGTGATTTGTTAAATTGGGTAACCTTTATCTGCCAATAGTGTTGAAGTGAAGATTACATATCCATCTGTCCAAATAGGTAAAAAAAAGAGAGAACTTTCCAAGGGGTGTTCTTACTTTTTCACATGACTGTGTAGTGTGAATATCATTTACATTAGACCATATATCAAATAATAATTCAATGAATAATTACTCAAAAATATGTGGACTACATTTACCAGAAGTCTTTAATGTCAAAATATACAAAATATCTAAAAGTCAAACATTTAAAAGACACACTATAGTTTAACAGAAAGCTAGAGATTGGTTTACAATGACTCCATGAACAAAGTTTCAACCTCATGCTGGGCCTTGGTGCCTGAGTCTCTAGACACATCTTCATCACTGGCCTTCATCATCGTTCACATTTGTTAACTCTCTCTAGTCTTCCACTAAGGTACTTTTGTATACTTTTTAGCCAGTAGCGATCATGAGCCAAAAATGGTACCCGAAAATTGTGACTCGTTTCAGAAAACTAGGCGTGTGTCGCGGGTCACTACTTCACAGGAGAGCCATTTGAACTTTTTTAAAAATTAAAACGTTTTTTTTTGGCAGAAATGCCTTCTGGAATAAAATTGTTAAATTACGAGCCTAGTTGGTTTAGCCAAAGAAAAAGACAGCAACCTTCCCGCTAGCCATGATTGGCTGAGAAAATCAGTGGGCTGGACATGCCGAGAGATGAGTTCAGATTGGTCTGCCATATAGCAAACTTCTGTCTATTTGAGCTGTCAGTATGTGTAGGTAATCCTGTCTAAAACAGCTTTTTTAATATATATTGCCTAGTGGAACTACATAAGTGTTGCTCTCCACTTTCTGGAGGACCAAGTTTTGAAATCAGTGGAATTAGAGTATGATAACTAAGGAGAAAACACGTCTCTGGATTTCATCTTCAAACTAAGAGCAACAATGGCATCTGTGACAGGGAGAAGCATCCATCCATGATGTATGCGTGTAAGATAGTCTAGCTAGCTACATTTTCAGCTATTGCACGTTTCTAAATTTGACAGAAAGTAGTTTTCAATTCAAGTTAAATTTGGCTGTTAGCTAGCTAGCTAACGTTAGCTGGCTGGCTCGCTAGCTAACATTACGAGTATTCCTATCTCAGAGCCATTTGCTTTGCTAGTTATAGCCTAATGTTAGCTAGCTAACATTGAACCATGTTGGTTAGCTACCTGCAGATTCATGCAGGATAGTAACTCATGAGTTGGGATTCATTGTTGGTTCATTGTTTACCTAGCTAGCTAGCGATGTCTTAACAAAAGACTCCACTATGCAAGTAAACATTTCAATAAAATCTCACTGCGACAACTGTTGATAGACAACTGCTATCTATTCCGATTTCAGAGCACTCTCATCTGAGTGTGCCAAAGCGCAGAATAACTGACGAATTTATGAACTTTCAACACCTGTTGAATATGTCCGGTGTCAGTAAAGGTTGGCAAAAAAGTGCAAATTGTTGCCAGCAGCCAACCAACGCTCTGCAGTCACCAATGCTCTGGATAACATAAAAACAGCCTAACCAGCTCTGCTAGGGCGAGTAAAATGGTCAGTGAACTGTTCTCTCATTTGTTTCTGGAAGTAGCTAGCAAGCTAGCCAACGTTAGCCAGTTAGCTTGGGTGCTTGACTGCTGTTGTTAGGACAGAACGCTCGGATCAACCCTTAATGAGATGGGTGGGGCTAAAGCTTAAGTGGGTGTAGACAAAGCTCTCCAGTAGGTATCACAACAAGGCCATTTTTTCAAAAGTGAGGTTACAAGTTTATCAACTTTCAAAGCAGAATAACTTTCCCACTGGTCCTGAAATTCAGTGTATGGTATACCCTTGTGTGGCTCTGTGTCTCTGCTTTTATCCAATGTAAAAAACACACTTTAAAATGTTGCTACATGAGACCGAATCAAGTCACATATGTGCAGATATGTGCCCCAAATCATTGCTCTCTCGCTCTACAGACCTCATTTTCCCTGACACTCTTCCTTAACTCTGCCCATTTGTCTGGGACTACTGGGGCTCATTGAGATGTGTTTGCATGCCTCCAGGGAAAGGTGACTTGACTGAAGTCAAATCTGTTTATCCCCTTCAAGGGTAACTTAGAGCCTTTTTCTCAGGCACACCATTTAAATTCCGCTGTAACCATGACAAATACAAACAAGTGTGGAGGAAAGGGGGAGGGAGGGGAGCGTCTTACATTCTTACATTCGTTGGCTTTCAACTCTGTCTTTATTGTGTGTGTGTGTGTGTGTGTGTGTGTGTGTGTGTGTGTGTGTGTGTGTGTGTGTGTGTGTGTGTGTGTGTATCTAAGGAACAGTCCCTTTTCGTACTGCTATGCATCCCCATTCCCATTGAGGTGCACAGAAAGAGCGTAGCGTTGGTCTTATCTTCAGAGATGAAACTTCCTCTATGCTTATTTTTCTCAATCATCCCAATTTGCATCTCTTGTCTGTAATTGGTGTGAGGGAGAAGCATTCATGTGACAGTTTACAGTTGGCCCATTTCCCTATAAGAGTGCTTTTGAGTCTATATACTGTATCTGTATTCAAGTAAGTTTCAATAGGCACTGTCTAAGTTTACTTTCAGATGTTTATGAGGCTGGATTGTTGGTCTGAATTAAATAATATACTATATAAACATATTTTGAATTGCTTTAATATTATGTAATATGTAATATTGTGTTTGTGGGTGTAATAGCGTAGGATGAAGTCACTGCTTTGAAGACTGACAGTGTGAATTCATCACTAGTGACAGCAGCCATTTCTAACAGATTCTGTATTCATGACCAAACTCAGGGTCAAGTCATTTTTTAATGTGTAGTTGTATTATAATGAATGGGAAGCCCACTTACGCAGGTTCTTGATAAAATCAAACTTTTCCCATTAAAAAGTCAAATGAATGTAGTATGAGTACAAGCTATCTGGAGCTACATCTGGTCTGTGAGTCTCCAGACAGCACCATTATTATTATTTTTTTTAACTTTTTCACGGCTAGCCAGGGGCACAATCCAATACTTTACAAACGAAACGTGTGTTTATTGAGTCCGCCAGATCAGAGGCAGCAGGGATGTTATTGTTTTTATTATTGTTGTTTGGGGGTGTAGATCAGCTTTAATATTGCAGATAGATTGTAGCTTCCATCAATGTAATTTTCTGCATTATTTCCAACCCCAATATATATATTTGTAAATATACAGTACCAGTCAAATGTTTGGACACACCTACTCATTCCAGGGTTTTTCTTAATTTTTACTATTTTCTATTTTGTAGAATAATAGTGAAGACATCAAAACTATGAAATAATACATATGGAATCATGTAGTAACCAAAAAAATGTTCAACAAATCAAAATATATTTAATATTTGAGATTCTTCAAAGTAGCCGCCCTTTGCCTTGATGACAGCCTTTCACAGTAAAAGTAAAAGTAATCAAAAAATATAAATAGTCAAGTAAAGTAAAGGTACCCCCAAAAAACGACATAAGTAGTTATTTAAAGTGTTTCTACATACGTACTTTCCACCACTGCTTTCCTGCAATGCAGGAAATGTAAACTTTTAATTTACATTAATTATAATCCACATAATAATTCCCATTGCGGCAGGATTATCTTCCTGCTGTAGCAAACTGGCTCAAATTAAGATCCTACACCTGTACAATCTGATTTTAGTATACACGGTTGACGTGCATCTGTTGAAATAGAGATGCCTTAAGAGTAAAAATTTGAAATGATTGCCTACTCACCTAATTTGCAGGGGTAGTATTTAGATCACACATAATCAAAATAAATCAGTTTCTCAGCTGTTGTTTCCTCATAAATGTTTCAGGAGTTACCTCTCAGTGACGTGACTGTGTTGACTCACAAAGAAGTCTTGATCATTTGTAAAGGAAGTTAGGTTACTTGATTCTCTCTTGCTTTTCTCTTCTTACTGAGTTTAGAGAACATCAGAAACATCAGTCCCAAATCTGCTAAGTTACTACTTGCTACTTCTTTGTTATGAGGTCAATTATTGTGTGTCTATACGGTGTGTTTGTGCAATAGAGTTACAGGAAGGATCATAACATGTCACGATGCCATCGCAGACAAAACTATATTGCAGGATTTAATTGATTACAACTCCAGTGGTACAAATAATGAGGTTCCATTTTTCCTCTCAGTTTGATGCACCATTTAAACATTTCCCCTCATAATTGACTGAATATTGTATCAGAGGCTGTGTCCCTGGGGCCTCACACAATTGAGTCTTTGTCGACCGTCTTTAGATTTGCTCTGTAAATTACAACAAATCATGGAGTGAAACTACATGGCAAAATGTAATTAGACCGCTGCATTGGTGAAGCTAAATTAAATGATCTTATTTACTCAAATTAAACTATTTTAGTTTATCCTCTTTCCTCAACTCTGTATCAAACCACTTTCTCTACAACCTGTCCCACCGTCAGTTCGAATTGGTCCAGGAAGACAGGAAATGAAGGGGAAAACAAATGCTCTACCACTTCAGTAACCCTTCAGGTGAACTGGTCTGAGATCATTAGTGGAGGTTCGTTATCAGACAGCTGTTCTGGATGTCTTAGCATGCATATGAAACAGCCTAGGGGTGCAGGCATTATGGGTGTATGTCAATAAGTAAAAGTCTGAGCAAACATCTGTGTACTCCCATCCACCCCAGCACAAGCCTCCTGAGGGTCATCCTGGGGGCAGGAGGCAGTAGCCTTAGGACTATCTCACACACAAGCAGCCTGAGGCCTCACACTGATTGGCAGGGATGGAGGCCTGCGTTGAGTGGAATGGTTGTGACATCTTTCTTTTTCTCTCACAGAAAAGGTACAGAATAATTGCTACCTATTACTCATCTTTTTGAAATGTATTGTATGGATGTGGGCTAAAAAGTGAAACAAAAAATACATAATTTAGATGTTCAATCATTGATGCAATGTCTACAATCTACTTAGGGCGTGAAGGACGTCATGCTGTTCCAGACAGGAGAGAGAGTTTCAAAGAGAGGATATTGTGGCAGAGAGCTAAAGTTCATGGTATATTTGGCTTTTGATGAAACAGAGAGCATTTGATTGATACGTAACAAAGTGTGTTATGTCATCTGTTGTTAAAATATGATAGTAATCCTAATGAATTCAGGAAACACAGCAGGGTGAGACATTGAAAATGCATCAATTTTTATGGGTTTTAATGTCTTGAGCCTCACGCCAACACTTATCAAAAGAAATTTCCACGACGGAGAAGCTTCAGATTCATTTTGAAATGCAGCATTAAAATTGCAGACATTTCTCAGCCACAGTCTTAAGGGTATTCTTTATAAATTGCCCAGAGAGACATTCTTTATAAAATTGCCCAGAGAGACATAAAAGAACTCAATCTGAATCTGTGTCAATGTGCCTTTCAGATCCACCTCTGTTTGGTGTGTGACAGATCGGAAATGGGCTCATTGCATTCTCAATTTCTCCACACACACGTTCCCTGTGTCAATGGTAGTCTATAGAGTAAACTCGAAGACTTCAACATGGCTCTCTGCTCAGTCAAAATAATGAAACACAGACCAATGTCTATAACCAGAGGAAAGACCAGTCGCTTATAGTGGACTTTTCTCAATCTCAAGAGAAATAAAAGCGTTTCTCAAACTAGTATTATTTTGGAATCATTTGAGTCCAAAGTATTTCTCCTAAGACCCCCCTTAGGAGCAACAATGAGATGCTAAAGAGCATGGACCATAATGCAACAAGAGAAGTACAGGTGAAAAATAAGCAAACCAAGGTATCTCATTTATGAATAGCTGTGACTTCTGAGAGTTTTCTCCTTAACGGTCCTTTCGAGCAATTAAAAGACGAGAGAGAGAGAAATAGCCATTTTGATACTTAAGTGAGACAAATGATCTTTGTTTGAGATTAACATTCAAGCACTATCTGAGAAGTATAAGATCTCAATATAATCTCCCCAGGGTCTCACTCTTGTTTTATATGTGTCTCATAACATTGTTTGGGAGCAATAGCCTGAGAATTACATGACAACACATGGAGAATAAATGAGACATAATAGAGATGTAATTGTAAGGCAGAATATAATTTTATTCACACCTTTTTGAAACAATGAAATGTAATTTCAAAGCTGAATAACAGCACTGAATTCACAGTAGCACATTGTGCTTAATGTAATGTTCTTAATGTTGAGCGCATGCAAGTTGAGCCCATGATCTACAGAGACGCAATGAACATGAGTGTGCTCTTGTTTCCAAGGAAGAGAAGATGAATACAGTAAGGCGGAAACCAAGTACCCAACACAAAACTCTCTATTCGACAATTAAGATTGGAACCAATTAAGCAATTTGTTCAATTAAGACACCATGATCAATAGTATCACAAGAGGCACTGTAGTACACTGGAAGAAGCACAAGCTAATGGAGAAATAGAATGGAACACTGACCAGTATCAGTTGCTTAAAGAATGTAATTAGCTTAACTAGAGCAGTTTAAATGTGGTGCTGAACACTGAGCAAACACTGTTTTACGTTCGAGTTTGTTGGCACTTGTTGGGGTTGTTTTGGGCAGTGTGCAAGGGGCTTAACAGACCTTTTTTTATAACCAAGTTTAGTTTTGGGGGGGGGGTGGTTATTTGACACAATGTTGATCTAATATCTGTTCTTTAAATGTATGTGATGTTAAGATTTTTGAGATCACTTGCATATCTAAATGTCTTAGAATGTGGATACTTGGTACTCTTAGTACCTTCAGGGTGATGACCTTGTTGAGATATAAAAGTTTAATATAGTAAATAACAGTTTTGCTGAGATGTGAAAACTCTGATGCTCAATATCTCAGAATCACTCAGAACCCAGATATATTCTTATAATTCTAAGATCATGACAAATAAAAAATACACCGACCAAATGTAGTCCTTACTGAAATGCAATTATTAACTAAAATAACAAACAATAAGACAATACTTAAATTAAAAGCCCAATCCCCCAACCCCCCACTTGCCTATCTTCTTGTAACGTTTGGATTTTTCAGCACGGTGCCGGCACTTGTTAGTTTACCAGACTCCACCGCCTTCTAGCCGTCCATGGATGCAAAACACATGACATAAGCTACAGTTGATATACAGGGAAAATTAAGTTGTTTAAGAAAGTGTTTGATGTAGAGTATAAACTAAAAGCCTTAAATGTCAGAACGACATTTCAACCCAAGACTTCTGAACAGTACCCCCATCACTCATTCACCCACCCAAATGGATATGTGAGGTTCTATGTGTGGATTTTGTATGTTGCTCTAGTTTATCAAAGGTTATACTTACTCAGGATTGCGTTCACTCGGGCCTGGTCCAGCATCGATTTGCCTTCAGGACACTTTCCATGCCGTCCAAAGGAAACAGCGTTGACATACTCCTTGTCGGTCAAAAAAATGGTCAAACAGGAGATGAAACAGGCGGAGGCAGTCACGCTGTGATGTTTGATGAATTGAGGCCAGATTAAATGATGATATGTACAGACCACAGCCCGGATACAGATCCAGATTAAATGATGATATGTACAGACCACAGCCTGGATACAGATCCTCCTAGCCCAGATTAAATGACGATATGTACAGACCACAGCCCAGACACAGATCCTGCTTGACCAGATTAAATGATGATATGTACAGACCACAGCCCGGATACAGATCCTGCTTGCCCAGATTAAATGATGATATGTACAGACCACAGCCCGGACACAGATCCTGCTTGCCCAGATTAAATGATGATATATACAGACCACAGCCCGGATACAGATCCTGCTTGCCCAGATTAAATGATGATATGTACATATGTACTTGGAATTTGTCAAAACTGTCACATAAGTCCCTCACAGTATGACTTGGTCAGGCCCTGTAAAAAAACATTACATGAGTGTTCTGAGACAATGATAACTATAATGTACTGCTTCTCAGACAAGCAAGGTGAAAGAATGAAACTACATCTTACTCAACCTCAACAGCACCTCTTCCATTGTCCTCTTTTCCTCCATTAGTTTAAAAACTTGCTGTTTGCAGATCTGACATGGCTGCAATGGTCTGTGTTCATCTTCCATGGGCTCCCAATATTCGCTCTGTGGACTGCGGTCAATAACAACTGTGTCATCAGAAGCAGATGAAGGTGATGGAGCTCTGGATTCTGCGTTCAGTGGACCTGGTTCTTCAGATGACAGCAGCATGCCCATGAATGACTCCCTGGGAGTCAAATCTCTCAACAAAGGGGTGTTAACCTGCTGGTCCAGGTTCAAATAGCTTGGGCCAGCTCCAGGAGAGTCAGAGTCTGGAGCTTGGGGAGCGGGGGAAGTTTGCACCATCCTGGTGGGGAGGGGTGAATAGGAGTTGGGGCTGGGGGCCCATTAAAGCTTGGGGAGAGGGGAAGTGTGCACCATCCTGGTGGGGTGGGGGGAATAGGAGTTGGGGCTGGGAAGGATGAAAGTGAAGAGGATGTACTAAATTCTTGCCATATATTCTGGCAGCAGATTGTTCTTCACCTGTTTGTTGTTCTTTGGTTGCCTTCCTGGGCTCTTCATTGACTTGTGTATATTCTACTGTAGCTCTGTAAAATCTGCCATCTGCCCACTTTGTCAGTCAAAATTACCATTGTGGGATTTAAAAAACAATCCCACGCACTGCTTAGAACCAATACAAACAGACAATTGTGCAAGTAAAATTTTTTCAGACACATACTATTAGCTGTTGTGGCCAGCACCTACTTCCTGTGTCATGAGCATCATGAGAAGGATCTTCCTGCTCCGTCTCCCTCACTTTAGGTGCTGGATTGCACTGTCTCTTTGGCAACTCTCTGGCTGGCAGAGACTTCTTCATTCTTGATAATTTCAGGCTGGTGGGTGACATCAAATGCAATCAAAACACTGATGCAAAATGTACTGCAAATTGAGCCTACAACTATAAGTAAGACAATGGTAAAGTGTGTTTCCCACAAGAATAGCTACACCTGTCATAGAATGTTTGATGTGTGGTTACCAATGGTGACAGGGACTCACCATCATGTTGGAAGACCAAGCCTTTGAAAGGGGGTGAAAAGTGGAAGTTCATTTTCTCCCAACTGCCTGAATTACACAGACTGGGGACATGCTATTAACAACTAATTGGGAGACTGGTACCAACCCCTCCACTTCAAATGCACTAGCTGATTAGAGAGACGGAAACTCATGACATATAGATTCCCTGCATATTCAACCCCTTTTTACCCCAGGAACACAGGAATATAGGATAAAATAACTTACACTTTCAACCCCCTTTAACAGCGTATGTGGTGTAATTGGTATTGGTGTTGCCGCCGCCCTGCTGGTCGCCTGTTAAGCAGCTCCCATTGTTTGTACGTTTATTGTTGTTTTAGTATGTTTTTCGGGAGGTTTTTTTTCTGCAACAGTTGAACTATAATAGTTTAGGAGTGCTACTGTTTTAGCTTAAGGTACGCTGTTTTCCAAATAATAAACCCTGGGTCACCAGTGACCTGAAGGCACTGCTGAATGAGAAGAAGAGGGCGTTCAAGGAGGGGGACAAGGACAAAATGAAATGCGTCCAGAGGGAGAAGAAATTGCTGATTGGTGAGGGGAAGAGAGTGTATAAGGAGAAGATGGAGGACAAGCTGAGGCAAAGACAGGTGTGAGAGGTGTGTAAGGGTATGAGAAATATCACTGGCTTCAAAAAGTCAAACAGTGGGCATACGGAGGGGACCCAGGACAGAACCAATGAGCTGAACACATTTTTAACAGGTACGAAATTAGCTCTGTCCACCTCCCCTACAACTCTCCAGGCCACACACCTTCACGGCTGTCCCACCCCCCCTTTGCACACGACACCTCTGTTGAGACAATCAGCGACCCCCTCCTCGCTCCCTCTGGACTGTTCTGCAACACCTCCCTTCCCCCCACCTCTGGACTGATTTTCAACACCCCCTGTCCCCCCACCTCCCCACCTGGGATGGCTTTCACCACCAACCAAGTGAAGAGAGAGCTGGAGAGACTACATCAGTGGAAAGCGGCGGACCCTGATGGCATCAGTCCAAGGGTGCTTAGGGTCAGTGCTTAGCTTGAGCCTGGAAAGGGTCCCTGTGCTGTGGAAAACATCCTGCCTGGTCCCAGTGCCCAAGAAGGTGCACCCCACTGTCCTGAATGACTTCAGACCTGTAGCACTAACATCCCACATCAGGAAGACCCTGCAAAAGGTTAGTCCTGGCTCCCCTCAGACCCCTGGTGTGTACATCACTGGACCCCCTGCAGTTCGCATACCAGCACAACATCGGGGTGGATGATGCAATCATCTACCTTCTGCAGAGGGCCTACTCTCACCTGGACAACACAGGTTGCACTGTGAGGGTTATGTTTTTTGACTTCTCCAGTGCCTTCAACACCATTCAGCCCCTGCTACTGGGTGAGAAGATGAGGAGGATGAAAGTGGAAGCACCCTTAGTCTCCTGGGTTATGGACTACCTGACCGGTAGGCCACAATTTGTGAGGCTACAGAGCTGTATGTCAGAACGGGCAGTGAGCAACACAGGGGCCCCCCAGGGAACAGTCCTGTCCCCCTTCCTGTTCACCCTCTACACCTCGGACTTCAGATATAACTCTGAAACATGCCATCTACAGAAGTTATCGGATGACTCCGCAATTGTAGGGTGCATCAGGGGTGGGCAGGAGGAGGAGTACAGGAGCACAATCAATGACTTTGTGTTGTGGTGTGAGCAGAACCACCTTCAGCTCAACATCAGCAAAACAAAGGAGATGGTGGTGAACTTCAGGAGAACCAAGGCCTATACAGGGGATGGATGTGGAAATGGTTTGGTCATACAAGTTCCTGGGAGTCCAAATGGACAGGCTGGAATGGGCTGGTAACACCGGGGCTCACGTCCTTAAACATGTGCAGTAAACTACTGCATACTTTCTACCAGTCTGTGTTTTTTTGCAGTGGTGTGGCGCCAACATAAAGGCCGGTGATGCTTCTCGGGTAAATAAGCTGATCAGGATGGCTAGCTCTGTTCTGGGGATTAACCTTGACACTCTAGAGTGGGTGGTGGAGAGAAAGATCCTGGCTAAACTGCTGGCCATCATGGACAACGTCACCCACCCTCTGCATGCCATGGTTATGACGCAGAGGAGCACCTTCAGTCACAGACTGATCCCACCACAGTTTGCCAGTGAGCGCTACAAGAGGTCCTTCCTGCCGGCGGCTAATAGACTATTTAATGCCTCACCGGGGTGCCATGCCGTCGGAAATATAGGCCTGGAACTGTTGGGGTGTTAGGACCTAGTTTAACAATTAGGCATCCATCCATCCGTGTGTAACTCTCTGGTCTTTAATCACTCATTCATTCAGGACTGTATGCACGTAGTCATGTACAGTTGTTATATCATATCACGTGCAATATTGTAAGTAATTCTTGGACTGAACTTACGTAGTCATTCACTCAGGACTGTATACTAGTATCCTGTCAGTAGTATCTTATTTTTTCATTGCATTTAGTATATCGAATGTGCAATACATGCATTTATCTGTAATTAAACCCTGTTCTAATGACTGTATTTTAAGGGAATTAGTATTATTACACTAAAATATATCATATGCACATTTAGCTATTTAATTATCACTTCCTGTCATTTACCTGTACAGTTAATGTAACCATGCAAATATTAATTTACCTGTACATTTAACCAGACTGTATATTAATTAAACTATTATTACCCTCAGTTATATCATACGCGCATTTAGCATTTTAAGTATCTTTGTCTGCCATTGACCTGTATAGTTAACCATGCAAATATTTATTTATTTATATCAACGTGCAATAATTGTATATTTTTTTGCACTCCAGACTTTGCGTATTGTTATACTTTTGATCTATCTATCTGTCTGTCTGTCTGTCTGTCTGTCTGTCTGTCTGTCTGTCTGTCTGTCTGTCTGTCTGTCTGTCTGTCTGTCTGTCTGTATGTCTGTCTGTCTGTCTGTCTGTCTGTCTGTCTGTCTGTCTGTCTGTCTGTCTGTCTGTCTGTCTAATTCAGTCCTCAACATTTTATTTTATATACCAAATATACAATATACCAAATATTATTGCAAAAACAAATTCAACTTAATATAGACAACTCAAAGACATTAGCTAGCATATATGATCCCATTTCAGATGCATTAGCTAGCTCCAACACATTGAGGAAGATTGTGATGTCTTTGAAGAGGAGTCTCTTGCCATGTCAGTCTATGATGATGGGCTAAACTGGGATGAGGAGTTTCATGATACCATGGAGGAGTCTGCCTTTGATGATTGTGTAAACTGGGATGAGGAATTTGAAAGTGTTTCTGGCACAGATGGAGCTCCCTCAACATGCAAGGAGGATTCAGTGATTAATACACTATGACAATGCCCCTACAACTGTTGCTGAGTGCCTTCTTATCATAATGACATATATAAATTGTCACTGGAAAGGCCCTCATTGATTTACTGAAATTGATTGCGTTGCTTAACACAGATTGTTTGAGCAACATACACAAGTTCAGAGACTTTTTCCCCTACTCTGCTGCAGTATCCTATATCTTGCACAAGTATTGTAGTCATTGTTTGGCATTACTTGAGAAGGATGATAGCATATGTCAATCTTGTGGTGCCAAAGTGCTGAAAGAGGAAGCAAAATCTTATTTTATTGAAGTTTCTATCGAGGAGCAACTGCAGATGCTGTTTGCAAAAGAGGGTTTCAAAGAAAAACTGAATTTCAAATTCCACAGGCAGAAAAGGGGAAGAGATAACATTGAGGATATACAGTATATGATGGAGAGGTGTACAGAAAACCTGCAGCTGTTGGTGTGCCATTAAGCGATTCTAGAAACATATAATTTACCTGGAACACTGATGAAGTGCCTATTTTTAAATTGTCAAAATTATCAGTCTGGCCAATGATATTTATTGTATCATTAATGAGTTGAGCTACAGTGAACGCACTAAAAGGGAAAATATGATTTTTGCCGTCCATGCTGTCCATGATGACTCCATGTTGACCTTCCATGTTGACATTCCTGAAGCCTTTAAGCAACACTTTACATAAGCTTGAAGAGCATGGTGTTTTTGTTAGATACGGCAAGACCTCAAAGTCTTTTCTATGCAAAGTTTTGACCATTGCTGTGTGACTTGCCTGCAAGGGCAATGGTCTCCAATTCTGTGCAATTCAATGGTCAATTTGGATGCCTCAAATGTGAATAGCCTGGAGTGACTGTGAAAACTGGAGTGAGAGGACGTATGCATGCTTTCCCATTTCAGCAGGACAACCAAAAAGGCCCACAGCGAACACTTGACAAGTTAATTGATGATGCAAAATCAGCCTTTGAGACTCAAAACACTGTGCATGGTGTTAAGGGTCCTACTTGCCTCAGTAAACTTGAAAGTTTTGACCTTATTCGTGGGAATGCCGTTGACTACATGCACTCTACTGCTTGGAGTCATGCGCTTACTAATATTTTTGTTGTTTTGTACTGAATTCTCTCGTCAGCCTTTTAGCATGACCAAAGGTATATGTGAGACTGACAAGCGTTTAAAAGATATCCTGTCACCATCTAATCTGACGCATTGTCCTCGGTCAGTTACATAACACAGAATGTTCTTCAAAGCATCCGAATATCGATCCCTTTTGCTATTTTTTGGCCCGATTGTTTTCAGAGGTCTTCTTGGTGCTCTCTATTACAACCATTTTCTTCTTCTTAGTGAAGCACTTTTCATACTCTTGATGGACTCCATATCAGTTAAACAGATTGATCATGCTGAAAAACTACTCTTGAACTTTTGCTCCCAGATATCTGATCTTTATGGTGAGAGATACCCAACTGTATGGCCCAGTGGAGTTCTTTTTCACACATGAAGAATCTGGCAACTCTTCCATGCTAGCTCTTAGCAAGATTATGCAACAAGTGGCACATGTTTTCATATCGTGCCCCTTCTGGAAACCCCTGTACGGATGGTTGTTGTCCCTTTGCAGCAGGTTCTGGGCAAAGTTGTTTGTATGGAGCTATCCTCAATGCCTGGCCTTGTTTTTGTGGGGCATTTCCCCAATACTCTGGAGATAGATTAGCACAAGCTACTTTAAGAACACAGAAAAGATAGCTTTAAAGCCATTAAAACAGCGTTGCCAGTTCTAACATATGTTTTGATTTGTTCATGTCTAGGATATCTAGGATATTTTGTTTTCTATTTCAGTAGATTCATTAACATACTGTATTGACTGATACTCCACAGCGAGGTTCTGGGGATGCAGTAACCCATATTTAAATAAACATTTAAAAATGATTTAAAGAAATTGGTTAAAATATATTCTAGCTGAGACCACCACTTTGCCTTATATAGTAAATCTGATTCAAAACTTAAGACTTATAAGAACATTTTGAGATCTTGATTTAATAAACAAATGATCCAAATAAGATGAAGATTAAGATTGAGCAGTGTTAGACTTGAATGTGATAACAGACATATTTGAGAAACTGCACCGTCGTTAATGGGTGAGGAGACTTTTAAGAATCTTCCATTTGAATCTGAGTAAGAACTAAAGTGTTGAGATTTGGATGTGATAACTGGAACATATTTGAGACGTTGGATTCAGTCATCAATGAGACAGCAGAGTTTATCTTTAGATCTTGCTGTTTATTTCACTCATTGAAGGTTTTGAGACACGTTAAGAAAATTGGAATGAGACTTTACCCCAGAACATTGTGAGACATTTTGAGATCTTATAGCTTCATCATAGTGAGACAAGTCATAGGCTATTTCTCAGGAGCAGTATTTGAGAAGTATGAGAAAATAGTCAAAATCTCATATTGGTGTTGAATTGTGCTTAATCATGTTTAGGATAAATAAATGTGTTTAAGAAGAGGTCTTATCTTGGATTTTCCTTTCCTCTGGGTAAGTTCATTCCAGAGACCCTTTAAACCCAGAAAGGTTGTCAACATGCCACTCCATAATTCAATCCTCTTGCCTGAATCCTTGGGGGCACACTAGAGCTTCACAGAATGGATTTCAGCTGCAGAACGGGTTCACTCGGTCCAACTCTCAGAGACAAAGAGTTACTAATCAGTTGCTAATCAGGAGTTCTATCTGTAGGACTGTCATTGTCATCAAGTCTCTCTTAGCTCTGTTTTCTGCTCTGACAGATATGTAGGTGATGGCACCGTGCTGAATGGTGAACACTGTGGTTGAATGGCAGCCAGCGTGTCACTGCGACTCCTCCACAGTGTCACTCTGACTAATTGCTTGGCATTAAAGTCCTTTTTGTTTGTGTTTGACTTAATTGCATGTTAATTCATGTCTCATCTACTTATGAAACACCCCACTGAGCACAGACGTCACTTAAACGTCTAGTTTTGATTTACATTTGGTTGAGTTGTCAAGGTGCAATCAAAAAAACATTTCACCATGTCATTTGACTTTGGTTAAAAGTTGGGTGGAAAAAAAAAATGAAATTGATGACTTTTTGTAAATTCACAGATTTATTTCCCCCAGTGGGACAGGCATACATTTCACACAGAAGGACAACTCACACCATTAAACTAACAGAGATGGGGTAACAATGCATTTAAAAAAGGAACGTTTTTCAAACCCACATGGGGCAATACAAACAACTCATCGACATCAGCTCATAAAGACAAAGATATTGAGAGTCAGAATCAGGATGAGAGATTCCGTAGTGCTCTTCTCTATGTGCTGTGTATCAGTGAGTAAGGCTATAAAACAACCTGCCATGAACCTGCATCATGCACCCTCATCTTTTTTTATAGTTGTCTCTGAGCTTATCTTTTCAGACGATTGCCACAGATCAACGCATGTACAGATCCAGATGCAGAGAGAAAAGGGATTTGAATGTGAATAAGTGGCCAACGCTAACAAGAGAACATCGACATTCAAATCAGGGTTTTGGAGCAGGTCAAGGTGGACATGCCCCCATGAGGAATATGGAGCAGCTGGTTCCAATGACATGGAAAATAATGCTCCATAAACATCACTGCTCAGATAAATGGGGAAAGGGGGACACCTTACAAAACATTGCTTGAGGCCTGTGGGAATTGAAATACTAATCTAGTCGTCAAACAAACATGAGGCTCTGTAGGAGTAGCTTATTCTGTTTTGATACTTTTATAGTTCAGGTGATTGAGATATCATTACTTCTCTTGTACGGGAGGTTGTCTGGAAATGTCCCTGACATCTAAACCCCTCATTCAACTTTAGTGATATGGACATGGGGTATACTTTATTTCAGTGGCTAAATATATATTTATTTTTTAATTAGCAAGCCATTACACAAAGAGATACAAATTAAGGTTGTGGAAAATAGTGCTGATGTTGAGGCTTTGAAATACACTTTCCAGTTACTTTCCAGTTTATTTTAACTACGCAAGTCAGTTAAGAACAAATTCTTATTTACGGCCTACAGGGTCAGCCCCTGGAGCAAATTAGGGTTAAGTGCCTTGCTTAAGGACACATTGACAGATGTTTCACCTTGTTGGATCGGGTTTTCAAACCAGCAACCTTTCAGTTAATGACCCAACACTCTAACCGCTAGGCTACCTGCCACCCTCCCTGACACCTGGTTTCACTCAATCGCATACAGTGGGGAGAACAAGTATTTGATACACTGCCAATTTTGCAGGTTTTCCCACTTACAAAGCATGTAGAAGTCTGTAATTTTTTATCATAGGTACTCTTCAACTGTGAGTGACGGAATATAACACAAAAATCCAGAAAATCACATTGTATGATTTTTAAGTAATTAATTTGCATTTTATTGCATGACATAAGTATTTGATACATCAGAAAAGCAGAACTTAATATTTGGTACAGAAACCTTTGTTTGCAATTACAGAGATCATACGTTTTCCTGTAGTTCTTAGGGAATGAGGTTGTTGGCCAAGATCTCGCTATACATGGCCCCATTCATTCTCCCCTCAATACGGTGCAGTCGTCCTGTCCCCTTTGCAGAAAAGCATCCCCAAAGAATTATGTTTCCACCTCCATGCTTCACGGTTGGGATGGTGTTCTTGGGGTTGTACTCATCCTTCTTCTTCCTCCAAACACGGCGAGTGGAGTTTAGACCAAAAAGCTCTATTTTTGTCTCATCAGACCACATGACCTTCTCCCATTCCTCCTCTGGATCATCCAGATGGTCATTGGCAAACTTCAGACGGGCCTGGACGGCGTAGTGTGTTACTAATGGTTTTCTTTGAGACTGTGGTCCCAGCTCTCTTCAGGTCATTGACCAGGTCCTGCCGTGTAGTTCTGGGCTGATCCCTCACCTTCGTCATGATCATTGATGCCCCACAAGGTGAGATCTTGCATGGTGCCCCAGACCGAGGGAGATTGTCCGTCATCTTGAACTTCTTCAATTTTCTAATAATTGCGCCAACAGTTGTTGCCTTCTCACCAAGCTGCTTGCCTATTGTCCTGTAGCCCATCCCAGCCTTGTGCAGGTCTACAATTTTATCCCTGATGTCCTTACACAGCTCTCTGGTCTTGGCCATTGTGGAGAGGTTGGAGTCTGTTTGATTGAGTGTGTGGAACGGTGTCTTTTATACAGGTAACGAGTTCAAACAGGTGCAGTTAATACAGGTAATGAGTGGAGAACAGGAGGGCTTCTTAAAGAAAAACTAACAGGTCTGTGAGAGCCGGAATTCTTACTGGTTGGTAGGTTATCAAATACTTATGTCATGCAATAAAATGCAAATTAATTGTTAAAAAATCATACAATGTGATTTTCTAGATTTTTGTTTTAGATTCTGTCTCTCACAGTTGAATTGTACCTATGATAAAAATTACAGACCTCTACATGCTTTGTAAGTAGGAAAACCTGCAAAATCGGCAGTGTATCAAATACTTGTTCTCCCCACTATATGTAACTGAAATTTGCCACATGAGCGAGACAGAGCGAGGCGGTATTTAAAAGGAAAATAAAAGTATAAGAACAAGGTCTGAGAATAAAGCAGAAAGCAGAGAGAGAGAAAAAAGTGTGAGGGAAGATAAAACAGGAGATGGAGACATTGCGGGTGATGTTTCTCAACAGATAACTATGGAGAGGACGATAGGAGACACTTTATTCCATCTCTTCTGTCAGTTATTCCAGACACCATAGGTGTGACCTGCCCTTTGCTCTATCTTTGATTGTCTCTAACCTTAAAGGTCGCTATCAGCCAATGGGGCTTCATGTAAACTATAAATGTAAATCCAAATCTCTGCTAATGTTTGACATTCATGTCTATTCAAAAGATGATTTTACAGCCGATAATGGCACTCATTTTATTTAGTGATTTATATGAACAGTTAATCAAAGTCGACTAATACAAATACAGTTTGATGAAGAACATTTTTGATCAAGCAAGAGTTTTGACATTTTCATCACAAATCCAGAATTACATTAAGATGTGAATCATCCTTAAACAAGATGGGGATTTAAAACTTATATAAGCCAGTATTATGGCAATGAATAGCTAGTGCTATGTTATACAGTGTCTTCGGAAAGCATTCAGACCCCTTTTTCCAGATTTTGTTACGTTATTCTATATTGTAAAATGTATTAAATAAATAAAAATCCTCAGCAATCTACACACAATACCCCATAATGACAAAGCAAAAACAGGTTTTTTGAATTCTTTGCAAATTAAAAACAAAATAACTGCAATATCACATTTACATAAGTATTCAGACCCTTTGCTATGAGACTCGAAATTGAGCTCAGGTGCAACTTGTTTCCATTGATCATCCTTGAGATGTTTCTACAACTTGATTGGAGTCCACCTGTGGTAGATACAAATTGATTGGACATGATTTGGAAAGGCACACACCTGTCTATATAAGGTCCCACAGTTGACAGTGCATGTCAGAGCAAAGGTTTGAAGAAATTGTCCTTAGAGCTACGAGACAGGCTTGTGTCGAGGCACAGATCTGGGGAAGGGTACCAACAAAATTCTGCAGGATTAAAGCTTCCCAAGAACACAATGGCCTCCATCATTCTTAAATGGAAGACGTTTCACAAACAAAACAGACAAAACTCTTCCTAGAGCTGGCCACCTGGCCAAACTGAGCAATAGGGGGAGAAGGGCATTGGTCAGTGACCAAGAACCCAATGGTCACTCTGACAGTGCTCTAGAGTTCATCTGTGGAGATGAGAGAGCCAGACGGAAGTCACTCCCCAGTAAAAGGCACATAACAGCCCACTTGGAGTTTGCCAAAAGGCACCTAAAGACTCTCAGACCATGAGAAACAAGATTCTCTGGTCTGATGAAACCAAGATTAAACTCTTTGGCCTGAATGCCAAGCTTCACGTCTGGAGGAAACCTGGCACCATCCCTACTGTGAAGCATGGTGGTGGCAGCATCATGCTGTGGGGGTGTTTTTCAGCAGCAGGGACTGGGAGAATAGTCAGGATTGAGGCAAAGATTAACGGAACAACATACAGAGAGATCCTTGATGAAAACCTGCTCCAGAGCGATCAGGACCTCAGACTGGGTTGAATGTTCACCTTCCTAAGCACACAGCCGACAACACAGGAGTGGCTTCGGGAAAAGTCTCTGAATGTCCTTGAGTGGCCCAGCCAGAGCCCAGACTTGAACCCGATCGAACATCTCTGGAGAGACCTGAAAATAGCTGTTTAGCAACGCTCCCCATCCAACATGACAGAGCTTGAGAGGATCTGCAGAGAAGAATGGGAGAAAATCCCCAATTATACGTGTGCCAAGTTTGTAGCGTCATACCCAAGAAGACGCGAGGTTGTAATTGCTGCCAAAGGTGCTTCAACAAAGTACTGAGTAAATAGTTATGTAAAACATTTTTTTTTTATAAATGAGCAAAACTTCTAAAAAACTGTTTTTCTTTGTCATTATGGGGTATTGTGTTTAGATTGATGAGGGGAAAAAACGATGTAATTGATTTTAAAATAAGGCTGTAACCTATCAAAATGTAGAAAAGTGAAGGGGTCTGAACACTTTCCGAAGGCACTGTATATAACAGTACCACCCTCTTTGAACTTCAATCATTCACCTTGACTCCTCAAAAGATTTTCCTCTTGAGAAGTCCTGCATTTGGTGGAAGGGTTAAACCTACAGAACAGTTTATCCTTAATTTTAGACCAATCATGTGACCGTCTTTCAGTTAAATTATAGGCTCACTGAGGGAGAGGCATGCTGTGTCCACTAAGTGGCCCTGACAATGTGTTCACACAGCTAGACATGCTCCCACAGGCCATGACCAAGACAGAGTGACCCAGAGAAAATGGAAAAAGCAACGTGACATGAAGGGCCTGCAACACTGCAACGCCCCCAGCTCTACAGTGCTATCCTAACCTTACAGACTCACAGAAAGAGAGATGTGTGGCCCATAGTAACCAACCACATCAATATCTACAAGAGTAGGGGTGAAGAATCAAAGGGATAGCAGTCAATGAGAAAAGGAAGGGGTTCAATGTTGGTGTTATGTCTGTTATTGCTGATGTCTCCATTCTTGTGTTGGATTACAGTGCTCAGTCAAGGACACGTCCTTCAGTAAGTCTACAACCTTCTGTCCTATCCTCACAACAGTAGAGGAGATGACTGCCATTTTATGAGCGATCTGAAAATATTGCTGTGGAGTAAAATGTAATTACAGTAGTTGAAGAACCGAGGCCCACTCTGAATTTCAAAGCAGGGACCCTGAACCTGACTAATCAAGGCTAACAGCTTTACACACATCATCCATGTTTAAATGAATCGGACATCTCTGTGTTGTGCTTGTTAATCTCCTCATCAAAAAATTATGGGATAATTTGATCACAAACACTATTGCCTTTACCTCTGATCTGAAAAACGCTGGGCCGAATCCGAAACAACCCAAGCTCACACACAGAGACATCTTCATTGCTGTTATACAGACTAATGGATACAGTTATTCACACAGTACAGAGTTGTCTTTATACGTACAGGTTGTTAGTGAGTGTTTTTATAGGTACTGAATGTATTACATTTGATTCAGACAAATTAACAAGTGGCTGTAGCAGCCCATTTTTTTCTGTGCAACCAAAACACCAGTTATTACTTCACCAAACCTCTTTCTCCATCCACTGCCTCCTTTATTCCAGGCTACTAATTGACCTGGAAATGAATGCCTTCAATTAGTACTGGTCCGGGAAGATAATTGGTCCATTTTCTTTAAAAGGAGAGGTAAATGGAGAATCCATTTTGAATCCAGACCTAAGGAGGAACCCTTCTTCGGCCATCAATGGTCTCCATTCTTGTGTTGGATTACAGTGCTCAGTCAAGGACACGTCTGTCCAAATGCTTTGGCTTCCACAGAGCACAGCGGTTATTGTCGAAGCCTGCCAGGTACACAGATGGCGAGGCAGAGACACAAAATGGCCACTCTGTTACTCCCTGGCACCTGTTCTCCAAGATGACCAGGTTGGAGTCGCTATGAATAACAGGACAAAAGCCCAATCATTTCCACCACGGAACATACTGGACATATCTGTAATAATGTCTCTCACACGGGGGAAATGTCCATAGGTATGCATACAATATGCCTGTATAATATGCCGCTTAAAGACAACAGATGATCCATGCCCATAACTCTATTGATGTCACTGCTACCCTCTCACCACAGAGGTCACAGTCAATCAAGTAGATCTCTAGCTTAGAACATAACACATTCTACCGTTAATCCCATCTATGGTGGATTGAACTGTATCCTCCCTGACCTTCATTCTGCTCCTACTGAGCTGGAATACATGTCAGTCAGCTTGTCCATTTGTCACGGGTGGATGGATCAATTTGACCCCCAGGCACTCCATGGAGCTTCTTAGCCTGCAGACAGGAGACTGGCGGGGCTCATAGGGCCATGACAGGCATTAGACTGGCCCTTTTGATTCCTCATGCTGGACACACAGGTGAACTGAGGAGAGAGGAGAGAAAGGGCTGTCCATAAGGAAATGGGGGAGAGAGAGACAGCCTGAGATGGGAAAGGAAAGGAGAGAGAAAATGAGACGGGGAGAGAGCGATAGAGAGGGGAGGGAGACAAATATAAAAGAGAGAGAGAGAGGAACAGATAGAGGGAACAGAGAGGTAAGGAAGATATACATTGAGTGTACAAAACATTAGTAACACCTTCCTACTATTGAGTTGCACCCCCATTTTGCCCTGGACTTAAACAAGTTAGTGATCTGTAGCAGTGTTTCATAGGGAGATTAATTTTGCATTAATTTTGCAAGTTAGAAAAGATGGCCCATGTTTCCCAGCTCCTGAAAGATTAACCCTATTCCTGTAGCACTCACTTCTATCATCACAAAGTGGTTTGAGAGGAAAGTTAAGGATCACTAAAATGTCCATACCTCCCAAACAGATCCACGGACAATGCAATCATTGCACTGCACACTGCCCTTTCCTACCTGGACAAGAGGAATACCTTTGTGCTGTTCATCCACTACAGCTCAGGGCCCTGGGTCTGAACCCCTCCCTGTGCAACTGAGTCCTAGACTTCCTGACCGGCCGACCCCAGGTGCTGAAGGCAGTCAACAACACCTCCACTACGCTGATCCTCAACACGGGGGCCCCACAGGGGTGTGTGCTCAGCCCCCTCCTGTACTCCCTGTTCACTGAAGACTGATTGCCAACAACGACGAGACAGCCTACAGGGAGGAGGTGAGAGCCGTGGCCCCCGTGTCCCTCATGAACTTGTCCACATTTTTCGTCAGCCAACAAGATGAGTAGGCCTAACGAACAGCAAAAGCACTAGCCTATGTCAATCTACTAACCCACATAGTACAAACGTTGACCTATTCTGTTCTGTGTGTGAAATAAATATTACAAACATAGTCTGGGACAGTTGTGGGATGAAATAGATCCCAAATTAATACAACCACTAGTATCAAAATAACGTTAAGCAATGAGGCTGACACAACAGAACAAAATGTTTAGCTTAAAATGTTAATAAACTATTAGGCTATTTCTTCACATTATAAGCTCAGCAATGCGCACATGGCAGTAGGCTATAAGCGCACTATTCTCCGTAATCCGTAAATGCGATTATGCATGTAATGCTTTTATTATAAAGACACATTTTTATGGTGAAAATTATCTTCACAAAACTTGAAACTCACCTGCTGCAGATATACGCCAGTTAGGCTTTACACCCACTGTAAAGAAGATTAATGTGCTTAATTTTAAGAAATTATTTGGCCACTTTAGTTACAAACCCTATTAAAACATGTAGGCCTATTGGCTAGGCTACATGAGGTGTGTGCTACAAACCCTATTAAAACATGTAGGCCTATTGGCTAGGCTACATGAGGTGTGTGCTACAAACCCTATTAAAACATATAGGCCTATTGGCTAGGCTACATGAGGTGTGTGATACAAACCCTATTAAAACATATAGGCCTATTGGCTAGGCTACATGAGGCGTGTGACTATGATTCTAAAAAGTTGCCTTACTGCACACAAGCTGGGCATCATCAAGTGATAATATACAGTGGGGAGAACAAGTATTTGATACACTGCCGATTTTGCAGGTTTTCCTACTTACAAAGCATGTAGAGGTCTGTAATTTTTTAAATCTAGAAAATCACATTGTATGATTTTTAAATAATGAATTTGCATTTTATTGCATGACATAAGTATTTGATCACCTACCAACCAGGAAGAATTCCGGCTCTCACAGACCTGTTAGTTTGTCCACTCATTACCTGTATTAACTGCACCTGTTTGAACTCGTTACCTGTATAAAAGACACCTGTCCATACACTCAATCAAACAGACTCCAACCTCTCCACAATGGCCAAGACCAGAGAGCTGTGTAAGGACATCAGGGATAAAATTGTAGACCTGCACAAGGCTGGGATGGGCTACAGGACAATAGGCAAGCAGCTTGGTGAGAAGGCAACAACTGTTGGAGCAATTATTAGAAAATGGAAGAAGTTCAAGATGACGGTCAATCTCCCTCGGTCTGGGGCACCATGCAAGATCTCACCTCGTGGGGCATCAATGATCATGAGGAAGGTGAGGGATCAGTCCAGAACTACACGGCAGGACCTGGTCAATGACCTGAAGAGAGCTGGGACCACAGTCTCAAAGAAAACCATTAGTAACACACTACGCCGTCATGGATTAAAATCCTGCAGCGCACGCAAGGTCCCCCTGCTCAAGCCAGCGCATGTCCAGGCCCGTCTGAAGTTTGCCAATGACCATCTGGATGATCCAGAGGAGGAATGGGAGAAGGTCATGTGGTCTGATGAGACAAAAATAGAGCTCTTTGGTCTAAACTCCACTCGCCGTGTTTGGAGGAAGAAGAAGGATGAGTAAAACCCCAAGAACACCATCCCAACCGTGAAGCATGGAGGTGGAAACATCATTCTTTGGGGATGCTTTTCTGCAAAGGGGACAGGACGACTGCACCGTATTGAGGGGAGGATGGATGGGGCCATGTATCGCGAGATCTTGGCCAACAACCTCCTTCCCTCAGTAAGAGCATTGAAGATGGGTCGTGGCTGGGTCTTCCAGCATGACAACGACCCGAAACACACACCCAGTGCAACTAAGGAGTGGCTCCGTAAGAAGCATCTCAAGGTCCTGGAGTGGCCTAGCCAGTCTCCAGACCTGAACCCACTAGAAAATCTTTGGAGGGAGCTGAAAGTCTGTATTGCCCAGCGACAGCCCCGAAACCTGAAGGATCTGGAGAAGGTCTGTATGGAGGAGTTGGCCAAAATCCCTGCTGCAGTGTGTGCAAACCTGGTCAAGAACTACAGGAAACGTATGATCTCTGTAATTGCAAACAAAGGTTTCTGTACCAAATATTAAGTTCTGCTTTTCTGATGTATCAAATACTTATGTCATGCAATAAAATGCAAATTAATTACTTAAAAATCATACAATGTGATTTTCTGGATTTTTGTTTTAGATTCCGTCACTCACAGTTGAAGAGTACCTATGATAAAAATTACAGACTTCTACATGCTTTGTAAGTGGGAAAACCTGCAAAATCGGCAGTGTATCAAATACTTGTTCTCCCCACTGTACATGTCTTCTATGCACTTAAATAGAAAATGGAGGACGCTTTTCCCATAGTTAATTTTCATTCCAGCCAGGTAGACTATACTCCTGTTGTAAAGAGAAACAATGTGCTTAATATTAGGAAAGTTGAGAAATAAATATAGTAGGCCTAGACTAGAGAGCTGATGGGATCCTCCTCTTTTTAATAGAGGCCATCACTCTGTTCTCACGCAGTAGCATAACCTATAGAAATGTTCCGCAACATGTGCTCATGAAGTGTTTGATTAGATGTTTTATTACATTTGCATTGATGTCAGAGTGATTAGAGGGACAATAGAGTGCTGAGTACCAGGCAGAATCAGAGCTTGGAGAAGCCTAATGGTCACGCAGAATTTGACTGCTATCATGACTCGTGACCGAGCCGGTGTGGCGGTAATATGGTCACCTTAACAGCCCTACTTGTCTCCTCCCCTTTATCTACACTGATTGAAGTGGATTTAACAAGTGACACCAATAAGGGATCATAGCTTTCACCTGGATTCACCTGGTAAATCTGTCATGGAAAGAGCAGGTTTTGTACACTCATTGTACTATATATATATATATACTGTATTTATATTCAGGAATCATATATTCATTTGTTCTGATAATTCTCATTCTGAGATCTTAATTCTTCATTTTTTTGTATTGTTTCTAGATATTACTGTACTGTTGGAGCTAGAAATAGAATGATTTTGCAGCACATGTGATAACATCTGCAGATCTGTGTACGCGACCAATCAACTTTGATTTGACTTTGATTTGATTTTGATTTGATTTAACTCCAACAGAAGTTAAATCAAATCCCAAAGCAATCAATCCATTCAGTTTTCAATAATTCAGAGTCTATTATCTCTTCTGTCCCCATCCGGCCCAGAGGGAGCACTAAGCAATGAGGACTTTTTTTGTAGATGCTCTCGTTAAAGGTTCTTCTAAGCGGGAGAGAGGAAAGTGATGGTTGAATGGGTTGTTGTACCCAGTAGGGGGGAAGTAACAAGCAGGTAGAGACTGACTCACAAATGTCACTGTGAGAAAGGACACAATCAGTGAAAGGACACAATTAGAATCCAAAAGCCTACTAGCACAATGGCCAGTATTTACAGCTAAGTGAGATTATAGCCTTTCATTTTGGGATAAAAACAAAAGAGTGTCTTAGCCTTTGATGATGAGTCATTGATTGAGTTAACGGTGCTGGCCCTTCTCATCCAGACATCATTTCTGGAAATGTTTTAAAAGATATGGTCCTTGGAATTGACAATACTGAAGTCAAGTCGGTCACTGAAGGACAGTATAAGAGTGATGTCACACTTGTTGATAAAATTATATTTATGGTTTAGTCCTGAATACATTGTTTTCCTGGAACAAAGTGGCTTAAGGAATATTATGCACAGTAAAATTCACATGAATACTGTATGCAACTTTCATTCCAACTTGAACAAAATAAAAAACGGATTTAATGTCGCTCTGACCTTGTCTCAAACTATCATGGTTCGGCAGGGTCTCAATTCTACCATTCTGAGCACCTTTCCACTTGACAATTCGCACTGACATTGACATTTGCCTAGTACAATGGAACTATCCCGAAGGAGCAAACGACAAACTAAATAATGCACCTGAAATTCTAAGAATTTGAAAGTACTTGTATTTGTTAAAAGTTCTGGACAATTTAATTGTATTTTTTTTATTTCACCTTTATTTAACCAGTTAGGCCATTTGAGAACAAGTTCTCATTTAAAACTGTGACCTGGCCAAGATAAAGCAAAGCAGTGCGACAAAAACAACAACACAGAGTTACACATGGGTTAAACAAACGTACAGTCAATAACACAATAGAAAATCTATGTACAGTGTGTACAAATGTAGTAAGATTAGGAAGGTAAGGCAATAAATAGGCCATAGTGGCGAAATAATTTAAATTTAGCATTAACACTGGAGTGATAGATGTGCAAATAGAAGATACTGGGGTGCAAATGAGCAAAAATAACAATATGGGGATGAGGTAGTAGGGTGGGCTATTTACACATGGGCTGTGTACAGGTGCAGTGATCGGTAAGCTGCTCTGACAGCTGATGCTTAAAGCTATTGAGGGAGATGGTAGTCTCCAGCTTCAAAGATTTTTGCAATACGTTCCAGTCATTGGCAGCAGAGAACTGGAAGGAATGGCGGCCAAAGGAGGTGTTGGCTTTGGGGATAACCAGTGAAATATACCTGCTGGAGCGCATCCTACGGGGGGTTTTGCTGTGGTGACCAGCGAGCTGAGATAAGGCAGGGATTTACCTAGCAAAGACTTATAGATGACCTGGAGCCAGTGGGTTTGGCGTCGAATATGTAGTGAGGGCCAGCCGACGAGAGCATACAGGTCGTAGTGGTGGGTAGTATATGGGGCTTTGGTAACAAAACGGATGGCACTGTGATAGACTACATCCAATTTGCTGAGTAGAGTGTTGGAGGCTATTTTATAAATGACATGGCTGAAGTCAAGGATCGGTAGGATAGTCAGTTTTACGAGGGCATGTTGGGCAGCATGAGTGAAGGAGGCTTTGTTGCGAAATAGGAAGCCAATTCTAGATTTACTTTTGGATTGGAGATGCTTATTGTGAATCTGGAAGGATCTCAGACGATACGAAAGAGAGGTTGAACAGGCTAGTAATAGGGGTTGCAACAATTTCGGTGGATAATTATAGAAAAAAAGGGTCCAGATTGTCTAGCCCAGCAGATTTGTAGGGGTCCAGATTTAGCAAGGTAGGGCAAGTTGCTGCAGGGAGTGCAGAGTTGTTGGCCGGGGTAAGGGTAGCCAGGTGGAAAGCATGGCCAGCCGTAGCAAAATGCTTATTGAAATTCTCGATTATGGTAGATTTATCGGTGGTGACAGTGTTTCCTAGCCTCAGTGCAGTGGGCTGCTGGGAGGAGGTGCTCTTATTATTATTAACTGACCAAGTTGGAAGGTAAAAAAAATGGTATTGAATGCATTCCATTTCATATTGAATTGGAGCAAGGCCTACACCTAAGGGGTGCACATTTTTGTTTAAGCCCTAGAACTACCCACCTGTTTCCACTAATAAAATATTTGATGATGAGCTGATTAGTGGGATCAGGTGTGTAGTGCCAGGGCAAAAACTCAAATGTTCCCCCTTTTGGGTCCCAGGACCTGGTTTAAGAAACTCTTCCCCATAACATTTTTTTGTCTAAAAGTTGTATCTACACTAAACAAAATTATAAACATGCAACAATTTCTAAGATTTTACTGAGTTACAGTTTATATAAGGAAATCAGTCAATTGAAATACATGAATTAGATCCTAATCTATGGATTTCAAATGACTAGAAATACAGATACGCATCTGTTGGTCAAAGATACCTTAAAGGAAAAGGTAGGGGCCTCATGCAGCGCGACACATCTCCATTGCATATTGGTGGGAACTGGAACACGCTGTCGTACACGTCGATCCAGAGCATCTCAAACATGCTCAGTGGGTGACATGTCTGGTGAGTATGCAGGCCATGGAAGGACTGGGGCATTTTCAGTTTCAAGGAATTGAGTACAGGCATGTGGCCGTGCATTATCATGCTAAAACATGAGGGGATGGTGACGGATGATCTCATCACGGTATCACTGTGCATTCAAATTGCCATTGATAAAATGCAACTGTGTTCATTGTCTGTAGTTTATGCCTGCCCATACCATAACCCCACCGCCACAATGGGGCACTCTATAAAAAATGTTGACATCAGCAAATTGCTCGCCTACATAACACCATACACGCTGTCTGCCATCTGTCGGGTACAGTTAAAACCGGGATTAATTTGTGAAGAGCACACTTCTCCAGCGTGCCAGCGGCCATCGAAGGTGAGCATTTGCTCACTGAAGTCAGTTATGACACCGAACTGCAGTCATGTCAAGACCCTGGTGAGGACGACGACGGTTTCTGACAGTTTGTGCAGAAATTATTCAGTTGTGCAAACACACGGTTTCATCAGCTGCCCGGGTGGCTGGTTTCAGACGATCCCGCAGGTGAAGAAGCCGGATGTGGATGTCCTGGGCTGGTGTGGTGACGTGTGGTCTGCGGTTGTTAGGCCGGTTGAACGTACAGCCAAATTTTCTAAAACGATGTTGGAGAAAGTAACATTACATTTTCTGGCAACAGCTCTGGTGGACATTCCTGCAGTCAGCATGACAACAGCTCTGGTGGACATTCCTGCAGTCAGCATGACAACAGCTCTGGTGGACATTCCTGCAGTCAGCATGACAACAGCTCTGGTGGACATTCCTGCAGTCAGCATGACAACAGCTCTGGTGGACATTCCTGCAGTCAGCATGGCAACAGCTCTGGTGGACATTCCTGCAGTCAGCATGGCAACAGCTCTGGTGGACATTCCTGCAGTCAGCATGACAACAGCTCTGGTGGACATTCCTGCAGTCAGCATGACAACAGCTCTGGTGGACATTCCTGCAGTCAGCATGACAACAGCTCTGGTGGACATTCCTGCAGTCAGCATGACAACAGCTCTGGTGGACATTCCTGCAGTCAGCATGACAACAGCTCTGGTGGACATTCCTGCAGTCAGCATGACAACAGCTCTGGTGGACATTCCTGCAGTCAGCATGACAACAGCTCTGGTGGACATTCCTGCAGTCAGCATGACAACAGCTCTGGTGGACATTCCTGCAGTCAGCATGACAACAGCTCTGGTGGACATTCCTGCAGTCAGCATGACAACAGCTCTGGTGGACATTCCTGCAGTCAGCATGACAACAGCTCTGGTGGACATTCCTGCAGTCAGCATGGCAACAGCTCTGGTGGACATTCCTGCAGTCAGCATGACAACAGCTCTGGTGGACATTCCTGCAGTCAGCATGACAACAGCTCTGGTGGACATTCCTGCAGTCAGCATGGCAACAGCTCTGGTGGACATTCCTGCAGTCAGCATGGCAACAGCTCTGGTGGACATTCCTGCAGTCAGCATGGCAACAGCTCTGGTGGACATTCCTGCAGTCAGCATGGCAACAGCTCTGGTGGACATTCCTGCAGTCAGCATGACAACAGCTCTGGTGGACATTCCTGCAGTCAGCATGACAACAGCTCTGGTGGACATTCCTGCAGTCAGCATGACAACAGCTCTGGTGGACATTCCTGCAGTCAGCATGACAACAGCTCTGGTGGACATTCCTGCAGTCAGCATGGCAACAGCTCTGGTGGACATTCCTGCAGTCAGCATGACAACAGCTCTGGTGGACATTCCTGCAGTCAGCATGGCAACAGCTCTGGTGGACATTCCTGCAGTCAGCATGGCAACAGCTCTGGTGGACATTCCTGCAGTCAGCATGGCAACAGCTCTGGTGGACATTCCTGCAGTCAGCATGACAACAGCTCTGGTGGACATTCCTGCAGTCAGCATGGCAACAGCTCTGGTGGACATTCCTGCAGTCAGCATGACAACAGCTCTGGTGGACATTCCTGCAGTCAGCATGACAACAGCTCTGGTGGACATTCCTGCAGTCAGCATGGCAACAGCTCTGGTGGACATTCCTGCAGTCAGCATGACAACAGCTCTGGTGGACATTCCTGCAGTCAGCATGGCAACAGCTCTGGTGGACATTCCTGCAGTCAGCATGGCAACAGCTCTGGTGGACATTCCTGCAGTCAGCATGGCAACAGCTCTGGTGGACATTCCTGCAGTCAGCATGACAACAGCTCTGGTGGACATTCCTGCAGTCAGCATGGCAACAGCTCTGGTGGACATTCCTGCAGTCAGCATGACAACAGCTCTGGTGGACATTCCTGCAGTCAGCATGACAACAGCTCTGGTGGACATTCCTGCAGTCAGCATGACAACAGCTCTGGTGGACATTCCTGCAGTCAGCATGACAACAGCTCTGGTGGACATTCCTGCAGTCAGCATGACAACAGCTCTGGTGGACATTCCTGCAGTCAGCATGACAACAGCTCTGGTGGACATTCCTGCAGTCAGCATGACAACAGCTCTGGTGGACATTCCTGCAGTCAGCATGACAACAGCTCTGGTGGACATTCCTGCAGTCAGCATGACAACAGCTCTGGTGGACATTCCTGCAGTCAGCATGACAACAGCTCTGGTGGACATTCCTGCAGTCAGCATGACAATTACACGCTTCCTCCAAACTTGAAATATCAGTGGCATTGTGTTGTGTGATAAAATTGCACATTTTAGAGAAGCCTTTTATTGTCCCCAGCACAAGGTGCACCTGTGTAATGATCATGCTGTTTAGATAGATAGATAGATAGATAGATAGATAGATAGATAGATAGATAGATAGATAGATAGATAGATAGATAGATAGATAGATAGATAGATACTTTATTGATCCCCCGGGGGGGAAATGTCCTTGTCAAGCAGCTACAACAAAACACAACACAGGGCAGGTGCAAAATGCCACAACGAAAGTACACAAAAGACAGATACACGGTACATGATACATAGAGCGGCAGTATGAAAAAGTATAGAAATACAAGATATCTGGAGTGCAAAAAAAAGCTATAAAAAGACATAGCATAGTATGGGTGGTTGGCTGAATATGTACACTATACATTGGTGGATGTTGGATGGTTAACTATACTATACAGGTCGATGGCAGAGAAATACTTCAGTAGCTAAAAATGCATATGATATGAGCGAGGGTAATAATAGTTTACTAGTTTACTTAATAGACAGACTGGGTAAATGATATGATATGCCACACCTGTCTTGGAAAAGGAGAAATGTTCACTAACAGGGGTGTAAACAAATTTGTGCACAATTTTTCTTTTCAAATAAGCTTTTTTTGCATATGGAAAATTTCAGGGATCTTTTATTTCAGCTCATGAAACATGGGACCAACACTTTACATGTTGCGTTTATATTTCTGTTGACTATATTCGGTTTTTGTCAAAACCCACGTAATCTCTCTTTGTGGTCCTTCCAGTGATAGACAAGGTTATTGTCATCCCTGGGGCAGCTCTATTCAAAGAAATCCATCTGTCAGGAAGAAGACAGGTATGTCAGAGTGACCCCTGGACCCCACATCCCAGGATGGAACTGGACAGTACAGTACATTCTGATCACAAACACACCGCATCTCTGTCACTATCACAGCTTTTGTTGCCATTGTTACTCTCGCTCTTTACAGGTTGCAGAATGTTGATTACATCCGTTTCGCACCTTGTCAAGATGAAAGGAGGAGGACCAACCAGCGCCCAATCAGATGCCTGGCATAAAGTCTCTCCACCCCCTCCCCTTCCACCCGTCCCGTCTCAGCGAGCACTTCATTATGCCTTGCTACCAGTACTCACTTCATTTGTTCTCTGTGACCTCCGCACCACGCTCCATTCCCTTTAATTTTACTCCTATATCTCTCATCGCCACCAAGCATGAACGGAAACATATTTAATAATGCATGAAATAGAGAAATTAGCAAAAACAATATATATTATTTTTCACTGTTTGACACTGTACACATTTTATTCCCCTCTCAGATATTCTATTTTGCATGATGAGTAGAGAGCTATTTCAGAATGACAAGAGGACTGCTGCTCTCTCTCTCTCTCTCTCTCTCTCTCTCTCTATCTCTCTCTCTCTCTCTCTCTCTCTGTCTCTCTCTCTGTCTCTCTCTCTCTCTCTCACTCTCTCACTCTCTCTCTCTCTCTCTCTCTCTCTCTCTGGATATTTTTCAGTGGCAGGGACTTGGAGACTAGTCAGGATCGAGGGAAAGATGAACGGAGCAAATTACAGAGAGATCCTTGATGAAAACCTGCTCCAGACCCCTCAGGACCTCAGGCTGGGGTGAAGGTTCACCTTCCAACAGGACAACGACCCTAAGCACACAGCCAAGACAATGCAGGAGTGGCTCGGGACAAATCTCTGAATGTCCTTGAGTGGCCCAGCCAGAGCCCAGACTTGAATCTGAACGAACATCTCTGGAGAGACCTGAAAATAGCTATGCAGCGACGCTCCCCATCCAACCTAACAGAGCTTGAGCGGATCTGCAGAGAAGAATGGGAGAAACTCCCCAAATACAGGTGTGCCAAGCATGTAGCGTCATACCCAAGAGGACACGAGGCCGTAATCGCTGCCAAAGGTGCTTCAACAAAGTATTGAGTAAAGGGTATGAATACTTATGTAAATGTGATATTCTGTTTTTTTATTGTTTGTAGATTGATGAGGGGGAATAAACGATATAATAAGGCTGTAACCTAACAAAATGTGGGAAAAGTCAAGGGGTCTGAATACTTTCCGAATTAACTGTATATTGTCTGTATTAATGGGTTGTGCAGAGATGGTACAGCAAAATATGATGCATTATTGGCTTCCTTAACGCTATGTAACTACGAGTGTTAATGGCTGTATTCCTTTACGAATCTAAGGATTTAAATGTCATAGATCATCACAAAGAAAATATAAAAGACTATTGAAGGGTTTGTCAAGAGCAAAGAAAGCAGACGGGGCTTTATTACTGAACATTATGCCAGAGCATCAGCATGATATAAAAACATTATCTACTTGCTTGGAAGACTCCTCATTCTGGACCATCTCCAAAGCTCACAGAAATACATGCATATCCTGCATATCCTTGTATACTGTGTTGCTTCAGCAGTATGGCAAAAACATCTGTCTTATCTAGCCTATTTAATATAGTATTATAGTCTTCGGAATGATTAAGTGTTAAATATTAGTGTGTTAGAATCTGCTAATTATTTCTGTATGTGTATGTCTGTTAACCTACATATGTTTTGATGATTTAGGAAGCTGACATAAGTTTGGAAACTTGTACACAGCATAAGCTTTGAATTTACTTGTCTCGTACCAGGAGCACAGTTTCTCATGCGAGGAGAAGTAGCTGAGTGCAATAGCAGGTGGAGGAAGAAAGGGTCTTGCATCGGCGGGTGTGTGTGTGTGTGCTCACTCAAGTTTCGGGTTCAAAATAATGGTGGGCTAATAGTAATGGTGAAGCCAGATCAGGCCTTTCCTTTGGGGAGAAGGGGAGCTGGTGAAATTACATCGCCTGTTTGAGTCGTTTGGTCCAATCACAGCGTAACAGCAGTGTGGAAGTCAGTAACCCGCCAGAGGCATCTGGAGACAGTTAGGCTGCTGTTGATTAGCCTCTACTTTTGATGTATGTTTCTGTCACAATTAAAATGGCCGCTGTAAACAAAACGATAAAGACAAAGCTAGACTGTGGCCTCCTCTAACTCCCCTCCTCATGGGCCAGTCAGACAGGAAGTAGTTACTGGCATAACAGGAAGAGATCACTGCTGCAAACCTCTGACCAGCCGTATCAATGCACTGACTGCTGTAATCGATACCAATAACCATCAGGAATAACGAACATATGGCCTTGTCTGTCTGTGACCGTAGCTCGATTTACAAAACACATTACTGGACCTTATCCAGGACAGAACTATTGTTGTTGTGGGCCTGAGGGTTGGGTGGAAAACTAGGCCTGAGAGGGTGGAAGGTGAACCTCTTGGCTATTTATGACTAGAGTTCACTCCAGGTCAATTAGTAAGATAGAGAGTTGGTACAAAACAATCAAGCCAAATCCCAGGAATAATGTTCAATCAGCCAGAGCACACATACTGAGTGACTTCAAGGAGGGTGTCTAATACACTTTGGATGTGTCAAATTACAGCTTGAAGAAACAAATGTACACCACCCTAACAGGAGGAGCCCATAGACACGGGAGTATTGTACTGGCCTTAACAGAGTTTGAGTGATTGGGTTGCTGTGGCTACAACAGTCTGATGATGCATCATCGGGGCTGCACTATCGATTTCCTCAAACTCAGAAAGTGAATGTTACTGCTTCGGGCGTTTGGATGTTGAGTTTCTACACTTACAACCCTGTTCTGTGTTAGGCGGTAGTGAGGAGGCATGCGTCAGTGGTCATTTTTAACTCGCGATCTGAGAACAGTTAGCGGTGTGAGCGAAGCGGCGGAGGTGTGTGGGGAGGTTTTAGTAGATAGCAGTCAAGCGTGGCGTGCCATTAAATGAATCTGCCCCGAAGAAAATGGCATTCGTCAGACCGTGCTAAAACTGGGAATGCAGAGGCTATCCGCCGCCCTCCTCCACCTGCCCTCCACCCCCATCCCTCCTCCCCCTGCCCTCACCCCCTGCCCTTCTCCCCCTGCCCTCCACCCGGTTTAAAGGCCAACGAAAAATAACTAAAAGAAAAGGTTAACAACCAGCAGAGAGAGAGAGAGAGAGAGAACGGACAGGCTGGGGTGTGATTAAAACTCACTTCCATGTACAACCTGTCTCTGTGGACTGGCCAGCAGTGCAAACTGCCCTGAGCTGCTCAGACTGCTGTCAATTACAGGAAATATCAGACCAAGTCCAAATCTGTATGACATTACCTCTGCCACCATCTGTGCCTGTAACTATGTGACATTACATTTGTCCCCATATGGCATTGTCCCCATATGGCATTGTCCCCATATGGCATTGTCCCCATATGGCATTGTCCCCATATGGCACTGTCCCCATATGGCATTGTCCCCATATGGCACTGTCCCCATATGGCACTGTCCCCATATTGCACTGTCCCCATATGGCATTGTCCCCATATGGCACTGTCCCCATATGGCACGGACCCCATATGGCATTGTCCCCATATGGCACTGTCCCCATATTATGTCATTACACCTGTAACCATTCAAATAAAATAACAATAAACAATTTTGACAAAGACGACCGAGACTATCAATGGTACTGTAATAGAGGATGTAATGAACAATTATAGAATTAAGAAGAGGTTTAATGTCATGAGTGAATGTTGACACATAACAAATCGACCAATGTGAATGAATTAAAATCATAGACTTACAGGAAACGTTTTATTGGTATTCAAATGTCATAGTGAGTTTTATACAACGGGTGGGTTTAGTCTTGGATGCTGCTTGGTTAAAACCTTAGGTACCCATAGAGTTTGAAACATACTGTAGAGACCCACCATCCACACACATACAGTTCCAATATAGTTTGAAACATACTGTAGAGACCCACCCTCCACACACATACAGTTCCAATATAGTTTGAAACATACTGTAGAGACCCACCCTCCACACACATACAGTTCCAATATAGTTTGAAACATACTGTAGAGACCCACCCTCCACACACACACAGTTCCAATATAGTTTGAAACATACTGTAGAGACCCACCCTCCACACACATACAGTTCCAATATAGTTTGAAACATACTGTAGAGACCCACCCTCCACACACATACAGTTCCAATATAGTTTGAAACATACTGTAGAGACCCACCCTCCACACACACACAGTTCACTTGCACAAACTCATCTTTTGAATAACTTAGATTCTCAGCCCTTTACATTGCTATCAAATATTTCTGTAAAGACAGGAACAAATGGTTGAGTAGCGTTTATTAAGCATTTGCATAAAACTTCCTCACAGGTACATTAATACAGATGGCCATTGTGAGCAAAGCTGACGAAGCTTCAACAAAGCATACAGCTAATGGCCGAGGATTATGGACTCACGGCCCAACCGCTTATTGACCCTTGACCCTGGCATGTAATCAAAGGGTGGTGTACGCCCATAACTTCCCACAGTGCACTCTGATGAAGATTATCTCTCAGTGTAATGATGGCCACAGCCTGGCTGGGTTATGGATTGCTTCGTCCTGTGAGCCCACCAGGGTGAGAAGTGAAGCTGGTGTCGTGTGGATTTCAACCATTCAGAGAGGGTAATTTATCAAACAGCTAATATTTCAAGTTAGTGACATAGCACGAGTGACGTGTCATGCTAGAATTCACTACTGAGATGCAGAACTCGAGAGCGGCATAATTGTTAGTCTGTGGTGAAATGTTGTCATGAGAAATGGCATTAAACTAAGTCAATATCTGCCTAATAGTTCTGGTTAATTTAAGACTACCCTAGTGCAGTAGTTGAGGTGTTCTGTGCTCATTCTCATAGGGAGGTCGATTGTGTTCTGAGAATGGGCAAGAGAGATAGAGCAAATTGGAGAGAATCGAAGAGAGCGAGAAAGAGAGAGATAGCAAGATGGAGAGACTCAGAGAGAAAGAGGGAGAGAGGGAGAGAGAGAGAGTGAGAGACGGAAAGAGCACTCCAGTTGTTTCGGCATGATGAAACATGGTCACAGTACCACACCGGTCACAGTCTGAGAGTTCTATATTTTAATTGCTTTCCGTGCACTTTTGTATGGAGAATTATGCAAAGCAGCTCGGCGAGCAAAATGAGGGCGAGTTTGAAGATTCTGTTGGGAGTCAGAGGGAGTCTATTTAGGCAAGATAAAAGTAATATTTGATTGTTTCCTTCAACAGTGTAGCATGAAAAGATTTGAGGTGATTGAATAGTCACACAGCATAAGGGCGTCTGCACAGCAATTAATGTAATGTGATACAATATAGACTGAACCCTCATTGAGAAGGGAGGACAGGAAGTGAATAGAAAACTACACTCACCAGCCACTTCATTAGGTACACCTCGCTAGTACCTGGTTGGACCCACTTTTGTCTTCAGAACTGCCTTAATTCTTAATTATTTGCTGGAAACATTCCTCAGAGATTTTGGTCCATATTGACATTTTAGCATCACGCAGTTGCTGCAGATTTGTTGGCTGCACATCCATGATGTGAATCTCCCGTTCCACCACATCCCAAAGGTGCTCTATTGGATTGAGATCTGGTGACTGTGGAGGTCATTTGAGTACAGTGAACGCATTGTCATGTTCGAGAAAACAGTTTGAGATGGTGTGAGCTTTGTGACATGGAGCGTTATCCTGCTGGAAGTAGCCGTTAGAAGATGGGTACACTGTGGTCATAAAGGGATGGACATGGTCAGCAACAATACTCTGGTAGGCTGTGGCGTTTAAACGATGCTTAATTGGTACTAAGGGGCCCAAAGTGTGCCAAGAAAATATCCCCCACACCACTACACCCCCACCAGCAGCCTTAACCGTTGATACAAGGCAGGACGGATCTATGCTTTCATGTTGTTCATGCCAAATTCTGACCCTACCATCTGAATGTCGCAGCAGAAATCGGGACCCATCAGACCAGGCAACGTTTTTCCAATCTTCCATTGTCCAATTTTGGTGAGCCCGTGCAAATTATAGCCTCAGTTTCCTGTTCTTAGCTGACAGGAGTGGCACCAGGTGTAGTCTTCTGCTGCTGTAGACCATCTGCTTCAAGGTTCGATGTGTTGTACGTTCAGAGATGCTCTTCTGCATACCTTGGTTGTAACGAGTGGTTATTTGAGTTACTGTTGCCTTTCTATCAGCTCGAACCAGTCTGGCCATTCTCCTCTAACCTCTGCCATCAACAAGGCATATTCACCCAGAGAACTGATGTTCACTGGATATTTTCTCATTTTCTGACCATTCTCAGTAAACCCTAGAGATGGTTGTGCGGGAAACTCCCAGTAGATCAGCACTTTCTGAAATACTCAAACCAGCCCGTCTGGCACCAACAACCATGCCACGTTCAAAGTCACTTAAATTACCTTTCTTCCCCGTTCTGATGCTTGGTTTGAACTTCAGCAGATCGTCTTGACCATGTCTACATGCCTAATTGCATTGAGTTCCTGCCACGTGATTGGCTGATTAGATATTTGCGTTAACGAGCCGTTGAAAAGGTGTCCCTAATGAAGTGGCAGGTGAGTGTATGTTGGAGTATTGACAGAAATCCACTGCTCAATAGAAACAAATGAGTCTGCAGGAAACGTATAGAACAGGTAAATTGGATCACAATCAATTGGGTAATGCTGAATTCAATCTGCAGAGTGAGATTCTGATGCTGATACCAGATCCCAAGGTTATTATTTTCTCACACAACCAAATGTATAATATGTTGTCACAATACTCCATGACTAGCAGTATATTGGAGACAAAAGATTAATATCAAAAGAGCTGATTATCAGTGGGGTCCACGATTTAAGAAATTATATACTATTTACCCAGTACGGAAATCAAAATGGCACTTAAATAAACCACAGCAATTAGTGTAATTAGTAGATTTTTTACTACTCACACAAGCATGGACACATGCAAGCACGCACACACACACTGCACGCACACACAGACCCACACACCACACATACACACACACACAAACTTCATTAGCAATGTGTTGTTTGAAAGAAAATGCTAATTAAAAACACAACTCAAGGCATCCTCCCGTGGGCGCTGGGCAGGTGTCTTAAAGCTGCCAGTGCTTGGCGATTGTGCTTTACTGTTCCCATTGCCTGGCAACGCGTGGGTCCCTGAGTAGCAGAGAGAATGGATAGGAATATGTCTTAAATCTCTGTGTACTTACGAGGTGTTAGTTAAAGATGCCACGAGCCACAGAAACCGAATTAGTACCCAACCTGTGAGTGTCTCTGCTTTCGCTTGTAGGGCAAAAAACAGCCCTGACGGATTAATTCCAGATAAACTCTCCGGATTATCATGCAGTATCTGAGTGATGTGTCATGAGTCCTGAAATAATAAACTGGCCCCTCCTGGGACGAGCCCATCTTAATTGGAAAAGGATACCAGATGGTGAATCATGCATGTAACTTCTAATCATCTGCTGTCTTCATCAACCGCTCTTTTACAGTGGAGGAATTAAATGTGTGTCTGTTTAAAACGCGTTAAGTCTTTCTCTCTCAGGGAGTTGACTGTGCTGGCTTACCTTGAACCAATATTATCCAGACTGTGGATTATTGAGTAGAGATGGAGAGAGAGAAAGAGAGAGAAATAGGGAGAAAGAGAGAAAGTGAGTCCAGTGTTTTTAAAAATGATTTATCTTAAATTCTAATATTTAATTTATGTGTGGAGATACAAACTTCATAACATTTTCAGAGATCTCCTTTCTTGTTTCTTCAAAATCTACACAGCACTGTTACCAGATGCATTTGTAGGTCTCCAGAGCCGTATAGATGAAGACCCTGCTGACCACATGATTTAACCTCTACAATGATTCATCCCACTGGGCATAGGCGTCAGTTCAACATCTAGTTTTGGTTTATATTCGATTGAATTGTCAACTAACAGGAATTCAAAGTGAAATCAACTAAAATTCTAACCATGACATGAATTTTGGTTAAAAGTTGGGTTAGAAAAGGACACAAATTTTTAGTTATTCAATCAGTTTGTGCCTAGTGCAATCATTCTGCATTTCTAAAACTCTTACATTTAACCCTTAATAAAATGTCTGACCAAAGGAGGGCCATAGTTCAGTAGTAAACAGAACCTCAGGTGAATGGCTTGAAGATTATCCTTGACCACATTATTATATCTAGCTGTCTCCAATGGGCCTCCTTAGAGATGTTATCGATCCACCCTGGATCCAGAGGTTCCTACACCTTCTTCCCTGGGGGCTTTTGATTCGAGATTGGATCTTCCTAGTAATGTTACATTAAACTGGGTGAATGGAATATGAATGATAGTCACCCAATAAGCTGTAATAGAAATAAGGCCATGCTCATAAGAAAAAAATATCATCTTAAACGACACTGACCGCCACTGCAAAGAGGAAACTTGCGGGAAGCAGACATGACAAACACATTAATCCACACAGTGAGCGAGCCTTCTCTGCCCTGGTAGCTTTTAGCTGATTGGCTAGCCCTCACTGGGACCATAACCAAGATAAACCAGAGCCCTCTTTTCTCCAATCACAACATCTGTACAGATGTGACTCAAAGCAGAAGCTTTTAAAATGCAACAGCCTTGCACTTCACCTTTACGGGAATTCCTCTCTGTATTTCATTTCTTAAATATGCATCTCCCCCAGCTGATGGTAACCCCCCCTCACCCGCAACCCCCCAGACCCTCTGTAGAGGACAATCTTAATTAAGTTTCCCATATCAATATAGCCCCTGTAAATCAAATATTGGCATACCCACTCACACAACTCATGGCTCAACACCTTACAGGGCCCTTGCAGACATCTTAATGGACAGATAAGCAGCAAAGTGAATCCTCACGAAATCAGGACAAAAAACTACTATGATTTGGGAGATTTTCACTACATTTAATCTATAGAATGGTCCTTTGAAGGAAGGAATGTATGATATATATTTTACATTTTTATCTAAAAGCATTGAGAAATAATTAATTAAAGTTAACATATTTATGACATTTTGGCCTTACCCAGGCTTCCTTTAAGACATAATGTTTCACCAATTATTAGGGTCACATGAAGCCTTACCGCTTGCTCTGAAAAATGTGACCAACCGGCTCTATTTGGTCTTTTGTAGCAAAATCTGAAATAGTGTTTTTTAAATTGGATAAAAGTTATACCAGCTCCAGTAAAGAGATCAGAGAATCGGGTGACGTCTACTTCATCTTTACTAAACAACATAACACAATTAACAACTGAAACAATTAACACCGCAGACAAAAACAAGCTTTGACCACTCCTCAAAAATGGCTTCACTCCTGCTCCTCAAAAGAGGCAAAGACAGTCATTTTCTTGTTGTCAACTGCCTCCACATAGAACATCTCACAATCTCTCTGTTACTGGAACGAGAAAATGAATGGTTCCTTGAGGAGAATATTTTCCTCTTCATCGAGGCCATTGTAAAGCAGTCTTACCCGTCCATCACCGTTACACTAGGGAGGGAAACGGTGCCACTTTTACTCAAGGGATTTTCAGTGATATCTATAACTAATCAACAAGTCATCACAACTATTAGATATTGCCATGTTTCAAGCATTACACACAGTAATGCATTTTGTTTTCAGTATCGTCTAGATAGAAAACAGATTGTGGTCGTTAAGTAATGTAAGGGAACGTCTAGGGATGTGTGTACAAGAATGCACCTTACTTTAGCTAATAGCCTCTACAGTATCTGATCCTGCAGAGCTGGATGCTGATGTGACATGCTGTGACTTCTTGGTGGGGACGTCTTCTACATCAGCAGGGTTTAAGTCTTTAAACTTTGGTTTAAGACTATACCCCTCATCATATGACTCCTCCTACCTGTAGTGTGTTTCGTTCTCCCCGCCTTTTTTTGATCTTTCAACCTCTCTTCTTCAGACCTTAGTGAGTGAATGACATACATTACATACATTCAATATAAAACAATTATATTCAGGTCAGTCTGGCTACGGTGAAACAAGTGATTTTAAGGATGCAAATGGAAAATGGGAATGTTCTACAGGAGAACTAGGCACCACCATCGCCTAATTTGCTGCATGTTTTCCTTTGAAAAAGAAAATCACACAATCGGTTGGGTATCCCAAAACTCCTTATATCCACTAGTGATGAGAAATTCATAATTTATACTTATCTCAGTGAAATCACACTGTGCTTACACTGCAATATACAGAGCGTACTTTAAGTTAAGAAAGAGTAGGTTGTTAAGTTTGATAGTTATGATAACAATAATAATGATAATAATAATAATAAAAATAATACCCCCCCCCCCCCCCAGGAATATATTTCAGGATGTAGAAGACACATCCTGAAATAAGCACACGTTGAAGGACTTGAGCCTCCTCAGAAAGTAGAGTCGGCTCTGGCCCTTTTTGTACAGAGCCCCGGTGTTACCAGCCCATTCTAGCCTGTTGTCCATATGGACTCCCAGGAACTTGTATGACCGAACCATTTCCACATCCATCCCCTGTATAGGGACTTCAGTCAGTTGGGCCTTGGATGTCCTGAAGTCCACCACCATCTCCTTTGTTTTGCTGATGTTGAGCTGAAGGTGGTTCTGCTCACACCACACCACAAAGTCACTGATTGTGCTCCTGTACTCCTCCTCCTTCCCACCCCTGATGCACCCTACAATTGCGGAGTCATCCGAGAACTTCTGTAGGTGGCATGTTTCAGAGTTATTTCTGAAGTCCGAGGTGTAGAGGGTGAACAGGAAGGGGGGCAGGACCGTTCCCTGGGGGGCCCCTGTGTTGCTCACTGCCGGTTCTGATTCACAGCACTGTTGTCGCACAAATTGTGGCTTACCGGTCAGGTAGTCCGTGACCAAGGAGACTAAGGGTGCTTCCACTTTCATCCTCTCCATCTTCTCACACAGTAGCAGGGGCTGAATGGTGTTAAAGGCAAACACATCGTCTACTCTCTGTAACAGACGTAGTTTGATAATCTATTATTGTAAAAATATATTGTATGTATCGATTCCATTTCATTAACATATTTTACAAGAGCTTCACTACCTTCTCAAAATTTTTGAGACAGCTGTTCAGGATCTGGCAGAATACAGACACATAGGTAATTAATTAAATAATGAATTATATAAACATGCACATAACAAGTATCAATACAGCGTGTTCTCTACTCTTACCATCCCATCCATTTCCTCAGACAACCCCAGACTCCTAAAGTCAGATCGAGTGAGGACTATGTTGTTCACTAACGCTAGGTGTCCATTTGTTTTTTTGGTCTTATCCAGAATCTGCACTAGCCTGGGGAAGAAAAAAACATGGATACCTGCATCTTTCATAATATTAAACACACTTCAGAGATATGTACAATTGCTCAGAAGTTCACGTCACCTGTTGTTTCTGGATGTTCTGATGCTCCTGTCCCCAGCATGCTCTGTTCGACATTACTTTATGGAGACTAGTGAAGTCTCTGCTCACTGTCATCATTCGCTAGAGGAAAGAGCACCAAAAAAATACAATTGCACCAATACAACCTAATGTCAATGTCAATCAGAGCAGCTTACTCACATTCCTGTCGCTCCTCACTTCCTCCATTGCAGCCAGAGGATGTGGTGGACATCACAGCTTGTGGGGGAGGAGCTGTTAAATAAAATATTACATTATAATAGCAGATGTGAAAAAAACATGGAAAGGACAAAAAAATTGAATAGCATAACCAACACCATCCTTCCATAGCTGTCAAACTGCATTGCCACATTTGCTGGAACAATCTTGCTATATTTTTCTTTTGCTTTGTTGTTCCTTGCAACATTGTAGTGGTGCAGTATATTTCTTTGCAGAAATATGTGTCTTGAGGGTGTTGTCATATTCAAAAAAGTATTATTTTTCTTCATTCCTGTGCTCCACACACTGGCTGTTGATGCGACCAGCAAGCTCAGGCACAAGTCCTATCTTTCTTAGAACATCCCTTTCATCTTTGCTGTTGCCCTGGTGGAACACATCACTCAAAGCAAAATGTTCTGATGACCCAGTGAGTGGGTGGCCATTTTCATCTGCTGGCACCTTTGGGTGCTTCAACCAAGGCATATTCACATGAAGCTTGCCCTTTGAAGCCTGCTTGATGTTGTCCAGAGTAGGATCCAATAACTTTCCTTGAAAAGTATGGAAAGTCTCTGGCTCTCTGTGGTTGGTATGCAATGCCAATCCCCTTGCACGGTCATAGACTGTTACATTGGGAAAGTGTTTCCATGACAACAACATATCCACGTAATCACGTGGACTCTCTGCTCTTAGGTTACATTTCACAGAACACACAACCCCACACGGACAAGTGATTACAGCCCAGCCACATAGAAGACAACATAATTTACACACAATAGAATATTAACAGATTTAATTATCGTAGAATTGAAATACCATGTTATTTCACTTACCAGAGGCACCCCACACCTTCTCAAAGTAATCACTATCAGAATTCACCTTCTAGTTCATCAGCTAGCCGCTCTTCAATAATCTGCTGGTCATCACTGTCATTTGACATTTTGGGTGTTTGGATTTTTGTAAATTCAGTGTTCAGGACTACATTTGACCGTCTAATTCATGGCCCAATCCATGGTGACCAGTGGTGGTAGCTCGGGGGCACAACAAAAGGGTTCGTCCTACCACCTTTGGAAACAATTGTGGCAAGTAGTGTTTAAGAGACCACTTTCACTTAACTTCACACATGAATATATTTTACATAAGATAGTTGTTCTCAAAAGATGGTCTGTCTTTCGGCATGACTAACATGGAATCAAACCCTGACTGATCATTTCTGTGGCAACAGCATCCCAGAATTTGTTAATGTCCACATGGCCATCATGGCCTCGTGATTTCACTGATTGTTAAAACATTAGTTTGTGGTTAAATATCTACATTATAAAAAACATAAGTGCATGCTAGTATAAAAAGCTCCTATGTGTATAATAATGGCATGGTTAGCATAATGTTCAGCTCACTGTAATTCATACAAGCACTGAATCTATAAATTATGTGAAATACAGCTTATCAAACTCACCTGGCATATTGAATACACCTTTTTTGTGAAGGTCCATCACAACAACAGTTGTATTGTATGCACATGATACACAAGCAAACATAGTTCAGTAATCATGTTCAGTAAGGGCCTCAAAATGGAGATAAGCCTGAAGAACCCTCTCCTTGTTTGGGAAGGACACTCTCTCTGTTGCCTCAATTGTCTCTATCACTCTACTGACAGCAGTATGTGTCTGGAAAAATTAGAAACAGGTGCAATCCAATGTTAGAATAATAAAACAATTCAAATGATCTAGGTAGGTAGGGCATTAAGAAGGAAAACGTGAACTGAGAGCTCTATATTTAACCTTAGTAGCCTAAGTATTTCAGTAAGCACAACATATTCTCAGAATTATATGTTCTCACCTGCAATGCATTCCTTATCATCATCAAGCTAGAATCAATGAAAGAACGGATATTACTGACCTTCAACTACACCTGTGGTCGTCAGAATCCTCCCTTTTGCAGTGATCAGTAGAGGGTCACTGAGTACGTAATCACACTACTTGCATCTGGCCTCTTTTGGGATCAGGTGCTTCGGAAAGCCACTCATTATCTCTTGACTGCTGTATGACAGCCTGAGTTCAGCAGGTAGTTTTTTATTTGCCATGAGGTAGTTCACCATCCATGCTACACCTTTATCACTTGGTGGATAATTCTCCTCTTTTGCTTCACTTGTATCCTGTTCTGTGGTGTGCTGTGGTGGAAGGGTTCCCTCTTCTGTGGTTTTCACCCTCCTAAACAGTTGCCTTTTTGTTACAAAGAGGTGCCATTTACCAATTGCTTTATGTACGAATGCAAGAATGCCTAGCTTTTGAACAAGGACAATGCCAGATGTTCTGCTTACTATCATAAGCTGTCACAACCCTTCCAAGCCTACTATAATAAGACACCTTCAACTCATTTTTGTTAATGGTCCACCAATAGTCAGCTGGACAGACAGCGGAACACCCTCAGCATCTGCCTCGCGTTGACGCTGTATGAGACTGGTCTTGCGCTCCTCACCAAACCCTTTATTCTCAACCATTGCCTCCTCTGTCAAAGTCACTGTTGTGTTGCCTGCACGTGGGCAGTACAGTACACACAATACCCCATAATGACAAAGCAAAAACAGTTTTTTTTTTTTTTTTATATATATATATAAAAACGTAAATATCACATTTACATAAGCATTCAGACCCATTTCTCAGTAGGGTGGCAGGTAGCCTAGTGGTTAGAATGTTGGGCCAGTAAATGAAATATCGCTGGTTCCAATACCCGTGCTGACAAGATGAAAAAAAACCTGGATAGGTCTTCATACTGTTCATTTGAAGCGCTGTTGGGTGAGTGGTCCTCCTTGTTTTTTCTCCCTCAACACTGCCTATAGTGCGGTGTAGTACAGTAGAGCCTGCTCCACCACAGGTTCCTATACGCTAGGTCAGTGCTAAATTGGCCTTTTCATTAACAGTGACAAGGCCCAGTACAGTCCAGTACAGTGCAGTACAGTAGAGCCCCTTATATGCATCAGTACAACTGTACTGCAGTAACGCCAGACACACACAGAGCCTGGCCACTGCCTGTATATGATTCATAGAGATCGAGGCATCCATCATCACTCACAGCTGCTTGTTTAAAGAAATGTCCTTACTGTAATCAAGATGTGTTTGTCCCTGATAGCACTGACTTTGCTCACAGCTGCTTGTTTTAAGAAATGTACTTACTGTGATCGAGATCCCACTGGCTATCCTAAGTTGAACGCACCAATTTGTAAGTCGCTCTGGAGAAGAGCGTCTGCTAAATGACTAAAATATAAATGTTGATGTTAATACAGGGTAATAAGACTGATGAGTCAGCCGAGCCAGAGGCAGACCCAGGTCTGGGAGACCAGCATTCAGTGGTGAGTGATGGTTCACTCTGGCCTGGCCGAGGTTAATATGCCAGACAAAGAATGAGATGAATGGACGTGACCTGGAGCACGTTATTAGTATCTCACTGCAGATCAGTCAAGCAGATTGAAATGAGTCATCTGGATATGGCATTAAATCCTGAGAAAAGATGGGCCCAATCTTTATAATGAACGCAAATTAATCCCTGCGATGATGATGGTTATTATGATCAATACCATTACGATGACACTGACATCAATCAAGTCTAGCAGAATTTGTAGAGTGCTTGGTAACGTTTATAGAGAGCTTGGTAGCAGTAGAGGAGATGAGAAAGAGCACAGGCCTGAGCCAGGACTCAGATTGTCTCCATTAAAAAGAGAAGGGTTTACCATATGTCCCTCACAGACAGGTTTTACCATATGTCCCTCACAGACAGGTTTTACCATATGTCCCTTACAGACAGGATTTACCATATGTCCCTCACAGACAGGATTTACCATATGTCCCTCACAGACAGGATTTACCATATGTCCCTCACAGACAGGTTTTACCATATGTCCCTCACAGACAGGATTTACCATATGTCCCTCACAGACAGGATTTACCATATGTCCCTCACAGACAGGTTTTACCATATGTCCCTCACAGACAGGATTTACCATATGTCCCTCACAGACAGGCAATTGTTTAAACTAATGTGTCTGAAACACAGTTCAACTGTAGATAAGGATTCCTATCGCTGTCTGCCACTGTTTTGGTGTCTTCCAAAAAAGATGCATGATGTCTGTTTACAACCATGGCTTTTGTAGGGGAGAGTGGCGTAAAATGGTTTACATTCAGCATCATTCCATCAAGGGAAATATAGTATTCTTTCTAACAAAGATATCTACATATATTTTAGGATGTTGTGTATCCCTGGAAATAATCAGAATTTATGTAAACTCTACTGTGTTGAAAACATAGCTTGTCCAAAAGGGTATGGGGAAGCTGAGCCGTGCGACAGCATAAGTTAAGCCGCCTACACATTAAATATGACCTTTTTTAAAACTAAACACAATTCAACACAATCTTTATTGATAATTTTAAGCATCTTTTAACACAGGCTTAACACCTAACAAACACTTGTAACATTGCCCAGGAGAAGCTGCTGATTCTGATAAAGCTAATGGGGATTAATACAAACAATATCCCAGCGATAATGCCTTGCATTACGCCTGGGAAGAAAACACTTCAATTTGCTCAACTTGCCATTGGCTCAACCAATGACTCAAATTACCCCATGGCCATTGGCTCAACTTAACCCAAGGAAAACCGTTTGGTTATATTAGCCCACACAGTTACAAGGATGCACTTTCATGCTAGGTTTAGGACCTCATATTGAAGCTTATAGTGACCCCAACTGATGTATAGAACAATCTTAACATTAGCTACTTTGGTTTAGATATATGAAACGTCTAACACAAATTAATTTGACTTGGTAAAAATCCGTTTTTTGGACTTAACTTGCTTAACACTTTTTCCATGTTGTTTCTTCCTTCACAGACTCCATGAAATGATGACCTGTTCCTAAAAAAAATATATATATATACAGCGGGTGAAATAAGTATTGAACACCACTCACCATAATCACCCGAAGGTGAACAGTGTCTGTCTGTCTATGTATTCATATTTCCTATATTGCCCCTTCTCTGTCCCTGTCTAGCTGACACTGCTACACGGTAACATTACTCCTGTGCCACTGCTCCCAACGTAGCTGAGGCCATTCCACAGGCTGAATTACAGTATGAATTAGTAAGCAAACACAGTGGGAAAAAACAACAAAATAATCATCTGGTAGTTTTAGTGGTGGTTCACAAAGGAATTGTGGAATACAACTTAAAATGAGTGAAGCGCTATAGTGAAATGCAATCAAAACACTACAGATAGGTTTTATACATGGCTTATTCTCAGATGCTGATCTTATTCTGTGTATACAACTACTCTGGGTAGGCCTCAGTGGGTTACATTAAAGAGCAGTAAGAATTATGTGTATCGACATGTAAACAATAGAAGAACAGGAGGTTTAGTAATTTTACACTCCTGGAGAACAGAACTCCAACTGAGTATAAAGGGAGAGTGGGATTAGTTGAGCCAAAGTGGTAAGTTGAGCTACCCTTATTTCTAGAACACCATACAAAAGTATATACAGCGGGTGAAATAAGTATTGAACACGTCACCATTTTTCTCAGTAAATATATTTCCAAACGTGCTATTGACATGAAATGTTTACCAGATGTTGGTAACAACCCAAGTAATCCATACATACAAAGAAACCAAAACAAATAAGTTCAGAAATGTAGTTATGTGTAATAATGTGAAATGACACAGGGAAAAAGTATTGAACACATGAAGAAAGGGACGTTCAAAAAGGCAAGGAGAGTGATTTATTTCAGCTTTTATTTCTTTCATCACATTCCCAGTGGGTCAGAAGTTTACATACACTCAATTAGTATTTGGTAGCATTGCCTTTAAATTGTTTAACTTGGGTCAAACGTTTCGTGTAGCCTTCCACCAGCTTCCCACAATAAGATGGGTGAATTTTGGCCCATTCCTCCTGACAGAACTGGTGTAACTGAGTCAGGTTTGTAGGCCTCCTTGCTCGCACACGCCTTTTCAGTTCTGCCCACAAATGTTCTATAGGATTGAGGTCAGGGCTTTGTGATGGCTACTCCAATACCTTGACTTTGTTGTCCTTAAGCCATTTTGCCACAACTTTTGAAGTATGCTTGGGGTCATTGTCCATTTGGAAGACCCATTTGTGACCAAGCTTTAACTTCCTGACTGATGTCTTGATATGTTGCTTCAATATATCCACATAATTTTCCTTCCTCATGATGCCATCTATTTTGTGAAGTGCACCAGTCCCTCCTGCAGCAAAGCACCCCCACAACATGATGCAGCCACCCCTGTGCTTCATGGTTGGGATGGTGTTCTTCGGCTTACAAGCCTCCCCCTTTTTCCTCCAAACGTAACGATGGTCATTATGGCCAAACAGTTCTATTTTTGTTTCATCAGACCAGAGGACATTTCTCCAAAAAGTACGATCTTTGTCCCCATGTTCAGTGGCAAACCGTATTCTGGCTTTTTTATGGTCCTTTTGGAGCACTGGCTTCTTCCTGGTTGAGCGGTCTTTCAGGTTATGACGATATAGGACTTGTTTTACTGTGGATATAGATACTTTTGTACCTGTTTCCTCCAGCATCTTCACAAGGTCCTTTGCTGTTGTTCTGGGATTGATTTGCACTTTTGGCACCAAAGTACGTTAATCTCTGGGAGACAGAACACGTCTCCTTCCTGAGCGGTATGACGGCTGCGTGGTCCCATGGTGTTTATACTTGCGTACTATTGTTTTTACAGATGAACGTGGTACCTTCAGGCATTTGGAAATTGCTCCCAAGGATGAACCAGACTTGTGGAGGTCTACAATTTTTTTTCTGAGGTCTTGACTGATTTCTTTTGATTTTCCCATGATGTCGAGCAGAGAGGTACTGAGTTTGAAGGTAGGCCTTGAAATACATCCACAGGTACACCTCCAATTGACTCAAATAATGTCAATTAGCCTATCTGAAGCTTCTAAAGCCATGACATCATTTTCTGAAATGTTCCATGCTGTTTAAAGGCACAGTCAACTTAGTGTATGTAAACTTCTGACCCACTGGAATTGTGATATAGTGAATTAAAAGTGAAATAATCTGTCTGTAAACAATTGTTGGAAGAAATACTTGTATCATGCACAACGTAGATGTCCTAACCGACTTGCCAAAACTATAGTTTGTTAACATGAATCTGTGGAGTGGTTGAAAGATGAGTTTTAATGACTTTAACCTAAGTGTATGTAAACTTCTGACTTCAACTTTCTTTGCTCCAGCTTCATTATTGGCTCTACCTCTCCTGCATTATGATATTCATTGGAGTCCCAAACCAGAGAGTGCTGCCTCTAGCTTCTCATCTCCTCCATACTACTGCAAGTTGCAAAGGGATCCTTGGAAAATAAAGTTAAGCCCGGTCTACCAGGGACAAACATGTGATGCTGCTACAGAGCTATAGAACAAATTATACGAGTAATAAATAAGTATGAGGCTATCGTTCACTTTCCTCTCCTATACACTTTAAATACACAGACACCAGATTAATATTGTTCACTTTCCTCTCCTATACACTTTAAATACACAGACACAAGATTAATATCGTTCACTTTCCTCTCCTATACACTTTAAATACATAGACATCAGATTAATATCGTTCAATTTCCTCTCCTATACACGTTAAATACACAGACACCAGATTAAAATTGTTCACTTTCCTCTCCTATACACATTAAATACACAGACACCAGGTTAGTATCGTCACAGCTGAGTTAGATATTTCTATTTTACTTCAAGATGGGCTCTTTCTTTGTTCTTGGACCATGCTTTGCAAACAGGAAGAGTAGCCTCATTTGGATACATGATCCTCCTGTTTGTGGGAATCAAAAAAGTGTCAAATCCATACAGAATGTTTGGTTATTTGCCTGTCCCTATAATCAACAAAGAGACGAACACTGATATATATACAAATGCAACCCGTACCACTACCTACATTTAAGTAATTTAGCAAACACTCCGGAACCACTCTCCTGAAGCACTGCAAGTAACTCTAGGTACTACTAGGTACTACTGTGTTTAGGATAGCCCCATACACTTTATTCAGTACAGTTGGTACCATGTATTCCAGCTCGTGTCTAGACACGGAAGAGACCTCACTTGCTGCTTTCTGAGTCCCAAGAAAATGCTGCCTTCTGAAATATGTATTCAGCTGCAACAACTTAGCCATCTCCACTCTCTCTACTTTCTCTTCCTCTTTTGAACAATGTTAACCAGGCCAGTAGCTCAGGGACTCCCAAACATAAATCACTTTTATGAGACCCTTAGTGAAATTAAATGGGTTGTCAACTTAACACAATACAACACAGGGAACATCATGGATCTGTCTACCGTCAACGTTTGGTGACTAGTGCTTTCATCAGCTTAAAGCCAAGCACAGGAAATAACCTAAATAATTCTAAATCATACTTGTTAGTAAATGTGTGAATTTGTGATTGATGACCATAGTTTCATAACAATCTAACATTTAATTACCTCAAAAAACATTGATAACTTTGTTTGTTTGCTCATGAAACAGATTTCCATCACATTAATATAAATAAATAAATCCAGGGTTGATTTAAACTTGGCATACGACCACCTAGCCGCATTCCCCCAAAGTAATTCCGACAGATTTCCACGGATCAAACTATTATCTCTTTAATAACCGCATCATCATGTCTGACGTCTCTTATGTCTGCGATCTGGTGCAACTTCACGCCTTGGTGCTCTCTCTGACAGGAAACACGTCTAGACTGCACCCGGCCGTCACTTCAGCTCCTGGTCGACAGGCTGGCCTGGCTAGGAAATATAACAGCCAGTCAGCCACACTGAAAGGACCCACAACTGCCCCCTGCTCCACTACAGTCATATAGCCAATATATGAGTTGGTTTGCAGCCAGGCTGCATCTGGTTAGTTAGGAGGACAGGCTGGCATTATGGCAGGAGATCATGGGTCCCTGGGGTTAACTGAATCAACAAAGGAATGTGGTGTCAAAATAAAACGGAAGACAAGGCAGCAGGTCTGCAGATGGGGAAACATGGCAATGTTAGTGACCCACCCCTTTGATAACAAAGCGAATGACATCATTTTGTCAGTTATGGCAGATATTTCCATTGACCGACCTGAACATTGCCTCATTTGATGTGAAATAAAGTACCACCACACACTGAAAAATATAAAAACACACTACACCATGAATCCAACTTCAGATAAAAACAGAGAGATAGAGAGAGAGAGTGCAATCCAGGTTACGTGTGAATGAAGATCTTTTGTGGCTCCTGAGTGGCGCAGTGGTCTAAGGCACTGCATCTCAGTGCAAGCTGTGTGAAATTGTTCCTAACTGACTTGCCTAGTTAAATAAAAGTTAAACAAAAAAATATTAAGTTAAAATGTCTTGAGGAGGTTTGATGAAGCTCTTTTGGCATACTGCACTCCTCCTCATCAATGGAAACAGTACGTTGTCCTTCATCTCTAGAACCAGCTAGAGTCCAGACGTACACATTGATTTGAGTCATCTAATTATACTGAACAAAAATATAAAGTGTTGGTCCCATGTTTCATGAGCTAAAATAAAAGATCCCAGAAATGTTCCATGAGCACAAAAAGCTTGTTTCTCTTAAATTTTGTGCTCATAAAATGTTGACATACAGTTAAGTGTTAATTTCTTCTTTGCCAAGATAATCCATCCACCTGACAGGTGCGGCATATAAAGAAACTGATTAAACAGCAGGATCATTACACAGGTGCACCTTGTGCTGGGGACAATAAAAGGCCACTCTAAAATGTGCAACACAAAGCCACAGATGTCTCAGGTTTTGAGGGAGTGTGCGATTGGCATGCTTGCTGCAGGAATGACCACCATGTGTACCACCAGAGATGCTGTCAGATAATTGAAAGTTAATTTCTCTACCATAAGCCGTCTCCAACATCGTTTTAGAGAATTTGACATTTGTCCAACTGGCTTCATAATCGCAGACCATGTGTAACCACGCCAGCCCAGGATCTCCACATCCAGCAACTTCGCACTGCCGTTGAAGAGGAGTGGGGCAACATTCCACAGGCCACAATCAACTCTATGCGAAGGAGATGTGTCGCACTGCATGAGGCAAATGGTGGTAACACCAGATACTGACTGGTTTCCTGATGCTAGGCCCCACCTGTTTTCTAAAGGTATCTGTGACCAACAGATGCATATCTGCATTCCCAGTCATGTGAGATCCATAGATTAGGGCCACATTAATTTATTTAAATTGACTGATGTCCATAAATTAACTGTAACTCATTAAAACGGTTTACATTATTACATGTTTATATTTTTGTTCAGTGTGTCTTACCAGACCAAATAGTGTACAGGAGGAAAAGTTCTACAGAGATTCTCTGTCAAAAGCGCTGTGCTCATTCAAAGAGCTAGAGTTTTCAAATGTGACAGGCTATCTCTTTCCAATAACGTGCCAGGCAGCGTTACAGGCCTCAGCAAGACTGCAAGGGATGAAATAACAGAGCTGATGAGTACAGCACAAAGATTGCTTTTGCCTCGCAATATTTTCACCAGTCAACTGCTACATAAGCACACATTTTAAAAGCACCTGGATTAAACATTTGTCTCACATCACAGATGTATCAAATCAAATCAAATTGTACTGGTCACATACACGTGTTTAGCAAAAGTTATTGCGGGTGTAGCGAAATGCTTGTGTTTCTAGCTCCAGCAGTGCAGTAATATCTAACAAGAATTATCTAACAAATTCACAACAATACACACAATACATACTAATCTAGAAAAGTAGATATTCAGAGCGGCATAGACTAAGATACAGTAGAATAGTATAGAATACAGTATATACATATGAGAAGAGCAATGCAAAATATGTAAACATTATTAAAGTGACTAGTGTTCCGTTATTAAAGTGACCATTGATTTCAAGTCTATATATACAGTATATATAGGGCAGCAGCCTCTAATGAACTAGTGATGGCTATTTAACAGTCTGATGGCATTGAGATAGAAGCTGTTTTTCAGTCTCTCTGTCCAGCTTTGATGCACCTGTACTGACCTCGCCTTCAGGAGGATAGCGGGGTGAACAGGCAGTGGCTCGGTTGGTTGTTGTCCTTGATGATCTTTTTGGCCTTCCTGTGACATCGGGTGCTGTAGGTGTCCTGGAGGGCAGGCAGTTTGCCCCCGGTGATGCGTTGGGCAGACCGCACCACCCCTATAGTCATTGAACAGCATTCTTACAAAGGTATTCCTCTTGTCCAGATGGGATAGGGCAGTGCCATGTCTGTGGATCTATTGGGGCGGTAAGCAAATTGAAGTGGGTCTAGGGTGGCAGGTAAGGTAGAGGTAATATGATCCTTGACCAGTCTCTTAAAGCACTTCATGATGACAGAAGTGAGTGCTACAGGGCGATAGTCATTTAGTTCAGTTACCTTTGCTTTCTTGGGTACTGGAACAATGATGGGCATTTTGAAGCATGTGGGGACAGATAATAATGGAGATTATAAATAGGCGAAAGCTCATTGAGTCACCTACATGATCCATCAGAAAGAATGACAAACTACTTGCCGGGCCGCTATGAAATGCAGTCTCCGTGGGCAATTATATAAATAACCTTTTTTCAAGAATCCTCTCTGTCTGATCTCCATTCTTCGGGAAAACTCATGAAGATATTTGATTTATTGTCTATTCGGGGAGTTTGAGGAGAGATCAACAGATTGTGAACGACATAGCGAGGAGTCGAGAGGATTTCCATCTTTCCCAGAGACATCAATATTGCATCCAATATCGAGGTGTTCAGTAGGCTGCTGTGGGTACACTCCCGGGAAGGCACTCTGACGGACTTTGGTGTCAGAGGACATAAAACAAGCATTGATGAAAAGGAATATTTTAATTACTCTCTGTGATAGGTGGCTCTCCGAGCGAATGCCACTGATTATGATTAAAATGTTATGACACTGAGTTTGCCCATGTGCCAGGCAGGTGCCAGCTGTGAGTTATAGATAGATAGATAGATAGATAGATAGATAGATAGATAGATAGATAGATAGATAGATAGATAGATAGATAGATAGATAGATAGATAGATAGATAGATAGATAGATAGATAGATAGATAGATAGATAGATAGATAGATAGATAGATAGATAGATAGATAGATAGATAGATAGATAGATAGATAGATAGATAGATAGATAGATAGATAGATAGATAGATAGATAGATAGATAGAACTGTCTTAATTTAAAGTAAAAAAAACATAACACCCTAACAGACACTATCAATGTCTAAAACTAATATCACTGCCTGTAATTGTTTTGAGTCGACAAAATGAAGACATTTGCGGCCTGCATACACACTAATTTTAAAATGTTCACTTTGATAAGCACACACGAAAAGAAGAAGGAAAATACTCACAGTTGGATCGCTTAGCTCATAGAGAGAATCAAATAAGTTCTGTACAATCTGACCCCCCTGCCAACAATTAACACTATGATTATGATGATCCCCATTGAGAACGCATTGCTACTGCACCAACACACTGCTGCTGGGGTGATTAGTGGTAATGACTGTAATCTGAGCAGAGTGCTGTCTGTGGGTTTCCGAGCAGGACACTACAGTGTGGCTGACACACTCTCCACGGGGGTCACTGTCTCCCCCTCGGCACAGCCCATGGATAGGAGAGAGAACACACCTGCCTGCTTGTTAGCGAGGCCCAATCACGTCACGCACCCCACTGTGCATACTGACTGAGATTAAAATCTTATATAAACAGTAAACACACACACATAAACACTGAGATCTGTGTGTTTGTTGGGGCAAATGACAAGTCAAGCACAGATGACCCTAGTTATTATACAAACCATAAACTCAAAGTGGTCTTCCATCCTATAAAACAAAACATGTCCAGAAAGCTCAACAAATGTCAATAATTGCATTTCGATATGTCAGGGGTGGTTCAACTAAATGTTACGCCTAAACCAGTATAGCAATATGTGTGAAATCGTGACTAAAACAGGTTTTATATCAATCATGTGGTTTGAGCTGATCCAAAAAATGTGTCTCTAATGAGATCCAAAGTAGATAATGTTGATAACTCCTCCCTTTTCATATGGGAGAAACAGTTGGTATTCATCATGTTGATAACTCCTCCCTTTTCTTATGGGAGAAACAGTTGGTATTCATCATGTTGATAACTCCTCCCTTTTCATGTGGGAGAAACAGTTGGTATTCATCATGTTGATAACTCCTCCTTTTTCATGTGGGAGAAACAGTTGGTATTCATCATGTTGATAACTCCTCCCTTTTCATGTGGGAGAAACAGTTGGTATTCATCATGTTGATAACTCCTCCCTTTTCTTATGGGAGAAACAGTTGGTATTCATCATGTTGATAACTCCTCCCTTTTCATATGGGAGGAACAGTTGGTATTAATGATGTTGATAACTCCTCCCTTTTCATATGGGAGGAACAGTTGGTATTCATCATGTTGATAACTCCTCCCTTTTCATGTGGGAGGAACAGTTGGTATTCATCATGTTGATAACTCCTCCCTTTTCATATGGGAGGAACAGTTGGTATTCATCATGTTGATAACTCCTCCCTTTTCATATGGGAGGAACAGTTGGTATTCATCATGTTGATAACTCCTCCCTTTTCATGTGGGAGGAACAGTTGGTATTCATCATGTTGATAACTCCTCCCTTTTCATATGGGAGGAACAGTTGGTATTCATCATGTTGATAACTCCTTCCTTTTCATATGGGAGGAACAGTTGGTATTCATCATGTTGATAACTCCTTCCTTTTCATATGGGAGGAACAGTTGGTATTCATCATGTTGATAACTCCTCCCTTTTCATATGGGAGGAACAGTTGGTATTCATCATGTTGATAACTCCTCCCTTTTCATATGGGAGGAACAGTTGGTATTCATCATGTTGATAACTCCTCCCTTTTCATATGGGAGGAACAGTTGGTATTCATCATGTTGATAACTCCTCCCTTTTCATATGGGAGGAACAGTTGGTATTCATCATGTTGATAACTCCTCCCTTTTCATATGGGAGGAACAGTTGGTATTCATCATGTTGATAACTCCTCCCTTTTCATGTGGGAGGAACAGTTGGTATTCATCATGTTGATAACTCCTCCCTTTTCTTATGGGAGAAACAGTTGGTATTCATCATGTTGATAACTCCTCCCTTTTCATATGGGAGGAACAGTTGGTATTCATCATGTTGATAACTCCTCCCTTTTCATGTGGGAGGAACAGTTGGTATTCATCATGTTGATAACTCCTCCCTTTTCATATGGAAGGAACAGTTGGTATTCATCATGTTGATAACTCCTTCCTTTTCATATGGAAGGAACAGTTGGTATTCATCATGTTGATAACTCCTCCCTTTTCATATGGGAGGAACAGTTGGTATTCATCATGTTGATAACTCCTCCCTTTTCATATGGGAGGAACAGTTGGTATTCATCATGTTGATAACTCCTCCCTTTTCATATGGGAGGAACAGTTGGTATTCATCATGTTGATAACTCCTCCCTTTTCATATGGGAGGAACAGTTGGTATTCATCATGTTGATAACTCCTCCCTTTTCATGTGGGAGGAACAGTTGGTATTCATCATGTTGATAACTCCTCCCTTTTCATATGGAAGGAACAGTTGGTATTCATCATGTTGATAACTCCTCCCTTTTCATATGGGAGGAACAGTTGGTATTCATCATGTTGATAACTCCTCCCTTTTCATATGGGAGGAACAGTTGGTATTCATCATGTTGATAACTCCTCCCTTTTCATATGGGAGGAACAGTTGGTATTCATCATGTTGATAACTCCTCCCTTTTCATATGGGAGGAACAGTTGGTATTCATCATGTTGATAACTCCTCCCTTTTCATATGGGAGGAACAGTTGGTATTCATCATGTTGATAACTCCTCCCTTTTCATATGGGAGGAACAGTTGGTATTCATCATGTTGATAACTCCTCCCTTTTCATATGGGAGGAACAGTTGGTATTCATCATGTTGAAAACTCCTCCCTTTTCATATGGGAGGAACAGTTGGTATTCATCATGTTGATATCTCCTCCCTTTCTCCCTCTAGAATTATGAGTAAGTGAGAATATCAGATAGTTTGACAGCCCTGAAATGGGAAAGGTTTTTTTCTCATTTTAGACAGTGCTACTGCATTGCAAATAAGAGTGGAATGTGTGCGTGTGTGTGCGGCCACCGAAAGAGAGAGATTGCTGGACATGGTGAGTCATCTAGGACCGCAGAAGTCCACTATGTTTCCATTAGAAACGTACAGACTGCTTTCAAAGAGACAGTTGTAGATGTAACATTCTGAAAGGAACAAGGGAGAGGACCTCCAGTTCTTACTGCTTTCCAAAAACTGAGTGAATATACACTCTTAAAATAGTTTTTCCCAAAAGCGTTCTTCAGCTGTCCCCATAGGATAACCCTTTTTGGTTCCTGGTAGAACCCATTTCATTTTGTCTCCAGGTAGAACCCTTTTGGGTTCCATGTAGAACTCTCTGTGGAAAGGGTTCAACATGGAACCCAAAAGGGTTCTACCTGGAACCGAAACGGTTCTTCAAACGGTTCTCCTATGGGGACGGCCGAAGAACCCTTTTAGGTTCTAGATAGCACCTTTATTTCTAGAGTGTACATGATAGAAAAATCACATTTAGAAAATGTAAACAAGCCTACAGTAACTAAACGTAACTGATAGAGAAATGTGTATGTTTAATGTTAATGACTAAGATGTTTCACCCAGAAACTGTGTAATATGTGAGATGTATTAGAATTACAAGATTATGATTTTAAGAATGTGGGAACATAGACAATGTTTAGACTAGGTTAGAATGTTACCATTTGGTAAATGGGTCAGGGTGTGGTTAAGATAAAGGAGAAGAGACCATTTGTGGGGGCTGTTGGGCTTGCAGGAGATTAGCCATAAAACAGTTCACAGCCCCCATCAATCAGAGTGGGGGTCTCTTGTCCTTTTGAGGTGGGTAAACATTAGCAACTGAGGGATGTATTTGAGGGGAGTGACCTGAGATAACAGGACGGTGTCTTTGAAGGCAGACTCTGAGAACTTACAGGCCATAAAACAGGGTGGAGGCTTTGCTGACTGGGTAGTATAAAAAGCCATGTATAGTTTTTTTCTGGAAGAACGTTCTCATGAATAAAGACTGACCATTTGCAAAACTGGAGCTCTCTCTGTATTATTAAACAAACTGAAGAAATTACAACCTTCAGGATACAGGTAGAGTTATAAAAGAGTTCATTTAGAACATTGGAATCTAAATTATCGTGACAGTAACTACCTCCATCACTTCAAATAATTCAACTCAGCAATGTACAATATACCATAGATTGGTAAAAGTTTTCACAAAGTTGGCTTTTTACAAATGTGGAATTGCTTGTAATGAACAGGAAAAGAAAATTACTAGGTTGTCATAGTCACGACATTTCAAGTTCCAGACTGAACCATTCAAATGCATCTATATTTTATGTTAAAAAAAAGCATGATAGTGTTTTCATTTTATCAAAGCACAACACAGCAGTCCAATAATAAAATAATGAGTCAGACAGATTGAATATTGTCAGTAAAATAACTGCATGAGCTTCTGGCCTTCAGTCTCCCTAGGCACGTGGGGCTCTGAAGTAATGCAATGCTTTTGAAGCCCAGTCCTTATTGTGATCAACACACCATATTCAAATGTCCCTTTGCCCTGCGCTGAACACAGCAGCACTGATCCTTATGAAACGAGTTCCCTCACAATTGTGACACAATGCTAACAAGATTAGCTGAGCAGCAAAGATAGAGGCAGATCATCTGTTTTACTTCTCTCCACACTTTCCTCAATAGCCAATATGTAATGTGCTTTTAGGAGAAATCTTTCATTTATGCATGGCTGTGTGAATGTGTGCAAATGTATGTTCCCGGTTTGCCATGTATAGTTCTGTCTGTGTTCTATGTACACTCTTTAGGAGATTACATGTGTTGCCATTCGCTATGCAGAAGCAGTAGTTGCTCCAATTAGAATGTTTTGCAGCATTTGATTTGCTTCCGAGCATAAGTTCTTTGTGGAGACATTCAATGGAGGAGCTGGATGGATATGTCCTGTTGTGGCAGACAGCCTCATGACAATCCACAAGGCACCTGTGGCATTTCTTGGTACAGTGCATGCTGAATAAAGAGGAGTATAGTCCGAGGAATATTCTACAGTAACATTTGAATTTTCATTACTAATCTTTTCATCAATAGGAGAAATTTTAATGTCTCATTTTGTGCACCATGAACTGTATATTAAAGCTAGAATCCTTAATTGCAACATCAAGTTTTTGACTTATATATTAATTATGTATACCCATTGATTCTTGAAGAAAACAACGTATATATGCCTCATGAGTTTAGTTCAACTGTCGTACCTCATATAATGGATGGTCAGTCCTTATAGGTCTTGCTTTGAATTTGAGAGTGGTTACATTTCTCCAGGCTCATCCCTCAGCTTTGACCAAAACACAGGCGGGGTGACTGCTTTGTTATTGTTTCAATTAAGGATGCTAGCTTTAATATCCTTTGGGTGAAGAGAATCTCACTTCTTTAAACATTTAAAATGTATACAATGTGTTTTGGAGGATATTCCAAACTATGATGCGGAATTAGTGGGGAGACTGCTTGTGATGGTGACAAAATGTTACTGGCAAAACTTAGAGAGAGAGAGAGAGAGTAGAGAGATGTGGAAGAGAGGGGAAGGGATAGAGGGGGATCTCTTGCATGGATGAGTACCCAGTAACTGAGTTTAATTATTTTTCTCTGTTTAGGCAGGCAGTGCTGCCACTGTTGCGAGGTGGGCCTTATTTTAGTTGTAAATTAAAGTGCTCATAAGAGGCTGATCTGATCTGAGCCAATGTGATTCTCAGTCAAAAAAGACTTGTGTGATTTCCGTTTTCCACTTTGAGGGCACCAACAGCAGCAGTTTTCCCGTCACACAACATTAATAATGCATGGTATTGTCTGATAGTGTTAAAAAATTCAGCTCAACAATCAGACTAGCTTTTATCAATGTGACATCACTTCCTCACCATTGTTTCCAGGGGGAAGGTGTTTAGGGTGACACACCCACAGGAGACATAAAAGTCAAGACGAACACTAAATGCTGGGTTTACTATCGGTCCTAACTCCATTACTGCAGGGCTGTGTGGTTTAATAAGGCCACAGTGACATGGTCATCTTCCTGCTTCAGGTTTCACTGAGATGGACTTCTTACTACCCCAGTGATTCTTCCAAGCCAGTTAAAAGCTAGGCAGCAGCCTTATCTCAATATTGGATTCAGGAAGAAAAAAAAAAAGAGGGAGAGAAAGAGAGCAGATACTAAATTAAAAAGGAATGAGATTAGATTATTTTTTTTATGTGGTCGTTATCATTTAGATCTTTTGTCTACTTCCAAGAGAAGAGGCCGACAGCCTGTGCTGAAACATGAAGGGGCCAGTGATATCCAACTCTGTTATGACTTGTATTCTGATTGGACAAAGCTTTACCTATGTCTAACAAGTTTGATTGAAACAGAAAGTAAGAGACTAAGGTGGTCGTGTGACTGGTTTGATTCCTTCTACCTGATGGGGTTCTGTCTCCATCCATTCTGTCTACCAGTCAATATTCAAAGAACCACTTAAACTACACCAAGTTCTTCGCCAATAGATTCATTAGCCCACTTATTTGATTTGTAAATAATTTGTAAAATAACTTAATGACACAATTCTAAATGTCATAGATGGATAATTCACAACAGTGTGCATGACTAATCTTCATTCATGCCAGTATGAATAGCTGCAAATAGACACCAAAATCACCTATCAAAACATTGTTTTCATACAGTTCAGCAGGCCCACCAATATATCCGCAGTTTGTAATTTGCAGTGAATTATTAAATCATAGTAATTGCCTTGAGCAGCCTTTAGTCCATTTCAATCACACACTAATTACTGTTATTAATGTCTAAAATGCATTTCACTCTCTCGTCTCTACCAGTCTCTTTCCCTACCTCCCTGCCTCCCTCATCTCCAAATCTCTTCTCGAACTTAACCAAGACACGTTCTCTTTCTTCTTCTAAACACAAAAGGAAGACATCCATCTGTCAACACATTCATTTCTGAATGCTGAGACCTGCACACACACACACACACACACACACACACACAGTCACTCAAGAGGGCTTGGTTCTGACAGGCGTGATGTCTGGCTCCTCGTCTAATGAGGGGGAGTATAGAATGAGCTACCTTAAATACTTTCTTTCAGATCATCTTAAAAGCTGCCTTTTCATTGACCTACAGATCGCCTAAGTGATGAAGTAATGACATGTGACAAGCTAATAGAGTTACATTACCCTAATTGCTCACATTGAGTTCAGTAATTACCTAATCTATACATCAGTGAAGTCACATGACCACAAGTCTTGTTCCCTTTACCACTATAGGACTTGATAATCACTGTTGGCAGAGAGCCAGAGTCTGAGGCTCATAGCTGTCTATTGATTGAGAGCCACCTCTGCCCTCCCTACCAGCCTTTACCACTGCTCCCAGGAGTTCACCTCTTTATTCATCTCTCATTCCTGTCTCACCTCACTCCGTCATGTTCACCCACATTGTGAACTTTGATGCTCCCTGCGCGCCTGGAGGGGGCACGGAACAAGTAGAGTGTGAAGATTGGTCAGAATCCTTCCACGCTAGTGTGAGGTAGCAAGCTAGCATGGAGCTCTAACGCTCCTCTCAGCTGTGTTTTGCGTGGGGCCCAGAGGTGCTCTTAGGCCGTGACAGTGATGAGGCGCGATGCCCAGGGTTAGCCGGCAGACAGAGAGCGCTGTGAGAGAAATCACCACCCAGCGTGATGAAAGCTGTTCCTCCCTCGTTCCAAAGGACAATAAATAAAAGAACAGAGGGTGGAAAATAAACACTCACATGACACACACACACAGAGAGATGCAGTCGTGCACCCACATACACACACACACACGTATGCACGCAAGCACGCACACTTCTCTCTCACTCGTCTTTCTCTACTGTCCTTTGTGATCTCAGTAAACAAAGTTTGTCATGTGGAGAAAGGGCAGCTGTGCCGTTCCAGCCTGTGCGTGTGTGGGTGAGGGGCAGGGTGTGGCTGTGGCTATGGGCTGTTAGGTCTACTGTAGGGGCACACAGCAGCAGTCTGTTTGTGTTGACTGGATTGTATGCTCTCCTCTATCACTTTACCCTTTCACTTTCCCTTACTACACACATCTGTGTGTCTAGTTAGGGACAACACGTTGTGTTACTTTTAAAACAATTACTGTGTTGGCACAGTAACACGTGTCATCCCTAACCAGACACAGGAGTGTGTCAAAAGATGTTTTTTTTTTACACATTGTGTTATACGCCACTTAAACCAACTTTACAATTCTGTAAAAACATTAGCCATTTATTCAGTTCATACAGTGCTCCATATGCAAAATCTTACATTTTTAAACACCTCAAACAAGTTATGTATTTATTTATTTATATGTCAGATATGCAGTCCAGAGAGACTAACTCAGACATTTTTGTACCTGGGACACAGCAAAACGGACTGGAGTTAGGAAGGCAGGAAACAACACCTTAGCTGATCCTCAACACTCCAGTACTCCCTGTTCACCCATAACTGCGTGGACACACACACCTCCAACTCAATCATCAAGTTTGCAGACGACACAACAGTTGTAGGCCTGATTACCAACAATGACAAGGAGATGAGGGCCCTGGGAGTGTGGTGCCAGGAAAATAACCTCTCACTCAACGTCAACAATACAAAGGAGATAATCGTGGACTTCAGGAAACAGCAGAGGGAGCACGCCACTATCCATATCGACGGGACTGCAATGGAGGTCCGCAAGTTCCTTGGCGTACACATCACTGACAAACTGAAATGATCCACCCACACAGACAGTGTGGTGAAGAAGACGCAACAGCGCCTCTTCATGATGAAGATGATGTGCGTAACAATTAATGGCGACGGAGGAGGGCTCCTAACCAATTATGCTATTGAGTGTGTTTTTTCACATTGTTTGTAACTTATTTTGTACATTATGTTTCTGCCACTGTTTCTTATGACCGAAAAGAGCTTCTGGATATCAGGACAGCGATTACTCACCTCGTACTGGACAAAGATTTTTTCTTTAACTTGTCGGACGCAAAGGATTTACTTCAGACGATCAAGAATAAGCTACCAACGGGACATTAAAAACTGTAATATCTTATATTTCACTGAGTCGTGGCTAAACGACGACATGACAAAGCACGAAGTGCCAGTGACTCGTTCAGCTAAATTCAGGCCAGTGCCCCACAACTGTTTAAATATTTACACACACAGCTTGTTTGGTAGTTGACTGAGAAGAATGTCAAATTTATTTAAGAGGAAACTGCTGAGCGACAAAGCGAGCAGTGGGATATTTACTGCCCATTGAAACCTGGAGGATAGAAACCTTAGAACCCTGTTCCTGAACTATCTGAATCCCAGGTAACTCTGTTAAGGATTATCTCTCAAAGCAAAAGCATTTCACAGAGGAAAAAGTGCTGAACAGCCAGTGATTGTAGAGGGGGATGAGGGGAGGCTGAAGAAGGGTTTTGGAGCAGGTCAGAGGTAAGGACAGAGGGAGGAGAGAGAATAGAGAGCTGTATAGGGTGTAGCTACATGCATTCAGGATAGCATACAGCAGAAATAAAGTAGCTGAGGCAGATTTTTGCTTTGAAGGAAACATTGACACACACACACACACACACACTCTCTCTCCCTCACAGATAGACAGGCAGGCATAAAGACATAATGTGATGCAAAGAAAATGATCGGCGCTCACGTATTACCATCCTCATCATCATTTTTACATCAGATGAAAAGATGAGATACACACACCGGTTCTCAAAAGATACACGCCCGTGCCGCCCCTGGCAAGATGCCGCCCTAGGCGACTGCCCACGTCGCCCATACCTAAATCCGCCACTGCACGCACATGCAAACACACACACACACACTCCTGAAAATAGCACAAAATGTTGAGGTGTGAGATAAGAGATGTGTAGACTCATTAAATCACAGCCAACATCAGTACTCTTCCTGGCGAGAGCTTCTCAGGTTATCGTGCTTTGATTATGTCTTTCTTTTTCTATTTCAAACTTTCAGTCTCTTTATATAGAGCTGCACCTTTCTTCCATTTCAGTTTTGATGACGACAGGTTTTTCCCAGATGTATGATAACTTTCCTCTACCTGCAAATGGATGGGATTCCCACTGTAGCAGACTTTCAAAGGAGAAAACCATCAGGCCTATCTTTTTTTCTGGAATCAGGCCTATCTTTTCAGATGGGATAAGTGGGAGCGCTTAACACAACAACATGTATCATTTGTATGTCTAGCTCATTTCTTTCTGATGATTGTTTTGTTTGATTTATGTATATCAACCATAGCTATTTCTTGACTGTTTCATCATGCTATCCTGAGGGCTATAAGAAATACAGGTATCCATTACATTTGAAAATTACACAATATTTCACCTCAGTCAAGCTGTGTCTAAGACCCACCTGGTTGTGCAGCATGATAATTAACTAACTGCAAAGGTAGCAATCATAGATGAGGGGCTCGAAGGATCAAAGATACACAGACACAGACACAAACACACAGACACACACACACACACACACACACACACACACACACACACTCATTGGATCCCTCGCTCTATCGCTCAATTGCTCTGTATGCTCCACACACCTTTCGCCTCCAAAGCACTCAGCTGGATCCCTCGCTCTAACGCTCCACACTCCTTTCTCCTCACAAGCACTCAGCTGGATCCCTCGTTCTATCGCTCTATTTCTCCACACTCCTTTCTCCTCCCAAGCACTCAGCTGGATCCCTCACTCTATTGCTCTGTCGCTTCACACTCCTTTCTAATGGCTGTGCCTGGCTCTTTGAGGTGCTGTCCTGAGGTTATGGCTGTGCCTGACTCATTGAGGTGCTGTTCTGAGGTAATGGCTGTGCCTGGCTCTTTGAGGTGCTGTCCTGAGGTTATGGCTGTGCCTGACTCATTGAGGTGCTGTTCTGAGGTAATGGCTGTGCCTGGCTCTTTGAGGTGCTGTCCTGAGGTAATGGCTGTGCCTGGCTCTTTGAGGTGCTGTCCTGAGGTAATGGCTGTGCCTGGCTCTTTGAGGTGCTGTCCTGAGGTAATGGCTGTGCCTGGCTCTTTGAGGTGCTGTCCTGAGGTTATGGCTGTGCCTGACTCAGTGAGGTGCTGTTCTGAGGTAATGGCTGTGCCTGGCTCTTTGAGGTGCTGTCCTGAGGTAATGGCTGTGCCTGACTCATTGAGGTGCTGTTCTGAGGTAATACTGGATCCGACCCTGCCGTAGCCGAGAGTCCAGCACCTTGTCCACTCGATATGCCAGACCCCCAACTACCTCCGTTGGTGGTGGAGGCGCCACTGCAGGTCCGGACCCCCCTAGTGGACCAGGAACCACCGGTCTGAGGAGAGAGACATGGAAAGAGGGAGACAGGTTGTTATAAGGTGGTGTGAGTCTCAACCTATAGGTGACCTCGTTCACTCTCCGAAGGACCGTGAATGGTCCCACATACCGGGGTTCTAGCTTATGACTGGGCAAACGGAGCTGGAGGTTCCTCGTGGACAGCCAGGCTTTATCCCCTGGGTGGAACACTGGAGCCTCACTCCGCCGCCTGTCCGCCTGTGTCTTTTGCTGCAGAACTGCCTGCTGCAGACGGACCCTAGCGGCGGACCAGACTCCCTCAGCCTTCCCAAACCACTCCTCCACCGCCTGAACTTCACCAGAACCCCTCCCCCAGGGGCACAAACGGGGCTGAAAACCCAGTACCACCTGGAAAGGGGTCAGACCAGTGGAGGCGTGGCGCAGGGAGTTCTGAGCGTATTCCGCCCAGGGAAGGAAACGGGTCACTCACCTGGCTGTTCCATGCAATACGCCCGAAGGAACCTCCCCAGTTCTTGGTTGGTGCGCTCCGCTTGCCCATTCGCCTGAGGGTGGTACCCGGATGTGAGACTGACCGCGACCCCCAGTTTGGACATGAACGCCTTCCACACACGAGAGGTGAACTGGGGACCCCGGTCAGACACGATGTCCTCCGGGAGTCCATACTGTCGGAAGACCTGTTGAAAGAGCACCTCAGCGAACTGGAGAGCAGAGGGGAGGCCGGGTAGTGGTATGAAGCGCACCATCTTAGAGAACCGGTCCACTACCACGGCGATGATGGTTTTCCCCTCTGCTGGCGGTAGATCGGTGAGGAAATCTACCGCGATGTGAGTCCAAGGCCGCTGAGGTACTGGTAGGGGATGGAGCTTTCCTGTTGGAGCCGTTCTCGGCGCCTTGGACTGTGCGCACACCACACAAGACAGTACATAATGACGCACAGTCCTCCCCATGCCCGGCCACCAATACTTCTCCCGGAGCGCCTCCAGGGTCCGACTGATACCTGGGTGCCCGGTGGCAGGTGTTGTGTGTGCCCAGGTTACCAGCCTTCCCCGCACTCTCCTTGGAACGTAAACCTTCCCCGGAGGGCAGGTTGCTGGGGTAGGATCCCGGGAGACGGGTCCTACAATACATGATGGGGGCAGGATGGGGACGTCCTGCCTCGTCTCTGCCCCCCGGTCGTGGATGCGGGAGAGTGCGTCCGCCCTGCCATTTTTTGTTCCCGGGCGATAGGTCAGGGTGAACTGGAAGCGCTCAAAAAACAAAGTCCAGCGGGCCTGTCGGGGGTTAAGGCGCCGGGCTGCCCTGACGTACTCCAGGTTCCGATGATCCGTCAGGACAGTGAACGGCTCATGAGCGCCCTCTAGCCAATGTCTCCACTCCTCCAATGCCAACTTTACCGCCAGTAGCTCTCGGTCACCCACGTCGTAGTTCCTCTCTGCAGCAGTCAGCTTTTTGGAAAAGTACGCACAGGGGTAGAGCAGGGGAGGGTTCCCCTGCTGCTGAGAGAGGACCGCCCCTACCCCGACCTCCGATGCGTCTACCTCGACCGTGAAGGGCTTCAGCGGGTCTGGGTGGCGGAGCAGAGGAGCGTTGGTGAATCGGCCGTTCAGGTCGAGAAAAGCCTTTTCGGCACTCGGGGTCCAGGTGAGGCGTTGAGGGTTTCCTTTCAACAACGACGTGAGTGGCGCTGCGATGGAGCTATAGCCCTTAATAAACCGGCGGTAAAAGTTGGCGAAACCGAGGAAGCTTTGGAGCCCTTTAATGTCCCGAGGGACTGGCCATGACCTGACTGCCTCTACCTTCAACTCCTCCATCTTCACCCCCTCCGGAGAAATACGATACCCGAGGAAGGAGACGGCCGTTTGGTGGAAGGCGCATTTTTCCTCCTTGACATACAGCTGGTTCTGTAATAAACGGCGGAGGACAGCACGAACGTGCGTCACGTGTTCTGAGAACGTCGGGGAGTACACTAGGATATCATCGATATATACCACTACATACCTCCCCGACATATCCCGAAATACCTCATTCAGAAAAGACTGGAATACCGCGGGGGCATTGGCGAGTCCATATGGCATCACTAGGTATTCATAATGACCTGACGCCGTGCTAAATGCGGTCTTCCACTCATCTCCCTCCCGGATTCGTATAAGGTTGTATGCGCTCCGGAGGTCTAGCTTGGTGAAGAAACGCGCTCCCCGTAGCTGCTCTATGGCCGCAGGAACGAGGGGCATTGGATATCGGAACTTCGTTGTCACCTCATTTAGTCCGCGATAGTCAATGCACGGCCTTAATCCCCCGTCCCTCTTTTTCACAAAAAAAAAGCTAGCTGAAGCAGGGGACGTAGAATGGCGAATATGCCCCTGCTCCAGTGCCTCTCGGATATACGTCTCCATATTATCCGTTTCGACCATAGAGAGCGGATATATACGTTTCCGGGGAGGCATGCCAACAGGCATCAGGTCGATGGCACAATCCCAATCACGGTGTGGAGGGAGACATTTGGCTTTTTCTTTGGAGAACACTCCGCGTAGATCTTCATATTCGGGCGGAATGTTCCCCGGGAGGGCACTTTCCGGACTCTCCACCGATGTTGCCCCTACCGTCGTTGGAATACAGGTCTTCCTACATTTATCCGACCATCCCAGAATCCTCCGTGCGCTCCAGCTGATGGTAGGGTTGTGCTGCTGGAGCCAGGGAAGTCCCAAGATGACCGGATGTATGGACGACGAGATCACCAACAATTCCAGCCTCTCTCGATGGCAGCCGTGAATGGTGAGGGTGACTGGACGGGTAACGTGGGTAATGGAACCGGAACCCACCGGCCTTCCATCCAGAGCTTGAACTGGCAGGGAGGACCTCAAACGGCGCAACGGCAGCCGGAGAGCCTCAACTAAAGTCCGGTCAATGAAACTCCCCGCCGCTCCGGAGTCAATCAGGGCTGTGGATACATGATCGGGGAAGTTACCAGACAGCACAACTGAACAGCAGAAAGGTCTGGCGATTTTCTCAGCCCGTAAAACACTTACTGTGCCCACCTGAGCCATCCGGCCACTTACCCCTTTCCTGCGTCCTGCTGGCACAGAGGGGCATGCCCTCCTGACATGACCCCTCTCCCCGCAGTACAGACAAAGTCCCTGACGACTCCGTCGCTCTCTCTCCTCCGCGGAGAGTCTCGTAATCCCCACCTCCATCGGCTCATGTTCCGGCTCGGATCGAGGAAGGGGAGAATGCGCGCGGCGCGCCAGTTGGTCACGGTCTCGGAGCTGACCGTCGATGGCAATGGCCCGGGCAATGTAGGCGTCCAGGGGCATAGACTGACTCACACAGGCCAGCTCCATTTGGACCTCCACCCGCAGCCCCCTACGGAAGGCGGTCCTAAGAGCCGGCTCGTTCCACCCACTGGACGCCGCCAGCGTCCGGAATGACAGGGCATACTCCGAGGCCGTGCCCTTCCCCTGGGCAAGGCGCATAATCCGCTCGCCCGCATCTCTCCCCTCCGCTGGATGGTCAAATACAGCTCGGAACTGAGCGACGAATTTAGGAACCGACCGTAACTCTTCGGATCCGCTCTCCCACAGTGACGTTGCCCACTCGAGTGCACGCCCCGTGAGGAGAGTGATCATCGTGTGGACCTTCTCCGAGTCGGGCACTGGCTGATCGCCCAAATACAGCTCGCACTGAAGAAGGAACCCACGACAACCCTCCGGATTGCCATCGTACTTGTCTGGGGTGGCTCTCCGGAGTTCTCCTCTCGGGACGTGCCGAGACTCCACACGATCGGGTGCCTGGGGCGCAGTGGCTCCCTGTGAAGCCACCGGGTGTTCCCCGCTCGATCGTGCCGCCATGAGAGACATCATATCCCCGAGAGCCTTAACCAACCCGGCGACCTGTGTCTCCATGGCCTGGAGCCTCTCCTCCAGCTCTGGTGACCTGCCGGGTGCCCCAGCTCCCCCCACATGCCCGTCCATGGAGACCTAGGGGTATGAGTGAGAAAAGAAAATAGTTAACGGTGAAGATGACAAACAGGTAAGTGAAAAAAAATAAAAGGTGCCTCTGGTTGGGCGGGTTATTCTGTGATATTGCGAGGGGTGAAAAGTGAGTGATGAGGCTAAGAACGAGCGAGAGAGAGGAAATTGGCGTATATAGGAATTTAACACAAAGGAAAGACAGCAATACACATAGAAAGACTAATAACCCGCAAGGGTTGAACAGAAAACATGGAGTTAAATAGTGACCCTGATGACCGATGAGGAACAGGTGTGGGTCATCAGGGTGTTGCTACCATCTTCCCCCGACCGCCGGTTAGAACGCCGGCGAGGATGATCGCTGGAGAGGAGGAGGGACCGGTGCTCTGCGCGGGGCATTCGTTACAGGTGCAGTGTGGTAGAATCATGCAGAGGGCATATAGCAGATTGTCTAAATACATGTTAATTTCCCTCTCTGACAAAACCAAAATTGGGATCTCTTGGGCAGCAGAAATACAGCTCACCATCTATCCACAACTTAACACTCTGACCACGAACACACACTGTCCCGCCTTAACCTCTAAAAGTCTAAGAATATTTAATTTAGCCATTACTATTATAGCCCATAGAAATGCATTGAATAACACAATCATAAATTAATAATAAGGAATGAGGTTATGCAGTGTCTGTCCTATATCTAGGGAATATAAGAAAGCTCAGGAAATATTTTTCTGTTTTTACACAAACCATTCGGATGTTACAGACGTTTTGTTCTCAATGATCCTAATGAAAAGTATTCTTCACCAGGGAAACAAATGGTAGAATCTGACCAGTTAACAACAGCAAATCTCCCATCAAGGTCTCTCCAGCTTCCTTCTAGACAGAACCAGGAACAATCTAGAACTGACTGCACAGTAAAGTACTCCATGATTCAGACTATGCTGAATGCAAAACGACAACACATTGCTTAAGGCTTGTTGATGTTTTTCTCTTATTGAGTATTTATTTTATCTAGACTTATATATCATATGCAACAACGGCAGAGTGAGATTATTACAGTGCTTCTCAGCAGCTTTTTCTTAAGAACAGATAGAGTGAAACGGAGAGGAAACAGTTATATCTAGACTTGCTTTTCCTCTATCGTAACCACTCCTCTTTCACCCCAGCTGCCAAACTAACCCTGATTCAGATGACCATCCTACCCATGCTAGATTACGGAGACATAATTTATAGATCGGCAGGTAAGGGTGTTCTCGAGCGGGAAGATGTTCTTTACCATTCAGCCATCAAATTTGCCACCAATGCTCCTTATAGGACACATCACTGCACTCTGTACTTCTCTGTAAACTGGTCATCTCTGTATACCAGTCGCAAGACCCACTGGTTGATGCTTATTTATAAAACCCTCTTAGGCCTCACTCCCCCCTATCTGAGATATCTACTGCAGCCCTCATCCTCAACATACAACACTCATTCTGCCAGTCACATTCTGTTAAGGTCCCCAAAGCACACACATCCATGGGTCGCTCGTCTTTTCAGTTCGCTGCAGCTAGTGACTGGTACGAGCTGCAACAAACACTCCAACTGGACAGTTTTATCTCAATCTCTTCATTCAAGCACTCAATCATGGACACTCTTACTGACAGTTGGGGCTGCTTTGCGTGATGTATTGTCACCTCTACCTTCTTGCCCTTTGTGATGTTGTCTGTGCCTAATAATGTTTGTACCATGTTTTGTGCTACTACCATGTTGTGTTGCTACCATGTTGTTGCCATGTTACAATGCTACCATGCTGTGTTGTCATGTGTTGCTGCCTTGCTATGTTGTTGTCTTAGGTCTCTCTTTTGATAGTATTTTGTCTCTCTTGTCGTGATGTGTGTTTGGTCCTATATTTATATTTTATTCATTTTTATTTATTTTTATTTTGAATTCCAGCCCCCGTCCCCGCAGGAGGTCTTTTGTCTTTTGGTAGGCTGCTTTAGTGCTGTTGTGGTTCTGTTATTAGGAGTAAGTGGTCGGGTTCTGGAGAAGTCTGGGTAAAGAGAGTGGGGCTGTGGTAATGGGGTACTTTAGTATAGGCAGACTAAACGGGTATGAAAAGGGGTTTGCCAGAGGTTGGTTGTCATGGTGGGAAGGCAGGACCCGAGGCGCAGAGCTGGGACACCGGGACCTGGTGCAAAGAGCCAGCACTGGAGGTACCAGGCTGGGGACCGCCTCCGGGAATAGAGCCTCCAGACGCTCCGCCCACATCCTCCTGCGGCACTCAAACGTCTCCTCGTCCTCCCTCTGGCTGGGAGGTCTCAGCGCCAGCCAAGCCCTCCACCACCTCGCCTGAGAATGGGGGCATGCTCGGGGGCATGCTCGGTCCTCCTTTTCCTGTAGTCCACAATCAGAGGTTGTTATCCTGGCACCACACTGCCAGGTCTCTGACCTCCTCCCTATAGGCTGTCTCATCGTTGTCGGTGATCAGACCTACTACTGTTGTGTCGTCGGCAAACTTAATGATGGCTGGTCGCAGTGTCTCTCCGTCTTCCTCCCTCCTCCGCCGATCCCAGCTCTGCAGGGGCTCATCCCAGAGCCCCCATGAGTTGGGAGAAAGGAGCACCTCGTCGTCCTCATCCGATGCCTCTATGTACTCCTGCTCCCATGGCTCTCCTCATGCCCCCCCCGCCCTTTGGTTCGTCGACGTGGAGCCAGCCGGTACACCTCCCCGGAGACAAGCTCCTTACCTCCGAGGAGTTCCTCCATTGTCCAGCTCTGCTTGGTCCTGCGGTGGTGAGTTATTCTGTCATGGTGCAAAGGCAAGACCCGAGGCGCAGAGCTGAAGTGTAAAGACATTCTAACAAAACAACAAACAAGGAGAGGAAGCAACCACGAACTGATGTGCACTTTGCACAAACAATAACCCACACACAGGTGGGAAGGCAAGAACCTTAAATGGGATCCCCAATTAGAGAAAACGCCTCTAATTGGGGACCAACAAAACACAAACATAAAGTTTTCCAGAAACCTTTGCTCTGTCAAGCCCTGACCAAAGCCACAAGACAAACATACAGTAAAGATGCCTGGCAGCATCCCCACAGTCAGGACCTGACATTGGTCCATCTCCAAACACAATGATGATAGCCTGGCAGACTAGCATGTGTGAGAGTTGGTGTGAATTGGAGAGAAACAGCTTTCGAAAATAGGATGCATGACAGGCTGAATAACAAAGCCTAGACCTGGGATTCAGAGAAATGGGTTCACTTAGAGCAGTTGAGTGGAGCCAAAACTTTTCTCTCTCCCATTTAAATTTACTGCGCAGTTACCCAACCCGATTCCACAAGGGCTTCTCTAAAGTAAAGAGCTGAAAGCTGAGAGTGCAGCATCCTGCCAAAATAGAGCAGAGATCAGATCAAACAGGAGGGTTAGGAGGGTTAGTAGTGTTTGCTGCATTAATCATGTGAAGACGTAATGAACAGTTAATCATTATAATGTAAATTGTAAATGAAGAGCATCCTTTGAGAGCCTCCTGTCGGGCTGTATCAACCGCTGGGCTCTCCAGAGGGTGGTGCGGTCAGCAAAAAACATCTGGGCACATTGCCTGGCCTCCAGGACATCTACAGCACCCGGTGTCACAAGAAGGCAAAGAAGATCATCAAAGACCCCAGCCCCCCAAGCCACTGCCTGTTCACCCCGCTAGAAGGTAGAGACTGAACAGGTGCATCAAATGCTGGGACAGGTGCATCACATCGACGGCGAAGACAGCGTTGCCAATGTTGCTCGAAGACTCTGTGCTACACCAAACAGTACCTATCCTGTACCTCCCAGTAATAATTGGTTAAATCACATTATCTGGTGTAACAATCTGTAGCTAAAATAACTGGTGATCAGTAGATGATGGGAAGAGGTGGTCATGATGAAATTGCCATTCCAAAGAAACGTACAGTAAATTCAGGGAATACTGTGGGAGGAGTGTTGTCGTGATCAAACTGCCATTCAGCTCCTCATGAGTCATCTGCTTGAAATCCGGAATACAGTTCTGCTACAATGACACACACAGGTTATCAGGCTCTGGGCATAGAGAAGCCGTTTCCTTCTCTATGTAGCCATGGTCAGATTCTGACAGATCTAGGTTTTCTAGTTCTGTGTAGTGTTTTGTGTTGGATCCCTAATTAGAGGCAGCTGCTATGCGTTGTCTCTAATTAGGGATCCTACTTAAGCTTGTATGTTCCACACCTAGGTGTGGTTCATTGTCTTCATGTCAGTTGGAAAAGTAAGTGTATTTACGTTGAATTATCCGTTGTTGTTTTTGTAGTTCGTCATTGAGTATATTTATATAAATAAATATATGCCGAACTATCACTGCGCTGCGCCTTGGTCTGTTCATACACCCAAACGTGACAGAATGAACCACCAAATCGAGACCAAGCAGCACTCTACGGGGGAGAAGGAGCTACGGGAGAGACAAGGAGGAAAACGTCGTCATCGGGGCTCTGGATGTCGAGCAGCCCGAAGGCAACCCCAAGACATTTTTTGGGGGGGGCTATGGGGGTGGTCTGGCCGAGAGGAGGAAGCGCCAGTGCCACTCTCCATGTGGGGTCGCGAAGGAGAGGAGCATCGATGGGGGACTGAGTCGAGTGAGGAGGAGCAATACCTGGCTGCAGTGTATAGGAGGATTGTGGAGCTGTGTAGGTAGAATTGTTAAGATTGCGAGAGCGAGAAGACGGAGCTGACGTTAAAGGTGCCCACGGTGGGCATCCCCAGTCCGGGTCGTTCGGTGCCAGCCTTCCACGCCAAGTCTCCAGTGTGCCTCTCCAGTCCGGTACGTACCGTGCCGGCTCCCCGCACTCGCCCTGAAGTGCGTGTCACCAGTCCAGTGCCACCTGTGCCAGCTCCACGCACCAAGGCCTCCAGTGCGCCTCGCCAGTCCGGTACGTCCCGTGCCGGCTCCCCGCACTAGCCCTGAAGTGCGTGTCCACAGCCCGGAGCCTCCCGTGATGGTCCACAGCCCGGAGCCTCCCGTGATGGTCTACAGCCCGGAGCCTCCCGTGATGGTCCACAGACCGGAGCCTTCCGCTGTGCCGGTGCCCAGTCCGGGCCAGGTCGTCTGCCACGCTCCATGGCTGGAGTCGTTCGCCACACCAGTGCCCACTCCAGGACCGGTCGTCTGCCCCGCTCCATGGCCGAAACCGTTTGCCCCACCGGTTTGTTAACCAGGAATACACTTGTTTCAGTAAATAAACTAACATTAGCTAGGTGACTTGCAGGAAAAATTACTTACTTAGCTAGGCACTATTTGTCATCTGCCCTCTTGGTGCTGGCATTGGCAGTAGCTGAGCTTCTAACGCTAGCTAAATCCAACTCTTTGTTTCGAATCATCCAATATATTCCGGTTGAAACTTATGCTTTAATGTCACCATGTAGCTAATAGATGCTCCATCATCGAATTCCTGTTGATGAGAGGAATGACTGGTCAGTTCTTTCAGTTTTGCCCAAAGGATTGTTATTTGTGTCCTTTAAAAAAAAGCCTGCCTTGGGGGAGGGACGGAGGCCAGGGCATGAGCCCAACACAAGTTGTAGTCTTTCAGAGACTGGAAAAAATGTGTCTGCTTCAGTGGAGGCTGCTGAGGCGAGGACGGCTCATAATAATGGCTGGAATGGAACAAATGGGCTCCCGAGTGGTGCAGCGGTCTAAGGCACTGCATCTCAGTGCTAGAGGCATCACTACAGACCCTGGTTTGATTCCAGGCTGTATCACAATCAGGCTGTGATTGGAAGTCCCATCGTACGGGTTTGGCTGGGGTAGGCTGTCATTGTAAATAAGAATTTGTTCTTAACTGACTTGCCTAGTTAAATAAAAATTAAATGGCATCAAAGACATGGAAACCATTTATTTGATTACATTCCACTGATTCTGCTCCAGCTATTACCATGAGCTCGTCCTCCACAATAAAGGTGCCACCATCCTCCTGTGGTCTGCTTGTATATAGTATTTAGCAATTAATCCGCCAATAGGAATATTGCTGAAAGATGTCCAATGACTATCGAGCAAGAACAAATAAATCTACGCCCACAAAAACGTATAGTGCAATGCTTATAACATAGAGCCTTAGTGACATTATTAGATCTCCTCTGACCTGCCTTCCTCCTGGGCAGTCCTGAGGATAGGAAACATCTCACTATCCTAGAAATGCCTCAGACATGATTTAGAGTTACTAGGATCCCCATTACCTGACGCAAATGGAACAGCTAGTCTTACTGGGCTCCGACATAACGAAAAATAAATTACAGACAAAATACTTTACAATTGACATACATTTAATAAAAACATTAACATGTAGTGTGTGTGATGAAAACAAGGCCAGATTCCACCAGGGTGAAATTCCCCTTTAAATCTTTCACGATTCAACAGACATTCAAGAGAACCTCTAAACTTCAGAGTTTTACCCCCGGTACCCTCCTCATTAGCAACACAGTAGGTCTGAGAGACAGAAGATGTAATGAAATGCATGAGGAAACTGAAACCTATCACTGGCCCGTGAATAATTTCCCCTAATTGTATGCATGCTAATTGTATATACACTCTTTATCTTTATATATACAATATCCTTTATTTCACCCTTTATTTCCATTGTGTCTTTGAGACGGAGGGTTAGTGTAGTATACTTTAGTGTGGCGCGAGAGCACTAAGGCCCCTTGCTCCCTCAACAGAGACCTGTGTTGTCCGAATTGAGCTTGCTAATGATCAGCTCACTGAGGGGTAACACCTCTTTCAAACTGCAGAAGTAATTAATGCATTGCATTTACAGAAGAAGTGAAAACAAAGGAACCTTTTTGAAGTAGTGGAAGAATCTCAGTGGATTCAAATAAGGTATATTTTTTTTATGTATGGTTTAATGTAGAGGGGGGAGATAGAATTGGTCTCTTCCAACTAGACTTTTTGTTAAGAAGAAATGAGCTAGGAGTAACTAATATGCATGGGTAATATCCCAGTAAGTGTTGTGTCATTTAATTAGGGCCTCCACAATAAAAGCCACTGGTGTAAACACAGCATCATCTTATGTACAGTAAGATTATCCCATGCTGTTTTGAATAAAGTAATGGCAATGTTTCTAGAGAAAGACGAAAGCAAATAATAAACCAAATTTAGATACTTCATTAAAATGAGTGTTTCCACATTCAGATAGCGGCATATCAAATTCACACTGAAATAATGTACAAAAAAACCCCATAGTAAAATGGATAGAATTGCAGGAAATATAATAATAATAATTACAACAACAACAAAAACAATATTAATAATAATAGACACTGAGTGTATAAACATTAGTAACACGTCCCTAATATTGAGTTGCAATATTAGGGAGGTGTTTTGAAGGCACCCTTTTGCCTTCAAAACAGCTTCAATTCGTCGAGGCATGGTCTCTACAGGTATCGAAAGAGTTCCACAAAAGATGCTGTGCCCATGTTGACACCAATGCTTCCCACAGTTGTGTCAAGTTGTCTGGGTGTCCTTTGGGTGGTGGACCATTCTTGATGCACACGGGAAACTGTTGAGCCTGAAAAACCCAGCAGCGTTCTTGACACACACCTACTACCATACCCCGTTCAAAGGCACTTAAATCACTGTTCAAAGGCACTTAATCTTGTCTTGCCCATTCATCCTCTAAATGGCACACATACACAATCCAAGACTTGTCCTCCCCTGAGTCAGTATATTAGTAGAAAAGGTGTGTACAGCAGTAGTTATATAGGATGAGCCTTGACTAGACTATAATATATACAAAGTGGTTAAAACATTACCAGTGTTCCATTATGCTAGGGCAGCATTCTCTAAGGTGCAGGATAGAATACCGGATGGTAGCTGGCTAGTGACAGTGAGAGCCTTATGGAAAAAGTGGAGACCATCGAAGCAAGCTCCGTTGATGACTTCTCTGACTTTAGACTGCTATTGCATCTGGTTTTGCTCAAATTTACGTGAAGATAATTTCCGAAAGTAGACAAAATGTTTTCCTCTTTTCGAACGTAACTACTTGTGTAGGCCTCACTCTGTTGACAAGGGGCAGGCCCCAGTAATCTCTCCTTCTTCCTAAAGTGTGGACTCATTCATTACTCTCCACAGATTTAAAAGCATTGGATTGGAGTTGGAATGGGCTCGAGGGAGTTTCCATATACCAGTAATTTCCTTTCAAATCAATGAAGGGAAGTGAACAAGTGCACACTTTGGAAGAAAGGAGAGTTATTGGAATGCAACCATAGAGGGAAGTGAGTGTAGCCCTTAGATGTGTAATTACATCAAGTCCCCCCAAAAAAGAACACATTTGTAACACTGCAACAGGATGCACCTTCCTTTGGCAGTCCAAATGAAATTGCACAAACCAAATTGCCTTTTATAAACAGTGTTATTGTTTTTGGCGTTAGGAGTGGAATGGGACATCTGAGCCTGCATCTGTCCTCCATTACGAGGGATATAAACAGGACTGTGCTGTAATGGACACACACACACACACACACACACACACACACACACACACACACACACACACACACACACTCACACACACACACACACAGAGAGAGAGAGAGAGAGAGAGAGCGATAGAGACACTCCCAGCTCCCTCTGCCATCACACACACACACACACACACGTCTAGCGCCCGTCCAAGGAGGATTTTACTTGGGGCTAAAGAGAAGGAGCCATCTGTCCCAGCACCTGCCAAAGCAGACGGACTCATCTCCCAGACATAAATTCCGTCCTTTATTCAAAGAAAAAAATACAAAACACGGAGTAATTGCAATTGATATGGAGGATGTAGTCTTGTTAGAACTCATTAAGAGCCCCATGCTGAACAAGTGATCTCCTTTCATTGTTATACACTCCACCCCAAGCTAATGCTACGCTAAAACACAAATAAATAATAGGATTTGGCAGCGGCACAATCTAATTTAAGAGAGCGTTGGGAAACAAAGAGTCTCAGCAGCTGTTACTGGACTGCCTTCCCTCTCCAGTTCCACAGGCGTTTCATCAAAGGTCAACTCTTCCAAAGGTCAACTCTGATGAGCACCACAAAAACTTTAGATTAACAGCTTTTTTTTAAATCCACAAATGTCTTTTTACGATGGCTGTGTACTTTGTGTACTGTACTTAGTGCCACTACACCACAGAGGCAATGAATAGCATAAACTGCTGTTACAAGTAGACATAAGGAATATGTGAGGAAAATAAAAGGACATAACACAGGCAAGGGCATAACTTTTTGTTGCATATTGGGGGGGGGGGGGGGGGGTTCTGGGTCAATAGGTTCCAGGGTCAACCCCCTTCTAGGATATATATTTTAAAAAAGAATAGCAAATTCCGATTCATTTTTAAGGGAAAATACCTCCAAAACTTTCCTGATATACAGTTGAAGTCGGAAGTTTACATACACCTTAGCCAAATATATTTAAACTCAGTTTCACAACTCCTGACATTTAATCCTAGTAAAAATTCCCTGTTTTAGGTCAGTTGGGATCACCACTTTATTTTAAGAATGTGAAATGTCAGAATAATAGTAGAGAGAATTATTTATTTCAGCTTGTATTTCTTTCACATTACCAGTGGGTCAGAAGTTGACATACACTTAATAAGTATAAGTATTAAATTGTTTAACTTGGGTCAAATGTTTTGGGTAGCCTTCCACAAGCTTTCCACAATACGTTGGGTGAATTTTGGCCCATTCCTCCTGACAGTACTGGTGTAACTAAGTATGGTTTGTAGGCCTCCTTGCTCGCACACGCTTTTTCAGTTCTGCCCACACATTTTCTATAGGATTGAGGTCAGGGCTTTGTGATGGCCACTCTCTCTGAAAAATGATTTTTAATTACTTCAACCTAAGTGTACAGTATGTAAACTTCCGACTTCAACTGTATCCCAACCACAACTGAAATAGCAATCATTTCATTATTATTTATTATTTTAAACTTTTGGTTTAAAAAGTTGGTTTGAAAGTAACCATGCTTTTTTTTTTTTTAAGTCAGTTCTGGGAGTGCGTTCAGTTGAAGAACATTCTTCAACGTTCTTGAACAGACTTTGAGGAAGCCTACGTTCGCTCCGTTTGGTGGGTGTGGTAGGGTGTGGCTTGAGTAATGAGTGACATATTTGAAGGGCAAAGTTCATGTTGAACCCACAACCCAACCCTTCCCCGTTTTTCAACTGGCCGTTCAGAACAGAACTGTTTCCGTTTAATTGAACGTTGCTCTGGTGACTTTCCTACTCCAAAATGTATGAAATAAAATGATGGTGATGCCATTCAAATATACATTTTCTCCACCACAAATGAGCCTGACAACATATTGGTCCATATTATTAAATAAATAGGATGAAGCATGGGGTTGCCCATCTGTATTTTTCCTAATCATTAGCTAGATCACTGCTTCCCAAACGTTTTCTTTAATCAATCATCGGGGAAGATAAGCCCCCACCTTCCTAACACCAGTACCTGGTTTCCCTTCCAAATTGAAATAAAAATGATAAAAGGAGAAATAAACCAGCTTAATGCTGTGCAATGTCACATGCATCCCTATCAATGAAGACTAGGGTGGGCCAATTTCTTGAAATAAAATATAAAAGGTGGTTGTGGAAGAATTCTGGTGATTATTAGGTTGCATAAACATGCTAAGTGTTTTCACCCCCTCAATGTTGGCCTTCAAATTAGTTTTCTAAACATCTGTGCCAAATGCTGATGCTGCTGGATCAGTTTAAATGCTAACATGTTAAACATAATAAAAAAGGCATTTTTACCTCAGCCTTTTAACGGACTAAGAACAGGGGTCTCTCCTACTTTCTCAGGCAGCTTCTGAAGCTTGCCCTCCACATGACCCTGTCTTAATTAGCCTAGCCATTAGCGCTTCGCACAACCAACAAACTATTTACAACCATCAAACGCAGCGAATAAAGCCTGCAGATGAGCAAAGGGGAAGAGGTTATTCATTATGTTTGATTAGTCAATAAAGAAACAATCTAAAGGCAACCGTGTCGCCCAGATGCCGAACAGAACAATTCAGGGGGGGGGGGGGGGGGGTGGATTATAATTGAATAGCAACCTGGACTCAGGACTAGACGTAACATAGTAAATGTAAATCCGGGACACGTAAATCTATGATGTTGTGAATTCCAATTTGTTGTGGCTAATGTAAGCTACAGAGCCTTCAGAAAGTACAGTGGGTATAGAAAGTCACCCCCCCCCCCTTTCAAAATGTCCACCTTTTATTGCCTTACAACCTGAAATGAAAACACATCAAATCAGACTTTTTCCAGCTTTATTTACACACAGTAACTCACAATATACAAGTGAAAAATACATTCTAAAAAAACTCTGAAAATTTAAATTAAAACTGCAAAATACCCTATTTGGATAAGTGAACATCCTCCTGAGTTAATACTTGGTGGAACCCCCTTTTGTTCGAATTACAGCCATGAGTCTCTCATGTCTCTCATCTCTACTAACTTAGAACACCTAGAGACTGTTCAATATTTGCCCAGTCTTCCTTGCAGAACTGTTCAAGCTCAATCAAATTGCATGGTGATCGCTCATGGACTGCACTCCTCAAGTCATTCCACAGATTATCTATGGGATTTAGGTTCGGGGCTTTGACTAGGCCACTCAAGGACTTTCAACTTCTTGTCCTTCAGCCACTACGGTTGCTTTGGTGGTGTGCTTTGGGTCATTGTCATGTTGAAACGTGAACCATCTTCCCATTTTCCCATTTTTAACTGCAGTGCTGCAGGCTCTCTTCAAGAATCTGTCAGTATTTTGCACTGTCCATTTCCCCTTCTATCCTGACAAGTGCTCCAGTCCCTGCTGAAGAGAAATACCCCCACAGCAGGATGCTGCCACCGCTGGGCTTTACTGTAGGCATGGTGTTCTTTGGTTGGAAAGATGTATTGGGTTTTCGCCAGACATATCGTTTTGCATTCAGGCCAAAAAGTTCCATTTTGGTGTCATCTGACCACAGATCCTTTTGCCACTTGACTCTGAATCTAGGATGTGCTTTTTTAGCAAAGCTCAAAATAATGGCTTTTTTTTCTTGCCAACCTCCCATAGAGGCCAGATTTGTGGAGCGCTTGTAATATTGTTGTCACATGCACACATTGACCAGTCTTTACCATAAAGGCCTGAAGCTCCTTCAAAGTCGCTAATGGCTTTTTGGTGGATTCTCTGATCAGTCTCCTCCTTGCCCGGTCATCCAGTTTGGAGGGGCGGCCTGATCTATGCAGGATGTGGGTGGTGCCATACGCCTTCAACTTCTTAATAATGTTCTTAACTGTGCTCAGAGGGATAGACAGAGCCTTTGAAATCTTTTTATATCCATCCCCTGACTTCTGCCTTTCCACAACTTCATCTCGTAGATTTTTTTAAAAGGACCTTTCCGCCCATAGTGGATTCTTTGCTTTGAATTGCACTACTAAGCAGTGGAGTCCTCTATGAACAACTGCTTTAATTCAGAATTAATCAAAGTCACTACAATTTATAACAGATGGAAGCCAATTAGCTTGATTTGTGATCTGGAAGGTGGTTGGTTATACCTCAATTGCAAGCAATTGCAATTCTAAGGGGGTTTTAGATTTCATTCACTTGGATATTGTGGGTTACTGTGTCTAATTTGATGTGTTTTCATTTCAGGCTGTAAGGTAACAAAAAGGTGGACATTCTGAAAGGGGGTGGTGACTTTTTCTATAAATTAAATTAGACATTTCTGTATACGTTATATGCCTACCCATCCACCCCGACCAACAACCCTACTGTAGTTTTTGCAACAAGTAACCTATTTCATGTAATCACTTGAGTGGATTTACATTTACATCTAGTCTATGAGACCAGGATGTGAATAAACCTGCTGAAAGCAGAGGTGTGGTGGAAGGAAGCAGGACCACTAGCTACATGCGAGGAATAATTGGTTCCTGGGTAATGAGTTGACTTTTTTTCCTTTCGATTTGTCTTTTCACAGTTTTTGTGGTGATGCTCATTTCATTTGCAACATGATTATGAAGTGTAATCGACCTGATGATTATCTTAATGATGCAAAATAATCTAAAGTAGAAGTTGTTGGAGTTTCTTTGAAGAGGGAAAATGTATTCATGCTATAATATGCATTCTTATCTCAAAACAAAATATCAATTGATAATTAATTAAAACCCACAAGTTTATACGATCCACTCCTGAAACACTTTCTGAATAGTTTGTCTATTTCTTTGGCATGCCTGTAGCAAATCACCATTGATGTACATGAAATCTAATGGTAAACATGTGAGGAAGCAACCGAGACAGAGATGATAGCCGCAGCAGAATTAGGCTCCACTTGAGAGAAGATGCAGTGGCAGAGGCCTCACTCAAGGACATAGCCTGTGTGTCCATCATTTGCATGTCCTACTTTGCTCTGCTTTGTGCTGTGTGTCATGCCTCCATGGCAACAACCACAGTACATCAAAAGAGATATCCGCGGATGGCTGAGGAGGCGGTGAATACAGCTCAGAGAGAGAGAGAGAGAGAGAAAAAAAGCTATTTCACAATCCCTCCATTACAAAAGAGAAAAAAGGTGCTAATGCAGGAGACGGAGAGGTACAGATAAACCCAGCAGAACAAGAAAATGAAGAATGAAATAAAATACGAAAAAAAATACAACTACAACAGTGAAAGGTCTTAAGTAATGGAATATATTACCCACGCTGCATTGGGTTACATGCCATTGATGGAGTGTTGAGTAATTGAGAGAGATCTTGCTTTCAGGATTATCCTGTGAGGGGCTGGGGGTGCCAATAGGTGCCTCTGGAGCCGGCCCTGGCCCTCACGGAGTTGAAGCATTGACAGTGATGAAGTGATTCCATGAAGCAGCATATGGAATTAGATTAATCTTAATTGCTGGCTAAGAGGACTCAGAGGCTATTTCTAGAGTAGGGGTAGGAAGCTAGATTCAGCTGCGGGCCTATTTTTGTTTGAGCGGATGGTCGTGGAAGGGGGAGGGGTTAGAGAGAGAGCCTTCCAGAAGGACAACCATCTCTGCAGCACTCCACCAATCAGGCCTTTATGGTAGAGTGACCAGACAGAAGCCACTCTTCAGTAAAAGGCACGTGACAGCCTGCTTGGAGTTTGCCAAAAGGCACCTAAAGGACTCTCAGACCATGAGAAACAAGATTCTCTGGACTGATCAATCAAATACATTTTTATTTGTCACATGCGCCGTGTAGACCTTACCGTGAAATGCTTACTTACAACCAACAATGCCGTTTAAAGAAAATATTTACTAAATAAAACAAAAAAATAACACAATAAAATAACAATAATGAGGCTATACACAGGGGGTGCCAGTACCGAGTCAATGTGCAGGGGTACAGGTTAGTTGAGGTAATTTGTACGTAGGGGTAAAGTGACTACACATAGATAATAAACAAAGGGGGTGTGTCAATGCATATAGTCCAGGTGGCCATTTGATTAATTATTCAGCAGTTTTAATGAGGGTTGCTGTTAAGCCTGTTAAGGAACCTTTTGGACCTAGACTTTGTGCTCCGGTACCAATTGCCGTGCGGTAGCAGAGAGACCAGTCTATGACTTGCATGACTGGAGTCTTTGACACTTTTCTGGGTCTTCCTCCGACACCGCCTAGTATATAGGTCCTGGATAGCAGGAGGCTTGGCCCCAGTGATGTAATGGGCCGTATGTACTACCCTCTGTAGTGCCTTACGGTCGGATGCTGAGCAGTTGTCATACCAGGCGGAGATGCAACCAGTCAGGATGCTCTCGATGGTGCAGATGTAGAACTTTTTGAGGATCTGGGGACCCACGCCAAATCTTTTCAGTCACCTGAGGGGGAAAAGGTGTGTTTGGACCACGATAGTTTGTTGGTGATGTGGACACCAAGGAATTTGAAACTCTCGACACGCTCCACTACAGCCCCGTCGATATGAAAGGGGCCGTGTTCAGCCCTCCTTTTCCTGCAGTCCATGATCATCTCCTTACCGGTACCGGTAACCCCTGTATATTTATTGTTATTTTATTGTGTTACTTTTTCTTTTCTTTTTTATCTTGAACTGCATTGTTAAGGGCTTGTAAGTAAGCATTTCACGGTAAGGTCAACACCTGTTGTATTCAGAGCATGTGACAAATACAATTTGATTTGATTTGAATGACGGGGATTTGGGTCTGGTCTGGGAGCAGCATTTTAACCTTTGCGTCAGACTCATTAAAGAAAAAAATCTTTGTCCAGTTTGAGGTGAGTAATCGTTGTTCTGATTACCAGAAGATATTTTCGGTAGCATCAACATTATGTACAAAGTAACAAACAATGCGGAAAAAACACACAACATAGCACAATTGGTTAGGAGCCCGTAAAACGGCAGCCATCCACTCCGGCGCCATTACAATACAATACTGTCAGATAAAACAAAGGTTGAAGTCTTTGGCCTGAAGGCGTCATGTCTGGAGGAAAAAAGCCACCCTTCCTACAGTGAAGCATGGTGGTGGCAGCATCATGCTGTGGGGATGTTTTTCAGCAGCAGGGACTGGTGGACTAGTCAGGATCGAGGGAATGGTGAAGGGAGCAAAGTACAGAGAGATCATTGATGAAAACCAGCTCCAGAGCGCTCAGGACCTCAGACTGGGGCGAAGGTTCACCTTCCAACAGGACAACGACCCAAAGCACAAAACAAAGACAACGCAGGAGTGGCTTCGGGACATGTCCTTGAGTGGCCCAGCCAGAGCCCGGACTTGAACCCGATCGAACATCTCTGGAGAGACCTGAAAATAGCTGTGCAGCGACTTTCCCCATCCAATCTGTCAGGCCCTGGCTGAGGACAGGCCTCTTGACTCCTCTATGGGGACCTGACATGAGAGTTCCAGTCAACTCTATGTTGATTATTGTTAATCCCCAATTAGAGCCAGCTGCCTTGAGGTGCCTCTAATTGGGGACTCCATTTATGTTCCAGGTGTGTCCACCTTCAGTGTGGATTCTTGTGTGTGTTCTCTAGGAGCAGACCAGTTCACGTAGCAGTCCTTTTGTTTCGCACCATTTATTTTGAGTTAATAAAATATGTCAACTCGCTACTCTCTCTCTGCGCCCTGTTCCTTCTACTCGCCTCATGACAGAACCTGACAGAGCTTGAGAGGATCTGCAGAGAAGAATGGGAGAAACTCCCCAAATACAGATGTGCCAAGCATGTAGCGTCATAACCAAGAATGCTGGGGCCTCCCCCCAAAAAGAGTTTAGTAAAAAAAAAAAAGATATATCTTGAAGCTGGCCTGTGGCCATCACAGCCACCTAACTGGTGTATCCCACGGAAGCATGAATAAAATGGAATGAGGGTACTTTAAGTAAAGGTTAGTGGTTAGATTCTTAGGATTCTGTGTTCTAAAACTGATGATAAAAAGGTAGCTTGGAACAGCGATTGGAGGCCTTTGGCTTTTGGGATTTGAGCATAAAATGTTATTCGAACAGTTGACTTTCAGTTTGCAGATCGATATTACCCAGTATACATTATTCATGGCAACATAGATTTATGTGATACATACTGATGCAGGTAATGGAAGAATGATGGATCTGTGGTCCCCCCAAAACATTCCAGGCACTTTGTAAATCTTGCACAAACTTTACAACAACAAACTGGATCAAAACTTTTGAATACTTTTTATTCTTATACTTTTTATTAACATATGGGGAATTGGTTTATTAATTTTTGCAGGGGTCTGAGGTGATTAGGCATTGGGATCATTATGCAGTAATTGCTCACAGTTTAAGGTCTATTTCACAGTTGAGCGGCCCAGTGAACCCGGCATTGCCGCTAGCTTTGGCTTCATTGTTTACAACTGGGGTGCCAAACCTGGTGCCGGGAGGGGATTTGGAAAGGGTCTGTGACGACGCTCATTACTGGGTCCAGTTCAGGGTCCATTCACTAGAAAATATTATTTACAAAGAGCCTGAACTATTTAACTCAAAATGTTGGGTTCAGTCGATACAAAGACTGCTGTTCATAGCCTGTGAGAAAATACATGACCTCATTGGGCTGTGTGACTAACAATTATAGATACTGTACTTTGCCTGGGGAGAGCAATATGAATATTAGCATTGTTAATTCAAGTAAATTTTGTGGAGGGGAGAAAACCTCTTGCTTTTGATCTCTTCCAAATGAGCTGGGATGAGTAGAGAGCAGTGAATAGTACACGTAAAAGATGAGTAGAGAGCAGTGGATAGTACACGTAAAAGATGAGTAGAGAGCAGTGGATAGTACACGTAAAAGATGAGTAGAGAGCAGTGGATAGTACACGTAAAAGATGAGTAGAGAGCAGTGGATAGTACACGTAAAAGATGAGTAGAGAGCAGTGGATAGTACACGTAAAAGATGAGTAGAGAGCAGTGGATAGTACACGTAAAAGATGAGTAGAGAGCAGTGGATAGTACACGTAAAAGATGAGTAGAGAGCAGTGGATAGTACACGTAAACGATGAGTAGAGAGCAGTGGATAGTACACGTAAAAGATGAGTAGAGAGCAGTGGATAGTACACGTAAAAGATGAGTAGAGAGCAGTGGATAGTAAACGTAAAAGATGAGTAGAGAGCAGTGGATAGTACACGTAAAAGATGAGTAGAGAGCAGTGGATAGTACACGTAAAAGATAAGTAGAGAGCAGTGGATAGTACACGTAAAAGATGAGTAGAGAGCAGTGGATAGTACACGTAAAAGTGATGAAGTGAAAGGAAAAGACCAACAAAAGGTAATTATCAATTGGAGATGATTTGGAATGACGTCTTGCATATACAATTCTCTCGCAGGCAGAGTGTAACTGGATTGAGTATTAACAGATGAAACAGGGCCTGTCACATTAACTCCTGTGGACAGACATGCTGCACTGCTTCAGCGGATGGCAGATCATATGTAATCCAAAGCTATCTCTGACTCTCAACTCAACCTGCAAACAGATAGAGGTGTGTTTGAGTGTGTATCTGTGTGTGTGTGAATCCAACATACCATGTATGTTAAGGTAGAGCTGTCATGTTGGTCCATCATGAGATTCCTCTCTCTGGTGAGAGATCAGAGCTCTACTGTACGCATGTGAGGGATAACGAGAGAAAAAAGGGATGAGAGAATTTATATTTCAATCCATACGATTTCCATTCCAGGTTCACGTGATTGACTGACGCCAAGAGGTCACTGTATGGCCAAGAGGCCACTGTGGTAGAGTGGTAGAGTGGTACTGTGGTAGAGTGGTAGAGTGGTAGAGTGGTACTGTGGTACTGTGGTAGAGTGGTAGAGTGGTACTGTGGTACTGTGGTACTGTGGTACTGTGGTAGAGTGGTAGAGTGGTAGAGTGGTAGAGTGGTACTGTGGTACTGTGGTAGAGTGGTAGAGTGGTACTGTGGTAGAGTGGTACTGTGGTAGAGTGGTAGAGTGGTACTGTGGTAGAGTGGTACTGTGGTACTGTGGTACTGTGGTAGAGTGGTAGAGTGGTACTGTGGTAGAGTGGTACTGTGGTACTGTGGTAGAGTGGTACTGTGGTACTGTGGTAGAGTGGTAGAGTGGTACTGTGGTACTGTGGTACTGTGGTACTGTGGTAGAGTGGTAGAGTGGTACTGTGGTAGAGTGGTAGAGTGGTACTGTGGTACTGTGGTACTGTGGTACTATGGTAGAGTGGTAGAGTGGTACTGTGGTAGAGTGGTACTGTGGTACTGTGGTAGAGTGGTACTGTGGTACTGTGGTAGAGTGGTACTGTGGTACTGTGGTACTGTGGTACTGTGGTAGAGTGGTAGAGTGGTACTGTGGTACTGTGGTAGAGTGGTAGAGTGGTACTGTGGTACTGTGGTAGAGTGGTACTGTGGTACTATGGTAGAGTGGTACTATGGTAGAGTGGTACTGTGGTACTGTGGTACTGTGGTAGAGTGGTAGAGTGGTAGAGTGGTACTGTGGTACTGTGGTACTGTGGTACTGTGGTACTGTGGTACTGTGGTAGAGTGGTAGAGTGGTACTGTGGTAGAGTGGTACTGTGGTACTGTGGTACTGTGGTAGAGTGGTAGAGTGGTAGAGTGGTACTGTGGTACTGTGGTACTGTGGTACTGTGGTACTATGGTAGAGTGGTACTGTGGTAGAGTGGTACTGTGGTAGAGTGGTAGAGTGGTACTGTGGTACTGTGGTACTGTGGTACTGTGGTAGAGTGGTACTGTGGTACTGTGGTACTGTGGTACTATGGTAGAGTGGTACTGTGGTAGAGTGGTACTGTGGTACTGTGGTAGAGTGGTACTGTGGTACTGTGGTAGAGTGGTAGAGTGGTACTGTGGTACTGTGGTACTGTGGTACTGTGGTAGAGTGGTAGAGTGGTACTGTGGTACTGTGGTAGAGTGGTAGAGTGGTACTGTGGTACTGTGGTACTGTGGTAGAGTGGTAGAGTGGTACTGTGGTACTGTGGTAGAGTGGTAGAGTGGTACTGTGGTAGAGTGGTAGAGTGGTACTGTGGTACTGTGGTACTGTGGTAGAGTGGTACTGTGGTACTGTGGTAGAGTGGTACTGTGGTACTGTGGTACTGTGGTACTGTGGTACTGTGGTAGAGTGGTACTGTGGAACTGTGGTACTGTGGTACTGTGGTAGAGTGGTAGAGTGGTACTGTGGTAGAGTGGTACTGTGGTAGAGTGGTACTGTGGTAGAGTGGTACTGTGGTACTGTGGTACTGTGGTACTGTGGTAGAGTGGTAGAGTGGTACTGTGGTACTGTGGTACTGTGGTACTGTGGTAGAGTGGTAGAGTGGTAGAGTGGTAGAGTGGTAGAGTGGTACTGTGGTAGAGTGGTACTGTGGTAGAGTGGTACTGTGGTACTGTGGTAGAGTGGTACTGTGGTAGAGTGGTACTGTGGTACTGTAGTAGTGCGGTACTGTGGTACTGTGGTAGAGTGGTACTGTGGTAGAGTGGTACTGTGGTACTGTGGTACTGTGGTACTGTGGTAGAGTGGTACTGTGGTACTGTAGTAGTGCGTTACTGTGGTAGAGTGGTACTGTGGTAGAGTGGTACTGTGGTACTGTGGTAGAGTGGTACTGTGGTAGAGTGGTACTGTGGTACTGTGGTACTGTGGTACTGTGGTAGAGTGGTACTGTGGTAGAGTGGTACTGTGGTAGAGTGGTACTGTGGTAGTGCGGTACTGTGGTACTGCGGTACTGTGGTAGAGTGGTACTGTGGTACTGTGGTAGAGTGGTACTGTGGTAGAGTGGTACTGTGGTAATGTGGTAGTGTGGTACTGTGGTAGAGTGGTACTGTGGTACTGTAGTAGTGCGGTACTGTGGTACTGTGGTAGAGTGGTACTGTGGTAGAGTGGTACTGTGGTACTGTGGTACTGTGGTACTGTGGTAGAGTGGTACTGTGGTACTGTAGTAGTGCGTTACTGTGGTAGAGTGGTACTGTGGTAGAGTGGTACTGTGGTAGAGTGGTACTGTGGTACTGTGGTAGAGTGGTACTGTGGTAGAGTGGTAGAGTGGTACTGTGGTACTGTGGTACTGTGGTAGAGTGGTACTGTGGTAGAGTGGTACTGTGGTAGTGCGGTACTGTGGTACTGCGGTACTGTGGTAGAGTGGTACTGTGGTACTGTGGTAGAGTGGTACTGCGGTACTGTGGTAGAGTGGTACTGTGGTAATGTGGTAGTGTGGTACTGTGGTAGAGTGGTACTGTGGTAATGTGGTAGTGTGGTACTGTGGTAGAGTGGTACTGTGGTAGAGTGGTAGTGTGGTACTGTGGTAGAGTGGTACTGTGGTAGAGTAGTACTGTGGTAGAGTGGTACCACATTGACAGAGCAGCTAGTGTGTATAGTCAGAGACTTGGCCTCTCCACCAGAAAGATTCTAAGACAGAAAGTGGCTCACTCCATCCAGCTCAGGGATGGATTATTGGGACAGGAAGAGCCCTGAATGACTATTTGCTTTTCAATGGAACGGATGAGACACTTCTATAGCTCACCACTTCAGATGGTAATACCCTGCAGGCAGGCCTCCTTATCAGCACAACCATCAATTGTTTTTGATAATGTGTTTGTGTTGACGACCTCTGTCGGGGCATTAAATAATTCCCTGGCACGTTCCCTGGGGCCTGGGAATAGAAATAGATTAGAAAAAGAACCAGAGACTTTCAGAGCAGACGATGCCTCTGGAGAATGCTCCTTAGGCAGTCATGGATTACAGGGAAGAAAGCCATGGGATGTTGCAGAGTGGGCATGTGAATGATTTGTTTTGTTGAATCCAATTTACAGTTACTATGTGTGTGTTTGTGTGTGTGTTAGTGTGAGTGGAAGTCTTATCAGTGGGGGTACCAGCGGCCCATCATACACAGAGATCCTAGCGTGCTGATCTAAAAGTTTGAGAGGACGGTGACCGGGGGGGGGGGTTTGGGTATGCAGCACTAAACATCCACCCCCACACACACGCCACCTGCAAAGGCTTAGGTAGAACCAACAGCCATTCCATTAGCAAGCCCACATGACAATGGGACAAACCTACTGATAGACACCTGACACCTGTAGTGAGCCAGAAACAACCAGCAGCCATTACATTAGCACACCCACAGGAGCAAAACACACTGATAGAAATATACAGAAAATGAAAGTGTGGTTAAGGCAGAGTCTAGTAGAGACAAACAGATACAAACTCTGAACCAAAACAAAAGCTCTGACTCCAAACTGACCTTTCTTAAAAGCTATACAATTCATGACAGGTCACCTATCCACTTTCTAGTTTTTGAAGTGTGAAGAAGTTTGGGTTGTTCTACAGCTGATTTCTCAGATTGAGACGCCCGCTCTGCATCCTACACAGTTGCCACTACGCTGGAGGTGGTTGGTAATGAACATGTCCCCGGTTTTGTGCTCCAGAGAATAACACATCTCACCCGAGAACAGCACCTTCAGTACTGACTCTCATTATCCTCTCATCTGTCAGACACACACACACACACACACAGACAGACAGACAGACAGACAGACAGACAGACAGACAGACAGACAGACAGACAGACAGACAGACAGACAGACAGACAGACAGACAGACAGACAGACAGACAGACAGACAGACAGACAGACAGACAGACAGACAGACAGACAGACAGACAGACAGACAGACAGGAGAATAAAGTGAGAGCGGATAAAGAAAAAGATAAAGAGAAGGAAGATAAGGAGAGGGGGATTGAGAGAGAGAAATAGGGGGAGAGAAAGAAGGAACACAGGTGCTAAAACAACAGAGAAGCAATCTTGGTCTTAATGATCGTACTGTAACGACGCATCCTTCTACCGTCTCCCTCCTGATCACAGCCACGATCATTACATCATCATTATCATCATCATCATCCCCCACCATTACCACCACTGTTATTATCTTTCATCTGCCCCACTTTAGAATAACGAGATCCAATCACATCACTTCCATCTCCATGTCATTAGTCTCCTTAGTAGTGTAGGGTGCAGTTAGAGCATCACAGCTCAAGGTTATCATCTTTTACAGAGGTCGGTTTTTGTGTCACAACCCATTCTACTGTAACTAAGAACATCCTATTTCATCAGTGTGCCAACTTCTACATGTATCTCATCTGAGCAGCGTGGAGAATGCAGCTCCTCTGTGTCTTTAATAATAATGGTGTTTATCTCATTAGAGAGCTCTTCACGCCACAGTTAATGAACCCTGGGGGCCGTGTAGCGCCACAGCTCTGGAGCTAGGGGCTTTAATTCTGCCACTGAACAAGGCAGTTAACCCACTGTTCCTAGGCCGTCATTGTAAATAAGAATTTGTTCTTAACCGACTTGCCTAGTTAATAAAAAAATTAATAAAATAGAGTTGGTGTTACACTAGTCCCACTACTCTCTTTCTTTATCTCCTCCCACATTCTCTCATTCTCTCTCTCAGTTAGACACTCCTCCGTGTCCTACTATGAGTACTGATTATTTGTGTCATGTCACAAGATCATTGCCGGCTCTGTTCAAAAGTTTGTGAAGGGGGAAAGAGCGAAGGAGACAGGCGAGAGAAGGAATGAAGGAAAGAGTTTTCCTCACAAGGCCTAATCATCACCGCCTTCTGAATAAAAGAGCTTTTCAAAAGCAAATTACACAATATTACACCATGTGGAACTGACAAAATGAGGCGGAAAGTGGCAACTTCTGCCCCAAGACGCCTGTAAAAATGGCACCCACTGCAACCATGGCAGATCCAGTGAATCTGAACCATCTGAACATCAAAGATGGGAGGGGGGACAAAATGGTGCAAGAGACCTTCATTTCACTTCATGATGGCAGCCTGCTCTCTTTTAGTGTTGCAGGATCACAGGGCCATCTGTGAGGAGAGGGGTACAGCTGGCCCTCTCTGCCTCTATACCCACACTCTGATTGCTGCTCTCCAGCTCTGCCATGCATCATCTCGAAGGGTGTGTTGGGTGGAGAGAGGGAGGAGAGGGGGGCCGGGTAGTCAACTAACAGCTGTTGCAATCAGGCAACTAACAGGTATGTGTCTGCCTGCTTTAGCCTGTCTGCCTCACCACCTGATAGCTCCTCCTTACTCTCTACTCAGAACAGGCTCTGGCTAAATTAATTGTCTAATGTCCTCAGGGATACAGCATCCGTTTTGTTGTGTCCGATCCATGGAAACAACTGATTAACTATGTCCCCTGGTTGCTGCCATCCGTGCTCCACTCTGATAGGACTGTCTGGCCTGGTGCACCAAGGCTGCTCCTTCAACTACAGCATTCATTAGAGGAGGAAAACTTTGGAGTTCACTCACATGCGCCACATACACAAGCCTGTTCCACACAGGCAAACATGCAAATGCCCACAAACACAAGCTTGCCCGGCTGCCCACAGGCACACACAGACACACACAGACACACTCTTCCAAAAACAAACTTTTCATGGCTTCCATCTGTCTGATCCAACTCTTTTCATCACACTCATCTGTATGGAAAAGAGACAAACCAAATTGAATGGAGTTCACACTGTGATTATTCACCCATAGAATAAATAATTGTATATAATTTATAAAGCCCTTTTTACATCAGCCGATGTCACAAAGTGCTATACAGAAACCAGCCTAAAACCCCAAACAGCAAGCAATGCAGATGTAGAAGCACAGTGGCTTGGAAAAACTCCCTAGAAAGGCAAAAACCTAGGAGGAAATCTAGAGAGGAACCAGTCCTCTTCTGGCTGTGCCGGGTGGAGATTATAACAATTCATGGCCATTAAGGCCAGTTCTTTCTCCAAGATGTTCAAACATTCATAGATGACCAGCAGGGTCAAATAATAATAATAGTGGTTGTAGAGGTTGCAACAGGTAAATACATCAGGAGTGGATGTCACTTGGCTTTTCATAGCCAGGAATTTAGATGCGGTAGAAAGCGCAGGTACGGTGCGATAGAGCGCAGGTGCGGTAGAAAGAGCGAGAGAGAGAGAGATGAAAACAGCAGGTCTGGGACAAGGTGGCACGTCCGATGAACAGGTCAGGGTTCCATAACCGCAGGCAGAAGAGTTGAAACCGGTGCAGCAGCACGACCAGGTGGACTGAGGACAGGGCAGGTGGTCCTGAAGCATGGTCCTAAGGCTCAGGTCCTCCTGGAGGGGAGGTAGAGTGGGAGAGAGAGAGAATTATAGGGTGCATACTTAAATTCACACAAGACACCGGATAATAACATCAGACCCCCCCAGAGGCAGAGAATCCCAATGGTATAGACTCCATGCCTATGTATTAGTGCTTATTTTCTCTCCTGCACCTGCAGAGCTGGAGAATACTGGCCTGCATGCTCTCATGTCATCTAGACAGAGCAGAGACAGACAGACAAGCATCTCATCTAGACAGAGCAGAGACAGACAGACGAGCATGTCATCTCATCTAGACAGACAGAGCAGAGACAGACAGACGAGGATCTCATCTAGACAGAGCAGAGACAGAAAGACGAGCATCTCATCTCATCTAGACAGAGCAGAGACAGACAGACGAGCATCTCATCTAGACTAGACAGAGCAGAGACAGACAGACGAGCATCTCATCTCATCTAGACAGAGCAGAGACATACAGACGGGTATCTCATCTAGACAGAGCAGAGACAGACAGACAAGCATCTCATCTAGACAGAGCAGAGACAGACAAACAAGCATCTCATCTAGACAGAGCAGAGACATACAGACGAGCATGTCATCTCATCTAGACAGAGCAGAGACAGACAGACGAGGATCTCATCTAGACAGAGCAGAGACAGACAGACGAGCATGTCATCTCATCTAGACAGAGCAGAGACAGACAGACGAGCATCTCATCTAGGCAGAGCAGAGACAGACAGACGAGCATCTCATCTAGACAGAGCGAAGACAGACAAACAAGCATCTCATCTAGACAGAGCAGAGACAGACAGACGAGCATCTCATCTAGGCAGAGCAGAGACAGACAGACGAGCATCTCATCTAGACAGAGCGAAGACAGACAAACAAGCATCTCATCTAGACAGAGCAGAGACAGACAGACGAGCATGTCATCTCATCTAGACAGAGCAGAGACAGACAGACGAGGATCTCATCTAGACAGAGCAGAGACAGACAGACGAGCATGTCATCTCATCTAGACAGAGCAGAGACAGACAGACGAGGATCTCATCTAGACAGAGCAGAGACAGACAGACGAGCATGTCATCTCATCTAGACAGAGCAGAGACAGACAGACGAGCATCTCATCTAGACAGAGCAGAGACAGACAGACGAGCATGTCGTCTCATCTAGACAGAGCAGAGACAGACAGACAAGCATGTCAAAGTGATAGGAAAGGAGGCCTGTCATGTTCAACAGTAAGTGTTGCGTGGTGGGAGATGGCCCTCCTGTTGTGGTAGCTCCTCCTCTCCTCTCCATGGGACTCAGCAGGCAGTGTCTCAGTCTCTACCAGGCTATGTATAGACTATATTTCTATTTTGATTGTGTCTGTACCAAAGATCTCTAAAGGGAAAATCCATTCCATCATACAGCATTTTATTTGCTCTCCCACTCTATTCCTAATGGAACACAAAAATATAATTGTTATTCAGCGATGCATATAGTATTCCTCAGCAACAATTCCCCTTCCACGGTTATAGATATTCTAGAATAGAATAAATACAGTACTATATTGGATTCCAGAGGGAAGCTGGACTCTAGGGACCCACATGATAAAAGCACTTACAGTATAAAAAATAAATGTTTGTTTCTGTTTAACCCTGCCAAGTATGGTGCTCCTACCTTTACTGTGGTAAATTACCTATTTCCAGGCTACAGCAGAAGGGTTAACTATGTGAACATGTAACCTTGGACATACACAGCTGATCTTAGTGGAACGCTCAGTGAAATCTTTGTAATTCAATGAAAGCACAGTTGCTGCTTCAACGCAGACCTATTGCCCATTCTATGTCCACCAGCCATGCTGTGTGCTTGGGTGACATCTGCACGTGAATATATAACGCCCTTGTGAGTCGTGCTTGAGAAGGTGATTGATACAGTCCTGTTCTCCAAGAACAATGGTGCTTCCATCTCTCCTGAAGAGCCTAGTCAGGGTTTTAATTGCGTGGGTTTATTAATACTAACCATCATTATGGCTGCTTTCTTTCGGGTTTTTGACCTTGTCCATGCAACAGAGTAGAGCCCACTTCACTGGGCAGCTGGGGACACAACACACACACACTACACCATACACTCAGGCCGCACCTCAATCAGAACAGTAACACACAAACACATGGAGGACTAGCGGCAGGTAGCCTAGCGGTTTGGGGCGTTGTGCCAGTAACCGAAAGGTCACATTCAAATCCCTGAGCAGGGAAAGTGAAAAGATCTGCCATTCTACCCTTGAGCAAGGCAGTTAACAACCAACAACTGCTTCCCGGGCGCTGATGACGTTGATTAAAGCAACCCCCAGTTTCCTGCCCTTTCCCCTTGCCTACACCCATGTGCAGGGCATCACAGACCACTTAAAAGGCACCTGTTTTGGAGAGGACCATGTTAAAACACAGCTCAAAAACCACATGGAATCTGGGAATAATGTGTACTTCACTGGTTAGAGGACAATTTGTAGAAGACAGCTAGCTACATTTTGAAGTGTTGCATTTTGATTTAATTGGGTCGCCAACGTGGTGTAACGCAACACTTTTTTTGTTAATCACTTCCACGACTTCACGCTGAAATCAATAGAACAGGGGGCAAACGTTTGGGGGTGTAGCGCTGTTTGAACGAACACTATTGAATTATTTTATTTTTTTATATATATATTTTTTTACCCCATTTTCTCCCCAATTTCGTCATATCCAATTGGTAGTTACAGTCTTGTCCCATCGCTACAACTCCCATTCCGGGAGAGGCGAAGGTCGAGAGCCGTGCGTCCTCCGAAACACAACCCACCAAGCCGCACTGCTTCTTGACACAATGAACGCTTAACCCGGAAGCCAGCCGCACCAATGTGTCGGAGGAACCACCGTAAACCTGGCGACTGAGTTAATGTGCATGCGCCCGGCCCGCCACAGGAGATGCTAGAGAGCGATGGGACAAGGACAACCCGGCCGGCCAAACCCTCCCTAACCCGGACGACGCTGTGCCAAATGTGCGTCGCCTCGTGGGTCTCCCGGTTGGGGCCGGCTGCGACACAGACGGGGCTCGAACCCGCATCTGTAGTAATTCCACTGCACCCGAGTGCTTATTCTTACACATGAGAATAAACAAACAATAGTTTTACAGTATGGATTGTTTCTAGGTCAATGCTATTGCATTTTGAATGAAGAGCTGTTTAGGAACCAAATGAGCCAAATGAGATGACTCCCCGAAAAGACTTGGAATCACTACCACTTGCAGGACATCACAGCCCACTTAAAATGCACCTGTCTTGGAGAGAACCATGAGTAATTATAGGGCCTTATGGAAAAGGGGAAGGACAATAACATTAAAAACAGTGGTAGTGGAAGCAAATTATGATATTGAACTGCATTGCTTGACTTAAAACGTGTTGTTAGAAACAAAAGATGAGCTTCAGGGCCCTGTCTCTGCTTGTTCATTCAATGTGAATCATAGGTTGCTCCATTCACAGGAAGAGGAGGAGGAGGAGGAGGATTGACTGTGCCAGTATGGCAGCAGAGGCTGGGGGGGGGGAATGCACGCCTCACACACACTCACTTCAGTGAAGAAAATACAGTTTCCGTCATCTCCGGATGACTGAAGCATGGAGAACATTTCCAAAGGGAGCTCAGTGATGATGTCATAGACGAGACAAGGAATCCAAGCCTGGGAACTAGGCCTGCTTTCCAGCAAGGCTCATGACAACGAATGGCAGGTGTGGCGACTCGATATGCAAGCCTTGGCAGTTAGCGACAGTCTTTCTACTTAACCAACACATTTTGCAGATAAAACTCTGTGACTCATTTTGGCTAAAAATGTACTGTTCTGTTCCAACGCATTACCCCCAAAATCCAATCCAATGCATTTCCATGGAACTCATTTCACGCTGGGTGTCAGCCCAGTTTTAAGGTACAGCAGCTAGATTACGTTTTTATGTAGTTTCAGAATACTTGTCACGCAAGGACAATCACCGTGTGAGAACTTGGGACTTTCTGCAAAAAGATGATTGAGATAATTGAATTGAACAACATGAATTGAGGTATTTACCTGTTTACTGTACTACATTTTGACAAAAATGCATACAGAACCTTATATTCCCAAGCTATGGTGGAAAGAAATTGCCTGTAATGTAATACTAGCATGACGTCTCACTAAATTATTACGCTGCTCTGTCAATCGCTACTTACTTTACTCTGAGACCGCAATCATTGAAGTTGTTTGTGGTAACGTTGTGCACAAGGGGCTTTGCACAAAACAAAGTAATCAGCGATTGGATCGTCTCTAACCTATCAGAGTATCAAAGCCAATTATACTGGTTGTCACACCCTGATCTGTTTCACCTGTCTGTGTGCTTGTCTCCACTTACCCTCCAAGTGTCGTCCATCTTCCTCATTATCCTATGGGTACTTTAACCTGTGTTCTATGTTTGGCTGTTGCCAGTTTGTTTTGCTTGTTGAAGCCTACCAGCGGTTTCCCCCCTTTGCTCCTGCCTTCCTATTTGTTACTATCTCCTAGATTTTCCCAGTCTTGACCCCTCCTGCCTGCCCTGACCCCGAGCCTGCCCGCCGTCTTGTACCTTTGCCCCACTACTCTGGATTACCGAACTCTGCCTACCCCTGTTGTGATAAACATTTGTTATTCTGACATTGTCTGCGCCTGGGTCTTACCTTTCGAATGTGATACTGGCTTTGCGTTTCTGGACGAATCAGACCGCACTGATTGTGTTCGCATTAGGTGAAGGGTAACCTAATGCAGCAGGCGTAAAATAAATACCTGAAAATAGATCCCCTACATACTGTGTCACTACAGAGTTTCTAAACCCAGAGGTGCAACATCGCAAGACTTTCGGGAACGCTTGCAAAACAGAACCAAGAGATCAGGCGGTGTTTGGGGTTTGAGAAGTCAATGGGAGAAGTGAACAATATTCTTTACAGTCGTGGTCAAAAGTATTGGTCTCCACAAAGTTTGCTGCCTCAGTGTTGATGATGGCAATTTGCATATACTCCAGAATGTCATGAAGAGTGATCAGATGAATTGCAATTAATTGCAAAGTCCCTTTTTGCCATGAAAATTAACTTAATCCCCAAAAAACATTTCCACTGCATTTCAGCCCTGCCACAAAAGGACCAGCTGCCATCATGTCAGTGATTGTCTCGTTAACACAGGTGAGAATGTTGACGAGGACAAGGCTGGAGATCACTCTGTCATGCTGATTGAGTCAGACTAACAGACTGGAAGCTTTAAAAGGAGGGTGGTGCTTGAAATCATTGTTCTTCCTCTGTCAACCATGGTGACCTGCAAGGAAACACGTGCCGTCATCATTGCTTTGCACAAAAAGGGCTTCACAGGCAAGAATATTGCTGCTAGTAAGATTTCACCTAAATCAACCATTTATCGGATCATCAAGAACGTCAAGGAGAGAGGTTCAATGTTGTGAAGAAGGCGTCAGGGCACCCAAGAAAGTCCAGCAAGCGCCAGGACCGTCTCCTAAAGTTGATTCAGCTGCGGGATCGGGGCACCACCAGTGCAGAGCTTGCTCAGGAATGGCAGCAGGCAGGTGTGAGTGCATATGCATGGATAGTGAGGCGAAGACTTTTGGAGGATGGCCTGGTGTCAGGAAGGGCAGCAAAGAAGCCACTTCTCTCCAGGAAAAACATCAGGGACAGACTGATATTCTGCAAAAGGTACAGGGATTGGACTGCTGAGGACTGGGGTAGAGTCATTTTCTCTGATGAATCCCCTTTCCAATTGTTTGGGCCATCCGGAAAACACCTTGTCCGGAGAAGACAAGGTGAGCGCTACCATCAGTCCTGTGTCATGCCAACAGTAAAGCATACTGAGACCATTCATGTGTGGGGTTGCTTCTCAGCCAAGGGAGTGGGCTCACTCACAATTTTGCCTAGGAACACAGCCATGAATAAAGAATGGAGAGAGAAACACATCCTCCGAGAGAAACTTCTCCCAACCATCCAAGAACAGTTTGGTGACGACCAATGCCTTTTCCAGCATGATGGATCACCTTGCCATAAGGTAAAATTGATATCTAAGTGGCTTGGGGAACAAAACATCGACATTTTGGGTCCATGGCCAGGAAACTCCCCAAACCTTAATCCCATTGAGAACTTGTGGTCTATCCTCAAGAGGCGGGTGGACAAACAAAAACCCACAACTTCTGACAAACTCCAAGCATTGATTATGCAAGAATGGCCTGCCATCAGTCAGGATGTGGCCCAGAAGTTAATTGACAGCATGCCACGACGGATTGCAGAGGTCTTGAAAAAGAAGAGAAATATTGACTCTTTGCATGAACTGAATGTCAATGAAAGCCTTTGACACGTATGGAATACTTGTAATTATACTTCAGTGTACCATAGTAACTACTGACATAAAAATCTAAGAACACTCAAGCAGCAAACTTTGTGGAGACCAATACTACTTCTCAAAACTTTTGACCACGACTGTAGATGTTAATTTTCTTGAAATCTAAAGGTACAACCTAGACACACGACAATGTTTTAAGTATTTGCACATGTTATTACTACCACCTCATGAAAGTTACAAACGTACACTTTTTTTCTTTGTCAAAAAACAACTTTATATTGGAGTGCCTTTGATTTGACAGCCTGCACATGCACAGCTCTGAGCGAGACAACTGTTAGACCCGATGATGTTTTTCTGCACAAGCTTAGCTAGCCAACATCTCCATGACATCGCCTAAAAGTGTGATCAGGGATTTCTATTGGAGAAGCAGTTTCTGCCTGTCTTCATAATGTCCTGTCTTTGGTGTTGCCTTATTAACGTCCAAAAGACATCTGGTTGTTGGGGACTCGGCAGAGGCTACACATAGATGAAGGGCCGGGGAGGTACTCAGATCCAGACTCATTGTGTTGAAGAAGCTAACGTCCGTGGGCGTGGTGTAGCGTTTGGACGGAGCAAGGAGTCTGGGTAGCAAGGCAAATTTAATACAGCCATAAACTGCGATGCTACAGAAATAAACTGCGTTTTACAGCTGCATTTGGAGCTGAAATATAAACTAGGGATAATGTCAATTCTCTGGAGTTAGGATCAGATGGAAAGCATGTTCTATCTGCACTGCGCCATCACTTTGGAGGCCAGCCTGCCTGTGGAGTGCTTGTTGCCAGAAGGGTAGCCCTGTTCTTCCTCACAAACATCGTAATACATTCCTCAGAATACGTTACATGTTCATCCCATAATATTGAAGGCAGTGTGATGTTATAGCTGCTTATCTTCAGACATGTAGCCAGTAGCCGCTCAAACTAGGGCTATCTGAAGTATGAAAATGATCAGTCAAATTGCCAGTTAGTCTATTGTTCTGGCAAAGATGAGAAGGTGGTAGATTTCTACATTTATATGGCGAAACTAGAAGAAATTAAACTACTTTCTGCTCACTAATCCGGATATGCACGCCACCTTTGCTCTCCAGTGCTGATGACTGGTCATTGGTCAACAATCACGACAAGCATATTTTTTTATTCTGAAGCATAGATGAAAATTTAACAACAACTTGCGGGCAGTGGTTCATCACAACAACAAAAAATGTATACAAAAATAAAACATCCAAAAAGGGCACTTTGGAGACTGAAAGGGCAAAGGGCATTTAAATTATAAATGTTTTATTGAACCTTTATTTAACTAGGCAAGCAGAGTGAATACATTGGTCCCCCAACCCCAAGTAAAGTGCCCATCTGTTCACAGTAATGATAAATCACCTTTTCCACTAGTGATGGAGATGTGTGCTGGCTCCTCTGTTCTCTCACAGCCTTAATGGACACTTAGCAAAAGGGGTTTAAGCACACCTGTTATTACCCCCTCAGACTGACGTTTCCCTTAGTGGGACCGAAATATAGGCGTCATTTGCCAAGGTAGACTTCCAAAGGTAAAAAAATCTCCTAACTTACTGATAACTAAATTATAAAAATACCCTCTTTCATACCCAGACGTCAGATGTCTGCTGGTCTACTATAAGTCCCGTGAAAGCACCGGTACCCTAGTTAAACTTTAACAAAACTCAGTTTGTCCTAGCACAACTCAATCCCTAAGGAATTGAGAAATTGAGAGCAGCCCTAGCAGCAGCCTTCAAAGGATCTCTCCCCAGACAGTTTACTACAGGGACACATACAGTATAAATGACTAATTGAATTGTCACGGTAATGATTTGACAACAAAAGGCAATGTGACGAGCAGCGGACGCCTGTCGTCTTGTGTTACTGTAACCTGTCTGAGGAAAGGTCCTCGCCAGAGCCATTGCACGGCCCAAACACGGTCCACTGTCAAGATCAATGAACAGGCTGTCACTAGCACAAGAGGACTCAGCACAAAGAGAGATTGGCGTTTTGGCAGGGACCGTACACACACGGCAGAGAGAACCCGATGGCTTTTGACAGAGCTGGCGTCTCGTAGAGGGAATGCGACATGGGGAAATTTGTGTTGGTGTCTCTGCTTAGCCTGCTATTCTGTACTTGTACCAATGTAACTGTGATGTTCTGACACATTATAATGCACTTGGCATTCCTGGATGGATGCTTTCCGGAATATTTGTTGCTGTTGGTGTTTTTTATCAGCACTCTCAACAACTCTCTGCAGGTATGGTATCAACTGTCAGCTGCAATATTATTTTCCTAAAGGCTCCCTGCACACCGTTGAAATGAATGATAAACCACAATGTACAATGCCTCCAGAAAGTATTCAAACCCCTTGACTTTTTCCACATTTTGTTGTGTTACAGCCTGCATTTAAAATGGATTAAATTACTGGCCTACGCACAATACCCCATCATTTCAAAGTGTTTTTTTAATGTTACAAATTAATTAAAAATGAAAAGCTGAAATGTCTTGAGTCAATAAGTATTCAACCCCTTTGTTATGGCAACAATAAATAAGTTCAGGAATAAACATTTGCATAACACGTCACATAATAAGTTGCATGGACTCTGTGTGCAATAATAGTGTTTAACATGATTTTCTAATAATAATTAGCAAATATTGTTCAATCCAGGTGGGCAAAGTTCTTAAAGACTTACCCGGAAAGACTCACTGCCAAATGTGATTTTAACATGTTTTGACCAAGGGGTGTGAATACTTATGTAAATCAAATATTTCTGTACTTCATTTTCAATACATTTGTCAACATTTATAAAAAACGAATTTTCACTTTGTCATTATGGCGTATTGTGTGTAGATGTGTGAGAAAAATTCACGTAACAATAACGTAACAAAATGTGGAATAAGTCAAAGGGTATGAATACTTTCTGAAGTCACTGTGCATATTCATAGACTATTAAAAACAAAGACAATGTATAAATAAACACTTATACTAGACATTTTATTAGTTCATTGGGATTATAATTAAAACAGTAAGCTATTAGTCTTGTTTAAACTACATTTCCATTCATATTATTGTTGAATTTAGATACAGTTGTGTGTGTGTGTGTGTGTGTGTGTGTGTGTGTGTGTGTGTGTGTGTGTGTGTGTGTGTGGTTGTGTGTGTAATTGTGCTTGACTTCACCCATTCCTCTGAGATGGAGGGAGGTGCTGCCTGGATGCGTACGCTATGCGACGGGATAGGGCTTAGCACACTTGTTTTTAACGTATTTTTCTTGTTGTTCCAATGGTTAAGCCTTGCCCTCAGGTGCCTGTCGAATACATCAAAACAGAAGACAGATTTAAAGAATGATGATAACAAGGAAAAGGAAGAAGGAAATGTGCAGCATTGTAATCTCGTACACTAATGAATACCAAATGGAAAACAGTGTGTCTGCCGACCAAGGTTGTTGGAATATTGGAATTATCCTGGAAGATAATGAGAACCAGAGAACAGAGCCTGTATTGTAATAGTGTTTATATACTGTTTTAGCCAGCGGCCAGACACTTACTTGGGTGCTACTTTATTATTTCTGTTGTGCTCTTCATTCAGTATACAGGTAAACAGTTCCAGGCAAGACAAAGGAGACACTTTGCCTCTGTCTGTTAGGGTAGTGAGCCAGGCACTTTTATTGAAACCTTCACTCTGGATGTAAGCCATACTGTTTGGGCTGAGATCAACATATAAACATATGAACAACTCTCCTATCTTCATCCCCCTGTTTACTAGTCATATAAAAGGACATGTACTGTAAGGTGAACACTGAACAAGTAAACCGAGGCCTATGGCTCAACGGGGACTTAGAAGTGTACACACTGCCACCAACAGGTCGTTAGAGGTAACACCTCAGTGACAGTCCCTAGACTTCTTCTTGGTATTCAAATGTCAAAGACGGCTTACCAAACAGCCAATTGAAGTGGCTGTCATTGTTCTCTACCCACTCTAATTCAGGAGGGGACCCCTCCATTCTGCCTGCTATGAAAATGCATCTATCATCTTCTCATTTCACCTGGGCCCCACAGGAGTGGAACACAAAGGAGATTGCTAAAGGCAAAATGAATAATAGATGTGAGAGGTGAGAGGACAATCAGACATAATTACAGATAGAGATGAGATTAGAATGGTAGAGAAAGGAGATGAGGAAGAGGGGGACAATGAAGATGATCAGTGGTGCCTCTCTGGGACCTGTACTAATATCTGTCTGGTCCCAGTCACTGTCTGATGAAAGAGAGAGGGGAGAGAGAGAGAAAGAGAGTGAGAGATAGAGAGGTAGAGATGGGGGAGTGGGGACCAAAGAGATCTAAGGACACTGGTTGCTGGGGCTACACTGCACGTTGCACTGTGCAACTGTTATGTATGATCTCTAAATATAGTCTGTTGTTCTGAACACACCTTTGATCTGATTTATTTTGTTTCATGCCATGCTCAGGTTGTATGGTCATGTGTGTAAACTAATGGAAACATGGTATGGTAAATGATCCGCATTGCCGATGGGGAACTACGTCATCTGTTTTCAACCAGAACAGAGAGGATCAGAGGGAAAGAGTGGAGGGGAGAGTAGAGGAGATCAGAACAGAGGAGGGGAGAGTAGAGGAGATCAGAACAGAGGAGGGAGAGTAGAGGAGATCAGAACAGAGGAGGGGAGAGTAGAGGAGATCAGAACAGAGGAGGGGAGAGTAGAGGAGATCAGAACAGAGGAGGGAGAGTAGAGGAGATCAGAACAGAGGAGGGAGAGTAGAGGAGATCAGAACAGAGGAGGGGAGAGTTGAGGAGATCAGAACAGAGGAGGGGAGATCTTACACTTAGAGCTCAGAGGACACTATATCACAGCAGAGCCCCACTTACACACAGTGTTATTTCAGACCTACAGTACATGCAGTAGGCCTAACTAAGATTGGTCGGCCACAGCTCACTGGCAAAATACTGTCAGTGGCTTTAATGTCTAAACCACAAAACATGTAAATATTCAACAACAGCTTCGTAATGAACAATTTGGTACTTATCCAATGCAGTGCATGGTTACTTAGAGTTTTATTGAGGTTTAAAGTCATATGAAAATGATTCTTTTGAGAGTGCTTTTTTCTGCTCTTTTTTTAAATCATTGTTTTTCTGCTTTGATTTTCCCCAAAAGAGAAAATAAGAAAGTTATGTCATGGCTTTGGTTACATCTTGCATAAACAGAGATCTCTGCCTTGTAATTAGGCAGCATTAGAGAGGGAGGGATCGGGGCATTGGTATAGATGAAGAGGACGAGGCTGCCCACTAATTATAGTCTCACTGGGGCAGAGTATAGCATCAAAGCTGCAGGCCATGACTGGGTCAAAGCAGAGGCAGTTTTGTTTCAGGGTGTGTGGGGTGGAGGGGGACGGGGGGACGGGGGACGGGGGTGGGGGTGGGGGGGTAGACGCTGAGAAGTATCCGAAGGAGACAGCAGCTAAACAAATACACAAATAGAAACACACACGCATAAATACACACAGACAAAAGGGAACACAATGCCTACACACAAACACAAACCATCACACTGCAGAAACACTGGAATTGAATAGAAACATAGAGACACAAACAGAATGGAGAGTGTGAATACTAACACAAGGAAACAGACAGAATGGAGAGTGTGAATACTAACACAAGGAAACAGACAGAATGGAGAGTGTGAATACTAACACAAGGAAACAAACAGAATGGAGAGTGTGAATACTAACACAAGGAAACAAACAGAATGGAGAGTGTGAATACTAACACAAGGAAACAAACAGAATGGAGAGTGTGAATACTAACACAAGGAAACAAACAGAATGGAGAGTGTGAATACTAACACAAGGAAACAAACAGAATGGAGAGTGTGAATACTAACACAAGGAAACAAACAGAATGGAGAGTGTGAATACTAACACAAGGAAACAAACAGAATGGAGAGTGTGAATACTAACACAAGGAAACAAACAGAATGGAGAGTGTGAATACTAACACAAGGAAACAAACAGAATGGAGAGTGTGAATACTAACACAAGGAAACAAACAGAATGGAGAGTGTGAATACTAACACAAGGAAACAAACAGAATGGAGAGTGTGAATACTAACACAAGGAAACAGACAGAATCCACACAATAAGGGGCGCTCACTGTGAGCCACACATACAGTACATAACAAACATCGAGACAAACAAGAAAAAAAGTGAGACAAATGAGAAAAACACACTGTAGCCTCACTGAGAGAGAAACTGAAAGAGTAAAGCGGATTAAGTTAAATGCAAAAGGTCATTTTTGTACCGGCTGAGGGAGAAAGAAAAGCAGGCCAGACAACTGCTGAAGACAAGAAATTGATTGGAAGTAAAGTAATTAACGGCTATATGCTCTCTTCAATTTATGATGCTCCTTCCTACCGTATCGCTTCACAAACAATTAATTTGAGTTCCCATCTTAGTTCCGAGTTGGTTATGACAGAATCTAATGAACACATTTTTTGTATTAGTTGTGTGGCCCAAAGGGTTAGAATGATCTGTTCAGCCTGGTCTCATAGACTAGACGTAACAAAGTAAACTAAAATCCGGGATACTCAAATTAGTATGATATGTTTGGTATGGTTACATAAGACAGAATGTTAGTTAAGGAAAAACCAAAAGAAGGGTGATTTGTCGGGGTGGATGGGTAGGCGTATAACGCAACAGTCTAGCAACTCAAAGGTTGCATGATCGAATTTCATCACAGACAACTTTATTAGCAACTATTCAACTACTTAGCATGTTAGCTAACTCTTCCCCTAATCTTAACCTTTTTATTTTTTATGTTTAACCTTTATTTAACTAGGCAAGTCAGTTAAAAACAAATTCTTATTTACAATGACGGCCTACCTACAGGGGAGAAAATTAGGTTTAAGTGTCTTGCTCAAGAACACATTGACAGGTTTTTCACCTTGTCGGCTCGGGTATTCGAACCAGCAACCTTTCGGTTACTGGCCCAACGCTCTAACCGCTAGGCTACCTGCCGTCCAGAACCTTAAAACTCTTTAACCCAGCGTTTCCCAAACTCAGTCCTGGGGACCCCCCCAGAAGGGTGCACATTTAGTTTTTTGACTTAGCACTACACAGCTTATTTGAATCAGCTATGTAGTGCTAGGGCAAAAAACTAAACATACACCCCTTGGGGTCCCCAGGACCGAGTTTGGGAAATGCTGCTTTAACCCAACTCCTAACCCTAACCTTAACCTTAACCCTAACCTTAACCCCTAACCATGAGTATTGCAATTCCATAACATATTGTACGAATTGTAATTTGTAAGATATCATACGAATTGTAATTTGTAGCATATCATGCAAAACTTATGTTCACAGTACCATATGAAACGTAACATATCATACTAATTTGAGTGTCTCGGATTTTAATTAACTATGTTACATCTACCCCTGAGTCCAGGTTGCTCTATCAGTATTGCTGTTGGTCTTGAAAATCTATAATTCCAACCACTAATACAGTGAACCAAAACCAATTTCCCACATAATGAAGTATATCCACTTGAGTGTCGATATATAGGGAAAGCAAATCAAATCTTTGCTGTGTTCATTAGGCAAGCTTGTCCCTATAGGAATGCTGTGCTGATGTGCTATTTCAGTTCCCATTATCGAACCCTCACAACTTTTCAAGTGAGAGAGTTTTGAAGTTTGACGTTTTAAAATTGTTTTGATCTTAAAGTTATTAGATTTTAAAAGTTTGAACAAATATTTGCTTGAAGAGACGACACTGTGTTCCCATGGGAATTAGAGGCTTACCTCTGCTTGCGTGTTTCTAGTTAGGCCACACTGACACTGGGAAAAGGGGCCCTCTCATGAAACGTTTTCATTTTTACAATTGGATATGCATGACATTTGGTGGTGGTAAACCAAAATGATTGGAACCATTCCTGTAACTTCTACAGTATACTTTAGAACTTACATTCTTTCTCTCCATGCACACACACATGCATACAATAAGACTGTGGTATTCCAATTGTATGGCATTTATCACATGTATAACAATGCTTTACTGAACTTATAGTTTAGCGCATGTCACATTGTTTCTGATGACTTAGTGGTTGTAAATCTGTGGTGGCAGCCATGTGGCTGCATCTGAGTGCCTGAGGACCAAGCGCCTGCCACTTTGCTGCCTGCCTCCTTGCCTGCCTTCCTACTTGCCTCCCTGACTCCCTCCATCGCTGCCCCCTCCTTCCTTGCCTCCCTCCTTTGCTGCCTACCTCACCAGTGGCCTTCACCTTGAGACAACCTCACCAGTGGCCTTCACCTTGAGACAACCTCACCAGTGGCCTTCACCTTGAGACAACCTCACCAGTGGACTTTACCTTGAGACAACCTCACCAGTGGACTTCACCTTGAGACAACCTCACTAGTGGACTTCACCTTGAGACAACCTCACCAGTGGACTTCACCTTGAGACAACCCAGAGTCATCTAATGTCTGTCTAGGTTCCAAAGAAAGACAAAATAATCTTTGATGAGAACGCATGGTAGACCAAAGCAAACAACAGCAATTATAGTGATCACTGCTAGCTTAACACTATGCTTCACTGGTCATAAAAAGGTAGAAACCTGAACGGTTCAAACAAACCTGCCACCTAGTGGTCAACCTATATCACAGCATGACGACATCAACAGAAGTGGAACTCAGACACTATCATATCAGTAGGCATGCTCTGACCAGGGTCCTGACTATCTGTGGTCATTAAAATAAGTGCAATTTGTACAAACCCCTCAAATAAGTGCACACCAAAAGTGTCCTGACCAGATACCTGACCTAGGTTTCATTCTATTATGGCCACTCAATCCTTCCCAATTTACACTTTGCATCAGGTCGTTTTTTATAATGACAATAGGAATAACATATTCTCCTGATTACAGGGCTACTAGCCAGTGTAGTGCAAGATGCTGACTGCTTGAATCAGCCAAAACAGCCAGATATTAGCCTTCCCCTTCATTCACGATACACAATACTTTTTCTAAGGGCCAATGGGACAGATTTTCCAGCTGCACACTGTCATAATGGCCAGTCGTGGTCTAGAATACCACAGTAGCTTTTCGGGCCGCACCTCAATCACTCTTGTAACCCAGAGGAAGGTGCCTAAAAGGATCAATCATAGAGCCATGCGTCTAAGCCTCTGTGGATGAGGGTGTTTGCTAAGAAAATAGGTAATGTAGTGTAAATAATGCTTTAAGATCTATAGGCTCACCCTCCATGCTTTCCATTTGGGGCTGCAAACCGTCAAGAGCAAACTGAGCAGAATACTAAAAAGACTTGGAGCAAAGACGTGTGTTTGATGAGATTAAATGCAGGTTTATCCCAGATTTCTGTATTATCACATGTTTAATTCCCCTAAGCAAGCCTGTCACACGTCTTAGTGCTACGATCATTTTCCATTATTAATTGAGTTGGAGATATAGGCCCCTTTTTAAACAGAGTTCACCACCACACTTTATTTTCATACACTATCTAGGAATATTTTGAAATAATTTGAACCATTTACTGACGTTCTCTTGCTGTCACTTATGAAGTTACCTTGTCTTATTGATGAGGAATCGGAGGCATTAACCATGCATCTCTTGATTCTGTGAAAATGACCCACATTCCCTAATCTGAAGTACTTGCAAACATTGCTATAGAGACATTGGCAAGAGTGTCAGTGTAATTTCTCTGAAACCCCCAAAACAGTAGACCATCAGTAGCATGTGGCATTTGCAAAGCATGGACGGTGACCTTGTGGCTTTGTGAAGGACTCACTCGATTGTCCTGAACTAAAAACAGGACAAACAGTAATCAGCAATCATGGCTGCAAACAATTCAGAAAACATTAGTTTTCACTTGTTAGAGTTAAAGTGCAGGGCATTATATGGATGGCTCCCAGGAGCAATATGATCACGTACTACAGAGGCCCACCAACAGCAGAGGGACTTACTCGCCTAGGCGGTCGCCTAGGGCGCCACCTGGGGGGTGGGGGGGCGACGATTGGGCACTCACCTGCCATAAACAATATATACCCCCCCCCAAAAAAAAAAAAAAAAAAAATATATATATATATATGTATTTTTTATTATTATAAAAAGTGTTTTCACTAAACATTTTCGACAGTGAAATTCATCATTAAAAAAAAAACTTTAAAAAAAAACCATATATATGTATATAAATAAATCATCGTCAGAGCTGCTGCGCCATCCAGCTATGTTTTTAGCATTCCACATAGCGATTAGCGTCTGGTTACAGACATTTAGAAGTCGCGCTTTAAATTCATGGACGTCTGGTCCATGAGCGCCGGGAGACCGTTTAGGAGCCGCTCTGAAAAATAAAACGAATAACACATTAAGTCAAGACTTAATTATTTGTTATCAGTGAAAAGATATTGCTGACTGGAGAGATGGTGGTGAGGGAGAGAGGGCGGGGCCAGGTGTGGACTGCAGGTGAGTCGAGTGCGTGCGACAGTTGACAGTTTATCCATTGACTAGCTAAACCTGAACTAGAGTAGCAGTAAATACATAGCATGTGCTCAGGCAGCGGGCAAAGGGTGGAAGTGGAACCTTAAGGCCAGTTTAGATCAATATTTCGAGACAAAATGGTTTTCAAATGTTGCAGAGAAAATTGCAGTGATGAGCTGGTTAGTTGCAGAGTGTCTGAAGTGTTCTGAACATTTGCACTTTAGAATGTATTATTTTGCAACTAAATATGACAGATGCTCTCAATACATTTTTGGGGAGAGGCAAAGAAGATGCTGCTGCCACTGAAGGGGAACCATCAACACAATCAATCCCCTCTGAGAGTCAGTAGCCTATTTACTTTCTGATTAAGATTGTGATGATGATCTTTTCTTATAATGTGCCTGTTTTTTTCATATGTGATCAAATGTACAGGTCAAGACACATCCACAGCCGACTCATTAGTTTTGCCTACTTGTCAGTCAGATTCAGGCGAAGTTGTACCAGATCCAGGCAAGTTTTAATAGCACCATCTTTATTATGGGACAGCATATATGATTATTTCCCTCATTTTGAGTGGGTAAAATTTACCATTTTTTTTCTGTTTTCCTGTGTTACTGTACCTGAATCTATAACCTGAATTATTCTGAACTGTATTGTAAGATATTATTAGTATTAATTCTGTTAAATCAGTTTTCAGTAATCATCTAATAAAGGGCTATAAGATTTTTTCAGTGAAAATGAATGACTTATTCTTGGAATTTCTCCAAGCGAAGAATCAAGTGCATCACATTCTGCTACTGCTTCCTGTCTGCCGGCTAGTCAAGATCCAACAACGTATTCTGTACAGGCAGTGCCTCTAGATCCTGCATATTGGCCAGCAATTTCAGACAGTGCAAGGACTGAGATGGTTAGTAGGGGGCCATTTCAGATCCCACCAGATGCAATTTTTAGAGATCTCGCCTAGGGTGCCAGATTGGCCAGAAACACCCCTGATTCGGTCATTGACACTATTCATCTCAATTCCCGCTCCATTGGCAGCCGTCCGACAGGTAGATAAGCGTCAGGCATAAGACTCCCTATTGCTTACCTCTCTAGCACTGAAGGGAATTGTAGCGACGCCAAAATCCAGTTTCCACATCAACATTCCTGCATTCTGAGTGAGAAAATAGCATGACCTTTGAGGAGGCCTCTGTGATTTAGTCAATACACTTGATATCACTGGTAGAGACGAGCAATGACTAGGGCTGGGAATTGTCAGGAAACTCACAATACGTCATTATCACAATACTTTTGTGCCGATATGATATGTATTGCGATTCTCTATATGTATTGCGATTCAATATTGTGCGATTCAATGGTCCAAACATATTACTCACCATATGTCTGCTGCTGAAGGACAAGAGAGAGCCATGAGAAAACGAGTTTTGATCAGTCATGGAAATAAAAGTGCTGATAAAAATGGGCTTCTTATTTCAAAAGAAGATGGAGAACAAGCTTTGAAGGAAAAATACTGGTGTTGTTGTGCAGGTGCAACCAACTAGCGCAAAAAATAATATTGCAAAAATAATATTGCAATATTGTCAAAACGATACGATGCGATATAGCGACAAAAATAATTTTCCGATATGTAACTGTATAAATTAGCATTGACTAGGCCCATTCAACACCTCACTGTGCCCAACTGTGTGTCTGATATCTTGGAGGCCTCGCTGCTCCAGACTGTATATTTTTTTTCCAGAGATTGAATTCAAATTAATCTCCGCTGTGTGAGTTGCTACTCCCAGTGCTTTGTACTGGGAAAATCTGGGCCATGCGGAGAACATCAGAGGTCTTGAGGAGAGGAAATACATATTGGAAAGACTTCAAGCCTACATTTTGGAGAACGGGTGGGGATAGAGAGGTGCCTCGCTGAGTCACTACTACACTACTCAGCAGTGGTTACACAGAGAAGAGAATTAAGTAGGAAGGGAGAGGGATATGGTGATGTGGAGGATAAGAACGGATCACACTAGATGTTACTACACCAGGTCCCATTGACAGTCAGAACTGATGATTAACAGCTTTCTGAGATACTGACTGTGGGATGTTAGGAAAATATGGAGGTTCTCGCGTGATGAGTAACCTTGCACAAGAGAGAAAACACACCAGAACGATGGATGGCCCAAGTGCCTCTGACCAGAATATCACAGAGAACAGCCACAGTTTGCTGGCACCCAACAATACCAAGCAGCGTGTCATGCTTATTAAGAGTATTTGTAAGCCAGCCACACTCTCTAAGCAATCTATCTCTTGCTTAGTAAACACTTTTCTTGTAAGAGTGAAAGTGACTTCAATGAGAAGTGCCCTGTTTCTCTGAAGTACTCCCAAGGGTACTCTTATAAGCATTAACCTAATGGAAAGTGTTTTGTTCAATGTATCACATCAAATGATAATACTTACTTAGTTTAGTGTAGAGTGTATATTGATTATTCATTCAATGTACCATGTTAAATGATCATTCTCGTTTGAGTTAATGTACCCTATCTAATGCCATTGTGGATATTCTCTGTATGACTTCACAACACAACGGACAGTAAAAGGGATTTAAATAGCATGCTATGTGAATGAATGAGAAAGATAACTACTGGCTACATCCATCATGATCTAAAACATTTACATTTGAGTCATTTAGCAGACACTCTTTTCCAGAGCGACTTACAGTTAGTGCATGCATGTTCATACTGGTCCCCCATGGGAATCAAACCCACAACCCTGGCATTGCAAGCACCATGCTCTACCATCTGAGCTACACGGGACTGATACTCTGAGTAGAGCCCTGCACAGGCATGAATTTTAAACCCGAGCCCTACCTATGCCAATAACATTAAGGCCCTACCCTGCCCAGGCCGATTGCTTCTGCCAAATTTAAGGCCCTGCCTGAAACCCAGAATAAAAAATAACTTCCTTCATTAGTAAATCCATTAGCTGCTCCTCTTTCTGTCACTTGCTCCCTGCGCGCAACTCGCTCTGTATGCGCTCTGTTCATGGTAGTCCTTTTGTAGGCCCCACGATCAATTTCCCCCTATAGATAAGCAAAATTGCTCTTAGGGCTCCCAAAAGTCTAGGGCCGGCTCTGACTGCATGTGTGGGTTATGGATGTGGATACACAAACCCGCGAGCATATGATCAGTAAAAAAAATGTGTGGCCCCCACCCTCATCAAAGTTGCCCATATCTGGTCTAGTCTATGCCAGGCCAGTGTCTCCATGCGTGTCCACCACTCACCCATCATGATGTCCTTGGTGACAGACTGCAGCACCACCTCCTAAAATGCGTTCTCCAGGGAGACACTGGCCTGGAAAAGGGAGAAGTCCTCAAAGATCAGCTCCTGGAAGTGAGGGAGGTCCTGGTCAGGGAGGGAAGAGAGGGGAAGAGAATGCAATTCATTCCCTTCAGTCCGGAAACACTCCAGGGCTTGATGGCATATCAATTGAGTTATATCAAACCTTTTTTAATATACTTCAAGTTCCACTATTAGCATGCTTTAACTACTCCTAAAAAAATGGTAGACTATCAGATACACATCAATAAGTTCTGATTTCACTGAAACAGGACCCAGGTGGTAAGTATTAAGATCCTGTCCATTTAATCAACTGGAGGCCCCTTACACTTCAATGTTGTGATGAAAAAATCCTGGCAAAATGCATAGCGCATTGAATGAAGAAGGTTTAATTGGATATTATTAATCCTGATCAGACAATACATTGGACAATACATTGGAGATAATATAAGACAATAACTTGAAAAAATAGAACACTATGAAACAATTAAGAAACCAGGCCTGGTCTTCATAGCAGATTTTGAAAGGCCTTTGATATATACAGTGCATTCGGAAAGTATTCAGACCCATTGACTTTTTACACATTACACAACGGCGCCATACAGGTTGCAAAATAGCTTGGGAAGAGATTTTCAATGTTTCTGATTCCAATGCAAATGGTTTATGAACTGCTTCACAAAAAAACAAAAATGTGTTTTTCAATTCAAATTATTATATATCATAACCGCCATCGATAAAAGACAGTACTGTGCAGCCGTTTTCATCGACCTGGCCAAGGCTTTCGACTCTGTCAATCACCGCATTCTTATTGGCAGACTCAACAGCCTTGGTTTCTCAAGTGACTGCCTTGCCTGGTTCTCTAACTACTTTGCAGAAAGATATCAGTGTGTCAAATCGGAGGGCCTATTGTCCGATCCTCTGGCAGTCTCTATGGGGGTGCCACAGGGTTCAATTCTTGGGCCAACCCTTTTCTCTATATACATCAACGATGTCGCTCTCGCTGCTGGTGACTCTCTGATCCATCTCTACGCAGATGACACCATTCTGTATACATCTGGCCCTTCTTTGGACACTGTGTTTACTAACCTTCAAACAAGCTTCAATGCCATACAACACTCATTCCGTGGCCTCCAACTGCTCTTAAACGCTAGTAAAATGCTTTTCTATCGAACGCTGCCAGCACCCGCCCACCGGACTATCATCACTACTCTCGACGGGTCCGAATTAGAATACGTGGACACCTACAAATACCTAGGCATCTGGTTAGACTGTAAACTCAACTTCCAGACTCACATCAACCATCTCCAATCCAAAATTAAATCCAGAATTGGCTTCCTATTTCGTAACAAAGCCTCCTTCACTCATGCTGCCAAACATGCCCTTGTAAAACTGACTATCCTACCGATCCTTGATTTCGGCGATGTCATTTACAAACTAGCCTCCAACACTCTACTTAGCAAATTGGATGTAGTCTATCACAGTGCCATCCGTTTTGTCACCAAAGCCCCATACACTACCCATCACTGCGACCTGTATGCTCTTGTTGGCTGGCCTTCATTATATATTCGTCGCCAAACCCACTGGCTCCAGGTCATCTATAAGTCTTTATTAGGTAAATCCCCGCCCTATCTCAGCTCACTGGTCACTATAGCAACACCCACCCGTAGCATGCGCTCCAGCAGGTTTATCTCACTGGTCACCCCCAAAGCCAACACCTCCTTTGGCCGCCATTCCTTCCAGTTCGCTGCTGCCAATGACTGGAACGAATTGCAAAAATCATTGAAGCTAGAGGTTCCTATCTCCCTCAATAACTTTAAGCATCAGCTGTCAAAGCTGCTTATCGATCACTGCACCTGTATATAGCCCTTCTGTAAATAGCCCACACTACTACCTCATCCCCATATTTATTTTTGTTATTTTTCACAAATATTGCACTCCAGTATATCTATTTGCACATTCATAATTTGCACATCCTTCATTCCTGTGTTAATGATGATAATCTGTAACCTATTTCACCACTATGGTCTATTTATTGTCCTACCTCCTAACCTTATTGCATTTTGCACTACATTTTGCACTCTGTATATAGATTTTCTATTGTGTTTTCGACTATGTTTGTTTACTGTGTAACTCTGTGTTGTTTTTGTCGCACTGCTTTTGCTTTGTCTTGGCCAGGTCGCAGTTGCAAATGAGAACTTGTTCTCAACTGACCTACCTGGTTAAATAAAGGTGAAATAAAAAAAAATTAAAAAAAATTATACAACATTTTTGCCACCAACAGAATGATATGATTATGGGGCATACAACCATCTCAGCTCTGCTGATTTGGCTGCAAAGAGACTGAATCATTAGATCACTTATTCTGGTATTGCCCCTATGTTTGTGGTCACAGGTTCATGAGTGGCTGAAAAATCACAACATTTACCTGAAACTAATCCTACAAATAGCACTGTTTGGAGATTTGAAAAGCTATAGTCAATCAATAAACAATATAACACTCTTAGTAAAAAATACTAATCTTTAATTTACAATCTGTAGATACAATGTGATTAGAAAGGCTCAGAATTTGTGTGAAACATCAAGGCACAGTTGAGAAATGTATGCAACATGGAAATCACAAGATATATAGAGATAGGTGGGATGGGCTGAGAGCAGCTGAGGGCTGGGTTTAAAAGCCCATGATCTATAATAGTTATGACTGAAAATACTATATACTGTATAATGTATACAAAATGTGAATGTAGAATATACAAGTAATAAAAAAGAAAAAGCTGTAAAAACAAAATTATTTTTGTCCCCATTTGTCCTCCATTTTTGTGGTGGTGGATGGGCCAGTAATAAATACACTAAAAATTGTATAATTACGGCAAAAAAAATAATAATGGGAGGAGAGATTAAAGACTGTTGAGGGAATACAATGTTCATCGTCAAGTCAGATGACAGACACAACATTACCAGTTCCCTAATGACAGAACCTACATTCACTACTCCAGTCTAAGGTCAGCAGTCTAGTGATTATCTATAAGTTGACTACATACAGTGCCTTCAGAAAGTATTCATGCCCCTTGACTTATTTCACATTTTGTTGTGTTACGGCCTGAATTAAAAATGTATTAAATATTATTTTTTCACCCATCTACACACGATACACCATAATGACAAAGTGAAAACATGTTTTTAGACTAGCTAAATTGTAGCTTTTAAATACAGAAATATATAATTTACATAAGTATTCACACCCTTGAGTCAATACATGTTAGTATCACCTTTGGCAGTGATTACAGCTATGAGTCTTTCTGGGTAAGTAAGAGCTTTGCACACCTGGATTGTACAATATTTGCACATTATTCTTTTAACATTCTTCAAGTTCTGTCAAATTGGTTGTTGATTATTGCTAGACAGTCATTTTAATCACTTGTCATAGATTTACAAAATGATTTTAGGTTATTTTAGGCTATTGTCCTACTGAAAGGTGAATTCATCTCCCAGTGTCTGGTGGAAAGCAGAATGAACCAGGTTTTCCTCTCGGATTTTGCCTGTGCTTAGCTCCATTCTGTTTATTTTTTATCCTGAAAAATGTCTCTGTCCTTTACAATTACAAGCATACCCATTACATGATTCCACCACCACTGTGCTTGAAAATATGGAGAGTGGTAATGAGTGTTCTATTGGATTTGCCCCCAAAAATGTTTTATTTTTATTTAACCTTTATTTAACTAGGCAAGTCGGTTAAGAACAAATTCTTATTTACAATGACGGCCTACCAAAAGGCAAAAGACCTCCTGCGGGGACGGGGGATGGGATTTAAAATAAAAATGTGTGGGATGTGTGTGCTTTGGGGACCTTTAACAGAATGTGACTGGCAGAACGGGTGTTGTATGTGGAGGATGAGGGCTGCAGTAGATATCTCAGATAGAGGGGAGTGAGGCCTAAGAGGGTTTTATAAATAAGCATCAACCAGTGGGTCTTGCGACAGGTATACAGAGATGACCAGTTTACAGAGGAGTATAGAGTGCAGTGATGTGTCCTATAAGGAGAATTGGTTGCAAATCTGATGGCCGAATGGTAAAGAACATCTAGCCGCTTGGGACCTAGGATTGAGCCTTGAACACTTTGTATTCAGGACAAAAAGTTAATTGTAGCATTACTTTAGTGCCTTGTTGAAAAAGGATGCATGTTTTGGAATATTTTTTATTCTGTACAGGCTTCCTTCTTTTCACTCTGTCATTTAGGTTAGTATTGTGGAGTAACTACAATGTTGTTGATCCATCCTCAGTTTTCTCCAATCACAGCCATTAAACCCTGTAACTGTTTTAAAGTCACCATTGGCCTCATGGTGAAATCCCTCAGCTGTTTCCTTCCCCTCCGTCAACTGAGTTAGGAAGGACACCTGCATCTTTGTATTGACTGGGTGTAATTAATAGCTCAAAGGGATATTCAATGTCAGATTTTTTAAAAACTTTTACCCATCTACTAATAAGTGCCCTTCTTTGCGAGGCATTGGAAAAACCTCTCTGGTGGAATCTCTGTTTGGAATTCACTGCTCAACTGAGGGACCTTACAGGTAATTGTATGTGTGGGGTACAAACATGAGGTAGCCACTCAAAAATCATGTTAAACACTATTATTGCACACAGTTTGAGTCCATGCAACTTATTATGTGACTTGTTAAGCACATTTTTACTCCTGGATTTATTTAGGCCTGCCATAACAAAGGGGTTGAATACTTATTGACTCAAGACATTTGAGGTTCTAATGTTTAATACATTGGTAAAACATTTTTTTAAACATAATTCCACTTTTAAATTATGGGGTAATGCGTGTAGGCCAGTGACACAACATCTCAATTTAATAATTGTTTAATTCAGGCTGTAATGCAACAACATTTGGAAAAAGTCAAGGGGTGTGAATACTTTCTGGAGGCACTGTAACTATTCTTCAAGTGAGGACACACAAGTACCAGGGGGATCAATGGCCTACAATGCAATGGGCAGCTGACCACTTCCTGTGGCCACTTCCAAACTGTCAGCTCGTGCGAACGTTGTGCCCATTCTTTTTCAATGATTAGCATATTTTTGCACCTCGGCTCACAGTTGTTGAGTGCCCTCTACTACTCTCCAGACTAGAGGCTTGGACATCAACCATTCAGAGTGTTATTTAAATGCATGATCTTGAGAACAAACGTCCATCACCTGGCAGTGACCATGCAGGACTATACATATCCACTGGCTGGGTTAACGAGGTGTGCCATGAGTGTGGGCCTACATTTATTCTTGGACTCACTAATGTCAGGCACAACATCACTCTCAATTTCTGATAATGGCTCGTTTAATTAATAAAACTGTTCATTTAACCTTTATTTAAGTAGGCAAGTCAGTTAAGAACAAATGCTTATTTACAATGACAGCCTAGGAACAGTGAAGGTTAACTGCCTTGTTCAGGGGCAGAAAGACAGATTTTTCAGCTCAGGGATTTGATCCAGCAACTTTTCAGTTACAGGCCCAATGCTCTAACCACTCAGCTACCTGCCGCCCTCATTTATACCATCAGCGTTTGGGAAGGGGGAAAGGAGGGTGCGAGGTGTAGCTAAGGTATCGTAATCAGACACAATGCCTGACCAACAGTGCTGTACTACATGCTGTAATTACGTTTGTGAGTTTAAATCTCACTTTAACAAAAGGAACACCTCTTGGGTGAAGAAAAAAATGTCTGTTACGACCCAGGCCTGTTTTAATAGGTCATTAAAACGAGCCAGGCCTGTTTTAATAGGTCATTAAAACGACCCAGGCCTGTTTTAATAGGTCATTAAAACGACCCAGGACTGTTTAATAGGCCATTAAATGACACAGGCCTATTTTAATAGGCCATTAAACGACCCAGGCCTATTTTAATAGGCCATTAAACGACCCAGGCCTATTTTAATAGGCCATTAAACGACACAGGCCTATTTTAATAGGCCATTAAACGACACAGGCCTATTTTAATAGGCCATTAAACGACACAGGCCTGTTTTAATAGGCCATTAAACATCCTGGCCTGTTTTAATAGGCCATTAAACCCCAGAGCACTCATCCAGTGGTCTGTGCTACCTCCCTGGCTCAAGGATACAAACATTGAGGATGCATTTCACTGTATTTAATTAATACATAATTTTTCCACTCAATATTCTTTCCCTTCTATCTTGCCCTTCGAATAAAGGGTGAGACAGTATGGTATGGTTGTGGGACTTTTAACTTGTTTTCATTCAATTCCTCACCCAGAGCTATATGACTCAGTGATTATACAGTAGGTGCTAAACGTGTATGCATTTCTGTTTTCTACACCCACCCACACAGTCACTCTCCCAAATTTCCACACCTTCAGTAGTGTAAGGCATCACCTAATTATAAATCTCTGTCCACTTAGGGCGGCAGGTAGCCTAGCGGTTAGAGTGTTGGGCCAGTAACCGAAAGGTCTGCTGCTTCAAATACCCGAGCTGACAAGGTGAAAAACCTGTCAATGTGTCCTTGAGCAAGGCACTTAACCGTAATTTGCTCCAGGGGCTGTAGGTAGGCCGTCATTGTAAATAAGAATTTGTTCTTAACTGACTTGCCTAGTTAAATAAAGGTAAAATAAAAATCTGTCTGACTACTTCTGAGTCTGCCAGTCTGCTAATCCACCGCTGGGCACTGTCAAACCTGCCAACTTAACATGCATTATTGATTTACCCAGAAGTAAGAATACCCTCATTGAGAAATTAGACTGAAAATACACTAAAATGAATATGAAAACACAAAATAAACTAAAAAAACTGAAAGAGCTATTATTATGGCTATTATGACAATCACAAATGTCTCATTATGGTCATCGTCACACACCCCCCTCTGATTCCCTCAGAGTGCAGAGAGAGAGGTGGGAATAAAATGCTGCGACAACACCACTGGCCCAGCTCAATTTGGCCCACAAGCTGATCTAAAATTACAACCGCAATGTAATTAGCAGCTTTATCGTTAGCATGACTGGCTCCTGGCTCCTGACTCTTGTTAAGTCTCAGTCTCTCTCTCGCTTCACCGGCGGGTGGGGGCTTTGCAATTAGTAATTGGCTGACTGGTTAATGCCTGGACTGGATAAATGCCCATGGGTAGGTAAACTGTCTAGTCCAAAAATGATAGAATTACACATGCAGAATAGAGTAGGTACTAACAAGTATCACTGGAGAGAGCTCAACATTCTTTGAGATGGCTGTGTGATCAATTTTATACACCTACGGGTGTTGCTGAAATAACCAGATTCCACAAATTTAAAGGGGTGTCCACATGCTTTTATACACAGTGCATTCGGAAAGTATACAGACCCTTTGACTTTCTCCTGATTTTGTTAGGTTACAGCCTTATTCTAAAATGGATGAAATTGTTTTTCCCCCTCATCAATCTACACGTAATACCCCATAATGACAAAGCAAAAACAGGTTTTTAGAAATTTTTGCAAATGTATAAAGCAAACAGAAATATCACATTTACATAAGTATTCATACCCTTTACTCAGTACTTTGTTGAAGCACCTTTGGCAGCGATTACAGTCTTTTGGGGTATGACGCTACAAGTTTGGCACACCTGTATTTGGGGAGTTTATCCCATTCTTCTCTGCAGATCCTCTTAAGCTCTGTAAGGTTGGATGGGGAGCTTCGCTGCACAGCTATTTTCAGGTCTCTCCAGAGATGTTTGATCGGGTTCAAGTCTGTGCTCTGGCTGGGCCACTCATGGACATTTAGAGACTTGTCCTGAAGCCACTCCTGCGTTGTCTTGGCTGTGTGCTTCGCCCCAGTCTCCCAGCGCCTGCCGCTGAAATAAATCCCCACAGCATGATGCTGCTACGACCATGCTTCACTGCCAGGTTTCATCCAGACGTGATGCTTGGCATTCAGGCCAAATAATTAAATCTTGGTTTCATCAGACCATAAAATCTTGTTTCTCATGGTCTGAGAGTCTTTAGGTGCCTTTTGGAAAACTCCAAGTGGGCTGTCATGTGCCTTTTACTGAGGATTGGCTTCCGTCTGGCCACTCTACCATAAAGGCCTGATTGGTGGAGTGCTGCAGAAATGCTTGTCTTTCTGGAAGGTTCTCCCATCTCCACAGAATAACTCTGGAGCTCTTTCAGAGTGACCATTGGGTTCTTGGTCACTTCCCTGACCAAGGCGCTTCTCCCCCAATTGCTCAGAATGATGGAGGCCACTGTGTTCTTTGGGACCTTCAATGCTGCAGAACTGTTTTGGTACCCTTCCCCCGATCTATTTCTCAAAACAATCCTGTCTCTGAACCCTATGGACAATTCCTTCGACCTCATGGCTCGGTTTGGCTCGGTTTGGCTCGGTTTGGCTTGGTCAAAGACTGGTGGGTGAAAAAAATGAATGGATCAAAAAACACTGCATCTGAAAGCTATAATCCCATGGCCTCTTCTCTGTTTGTCCCTCAGAGAAAGAGTTCACCGTTTTGACAGCCCACAACCCATACTACTCGCCTAAGTTCTCTCAGCGAGTACTGTCTGTACAAGAGAGCTCGAGGACACTTCCAAGATATAATAACGGATAAAAGGGGAAGGCATCAACCATGATACCGCCGCACAAATATCCTCCACTCCCACACCTCTGAAGAGGGCCAAAGAAGCTGCAAGCCCTAACTCCAGAAAGCAAATGCCAACACAAAGCCAATGAGATAGGCACAGGCAGTACAGCCGTTCCTTGTGAAGAGGAGGTGAAAAAGCCCACACCTGTGATCTGTAAGAGCTCTTGATAATCTTAGGCATTAAAACCTGATTAGGACGTAACACCGCCATTGATGACAAGAAAGTCGGGTCGCATTGACAGAGTGCACAAATCACTGACACGCTTAGCGGAGGTCAGGGCCAGTAGCAATGCCATCTTAATAGACAACATCTGATCCAAGGGCTCGAATGGCGGCTCACAGAGCGTTTCAAGCAGCAATGCCAAATCCCACTGTGGATCTGTGATTCGGGTTACCAGTTTTAGGCGCCATGTTCCCAAAATGAAGAGTTTAAAGTAGGATGGCTGAAAACAGACACCTTGTTTGGAGTCCACCTGTGGTAAATTAAATTGATTGGACATGATTTGGAAAGACACACACCTGTCTATATAAGGTCCCACAGTTCAAATAAAATCACATACACATACAGTATTTAGCAGATGTTATTGTCGGTGTGGCGAAATGCTTATGTTTCTAGATCCAACAGTGCAGTAGTATCTAACAATTCACAACAATACACACAATACACACACATCTAAAGGTAAAATAATATAATTAAGACATATGTAAATATTAGGACGAGCAATGTCGGAGTGGCATAGACTTAAATACAGTAAAATAGAATACAGTATATACTGTACATATGGGATGAGTAAAACAGTATGTAAACATTATTTGAAGTGACTAGTGTTCCATTATTAAAGTGGTCAGTGATTCCAAGTCTATTTATGTAGGGAAACAGCCTCTAAGGTGCAGAGTTGCGTAACCGGGTGGAGGCCGGCTAGTGTTGGCTAGTTAAAAGTCTGATGGCCTTGAGATAACACTGGAACAATATTTCTAACATCTGAATGTGGGGAATAATGAGCGATGGTCTATGGAAAACTAATGTCTATTTTGTGATGTCATTAAATATGGTATGAAAATGGTATAATGAAAATACTGCAACTTGAGAAGTATATCCCCTTTATCTGGCAAGTTTTCATCCTTTACCTTGTGTATGGAATATGAAAAATGATGAGTGTTTTTATAAATATATGAATGATTTTAGTTTATCAACTAGATGATACTTTGCCCCAATAAGTAGCCATGCCCCGAGAGAGCTCAGAGATTATGTCAAGAAATGAACATTAGACCAGAAAGACCAGAAAGACGTGAGACCATGGTCTACACGTTTGAAATGGTTAGAACTTTGAACCTCAACATGAGGTGAAGATAAACTCCCAGTCTGGACCCGAACATTGCCAGGCTGAAGCTGTGCGTGTAAAGTGTTTCAAACTCTGACAATCCACACAAAGCTAAGATCAAGTTCTGAACAAAGACACCTCTGGTGAGCAGCCAACTAAGAAGAAGGACATTGTGACCTCTGGTGGACAATCAGAGCCTTACAAGTGAGCTGAGTGAAGTCACAGCTAGAACCCACTTTCAAGAAGGCTTGGTTTCAACAGAGATAGATGACGGACGATGGCATTCACACGTGATTTCTTACTCCAAACAGGCGGTGGTTTGTGTGCAAAGTAAATGATTACTGTGAGTGTAGTTTCCAAATGTACGATAAGTGTCTCACTTCCTCGCTCTCTCTCTCTACCCCTCCCTCTTTTGGTAAACAAGCAGTCATGTTGTTGCTAGTCCGCTAGGGACCTTTTTCTCATGTATTAAGTGTATATGTTATTCTGTTTTATTATTTAGTTAGCCAGTAAATAAATAATTAAACCAATTTGTGTAGTGCTGAATCATAACTAATGCTGGGGTTTTTGCAGATCCAAGAAGGTTGCGATGGTTTAGATTATGACTGATATGAGGTAATGATTGATAAGTGACTGTTATCGACATAAAACTCATATATCTTCTAGAGTTTAATTCGGGAGATAGTAACTCGTTAAACAACTTCTTCTGTGGTGCCCCAAATCCTAATGAGTTCATTCTTACATGATTAACTTAATTGAGTAACAATTAAACATATTTTATTTGATAAGTAACAGTCATCAGATTAATGGAAGTCACATCACGACATCTGCAAACTTGATGTTTGAGTTGGAGTCGTGCGTGGCCACGCAGTCATGGGTGAACAGGGAGTACAGGAGGGGACATGAGCATGTGTTGTTTCCTACCTTCACCACCTGGGGGGGGTGGCCCGTCAGGAAGTCCAGGATCCAGTTGCCCAGGGTGGGGTTCAGACCCAGGGCCCCAAGCTAAACGATGAGGGTACTATGTTGTTGAATGCTGAGCTGTTGTCAATGAACAGAGAAATACATAGGTATTCCTCTTGTCCAGATGGTCTAGGGCAGTGTGCAGTGCTATGGCGATTGCATCGTCTGAGGATCTATTGGGGCGGTTGCAAATTGAAGTGGGTCTAGGGTGTCAGGTAAGGTAGAGGTTATATGATCCTTAAGTAGCCTCTCAAAGCAATTCATGATGACAGAAGCTAGCTATCTGGCTGGCCAGGACCTTGCTATCGGCCAGATAGCTAGGTCCAGCCGGCCAGATAGCTAGTTGAGACAGGACATAGCTAACAGTCCGGCAACTAGCTACCTGGCCGGCCTGACCTAGTGATCAGACCGGCAGGCCGGACATAGCTAACTGTCCAGCAAATAGCTATCTGGCCGGTCGGACCTAGTGATCTGGACCGGCCGGCTGGACGAAGCTATCTGACTGTCTGGCTGGACCAAGCTATCCGGACATAGCTGTTAACATGTAATGACCGTTGGAAATAAATATTACTTGAAATCAGAAAATGTTTGAATATTTTTTTTACCAATGCCTGTTTGGCCTGGTGCACTATACTATTTTGTATTTGAGCATCCTTAACATTAACTTGCTAGCTCATGTTTGCCTCCTAGTCAACCGTTTTTGTTGTTTGTTTTGGCAGAAGTATGCCATGATTGCCAAGTCGGGGTGATCCTGCTCGCTGTAATCACACTTACCGTAGGTTTGCCTCTTGGTCTAAAACTGCCCTCAACCTCACTGCCCTCAACCTCACTGCCCTCAACCTCACTGCCCTCAACCTCACTGCCCTCAACCTAGGTAATTACTACCGCTCTACACAGACAAACACTGTCTGTCATCATCTAACACACACCCAGACAAATACTGTCTGTCATCATCTAACACACACCCAGACAAATACTGTCTGTCATCATCTAACACACACCCAGACAAATACTGTCTGTCATCATCTAACACACACCCAGACAAATACTGTCTGTCATCATCTAACACACACCCAGACAAACACTGTCTGTCATCATCTAACACACACCCAGACAAACACTGTCTGTCATCATCTAACACACACCCAGACAAACACTGTCTGTCATCATCTAACACACACCCAGACAAACACTGTCTGTCATCATCTAACACACACCCAGACAAACACTGTCTGTCATCATCTAACACACACCCAGACAAATACTGTCTGTCATCATCTAACACACACCCAGACAAATACTGTCATATCCTATAGCAGTTTCCTAATACAGTTTCCTAATACAGTCCCATTAGCCAAGCAAATAGCAAATACTGACAGTGGGGTGAGGGGAGAACTTATACATAGGGGACTGTCCACCCCTGGCATGTGGGCTATAGGTAGGGCCCTGGGTTTTTCCGAGCTAGGGATAATTTTTTTCATGTTCTTAATTCATGACTTTATGAGAGATTATACAGTATGTTTTTAGGCAATGTAGCTGATTCAATTTCCCTTTTTTCTTTTTGTTCCCAACTATTTTCTTTTTCACAGAAAATGCTTTATCTTGCTATCGGAGTGGTTTGTTGGTGTCATCGTTTTAGCCATTATTGTGGGGTTGAGTGTCTCAAACTGATTGTTCAACCCCAGACTCAACCTTGAACATTCTGCCAGCTGAAATATCTACCATGACCCACTACTGCCTTGCTGGGGAAGTGGCTAATCTCTCATGGAGCGAGTGAACTCAGGACCTCTGTAAGGGCTCCAATGAGGAGTTTCTGCTGTACATTTCATAGAGGAAGAAAACAACTCTCGGCATCTGCAGTATCAACCAGAGGGTTGTGCTGAAACTCTCCTGATTCACGCCTAAACCTTTTCAACCAAACACACACACACACACACACACACACACACACACACACACACACACACACACACACACACACACACACACACACACACACACACACACACACACACACACACACAGCCTACACTCCAGTCAGTTTGCTTATAACATCTGATATTCTTTGAAATGGCATCAGTAAATCCTAGATGTTTTTTAAAATTCCTCTCATGAATTGGTTTGATATACTCCCTCCTTGAAGATGTGTTCTACCAATGAATGTATGCCTGTTTCTTTGTGCCTGTTATTACATTTCAAGCTCCAGAGCTTTATCAAATATATATATATATAACTCAACTTTTATATAATTTTTTAAGGTTCGTATAATACATGTTTTATAGTCATCTAAATATGTATACAATGTTGTTGCATGTTATTTGTGATACATTTTGTTAACGGCTGTGATAATTCACTTGACTGAGTGACTGAGTGCTTGCCGAGTTGAGACTAACATCATGATAATATTGTACTACTGCATAAACCTCCTTTTTTAAAATTCTGTTTATAAAATGATAATTCTATGCATATAAGTTCACCCTGGCAATTGACACAATGGGTGTAATTTAGTCAAGCATTGCAATCGACTGAATTAATGCAGGAAGGTTGGAATGGTGTCAGGACACATCTATTTGATTATGCCTTTGGACTGTGGTTTTGTTCCTTAAGAAATGACCAACTTAACCACAGTGCAGTCTGTAACTCTCGAAATGAAATCACCTGTTTAAAGTGAATCCAGCTGATTGATGTCTCATTATACAGTGTCTCTAAATGAAAATAAATATATATATTTTAGCCAAACAAAATATAGCAAAAATAAAGCATTATATAAAAAAACTTTCCTGGAAGGTTCATGTCAATCCCTCTTTTTCATTTAAATCAAATATTTTAATTTGAACATATTTAGAGCAGCAAGGTTGCTATGGCTTCTCAATATTGTGTAACTGGAACAACTCCTTGTGCCTCAATGAAAAGCTTGGTCTGTTGGTCACTGAAGAGTGAGCTGAACAATTATCCATCCTCTCTCCTGTCCTCCAGTCCAGCATCCATACACACTCACGGGAGGAGCGAGGGTATTTCTAGTGTCACAGTCCTGACCAGGATAGATGGACACAGCCAGGACTTGCACTGCCAAGTCAAATGATTATGTTTTTAGATCACAGCTCCTCGTCAGAACTGGCTTCCTCATCCTTATCCTTGTAATTTTAAGGTAGGAACCTTTTTTTGCATTCAATAGGAAATGGTGTTATGAACAATAACTGAGGTGCCACTTGTTCCAGTATGTTGTACTGTATGTTGTTACAGCCATATGTATAATTTTGTTAACAGTATGTAGAAGATGTCAATAGGGATCATGGTGACTGTTGCCGCGTCAAGACAATTTGGAAATTTCCGATGTCTGAGTTTCTCACTTGGAAAGTATCAGAATCAATCAATATGAAGCTGTTCACAAATAACTTATGTACATTTTAACTCAGAGGTTCCAAGTTTCCGAGATGTCTTGAACACGGCATAAATCCTTGACTATGACAGGAAGTGTCATGGTGTTGCCGCCATGTAGTCATTTTCTTCTCTGACCATTTGGTGTGTTCAAGACAACCCGGAACTCTGAAACTCGTTTTCGACTTGGAAATTTGTTGTAAAAAGCTGATTCCGTGTTCATGACAACTTTGAAATATCCAATTTGTAAACTCATTACAGAAATATGATGTCAGAGTTTCCCACTTGGAGAGTATCAGAATCAACCAATAAGAATCTCTAGGCAAAAAACGTAAGCCCTTTTTCCTCGGCGGTTCCGAGTTTCCCAGTTGTCTTGAACGTGGCATGATTCCTGAGTTTCCCACTTGGAAAGTATCAGAATCAACCAATAGGAAGCTCTTCATAAAATAACTTCCATACATATATAACAAATAACATGTCCCCTCTAGAACCACTGTTTTTCTTTTCTCCTTTTCTCAGCCCTGATCCCTCTTCTGCTCCTGCAGTATGTGTGCTATATGGCCCCAAAGAATGAATGCTAGGAGCAGAAAGACAACACATTGTGCTGTGTCTCAAGGACACAGATCTAATGAAGAGAATCTCCAGCATAAACACGTACCAACACAATGGAAACCATGGAAACTACTGAACCTGCTGCGTTATCTCTGGAGGCACGGCACATTCACACACGCATTCGCACACCTTTTGTATTTGGATGGATACAGGCAAAGATCTGCACACTACATGTTCTTACCTTTGTGTTTCTGTCATACAGCTGACTTTATTACGTGACTGAGGAGGACCAGGTCAACTGATATAAAAAAAATACACTGCCAAGGAATTTCAAGTCAACAGGCAGCAGATAATCAAATCAAATCAAATCAAATCAAAGTATATTTGTCACGTGCGCCGAATACAGGTGTAGACCTTACACTGTATACAGGTTGTACCGGTACAGAGTCAATGTGTGGGGGCACCGGTTAGTCGGGCCAATTTAGGTCATATGTACTGTAGGTATAGTTAAAGTGACTATGCATAGATGATGAACAGAGTGTAGCAGCAGCGTAAAAGAGGGTTGGTGTTGAAGGATGGGGGGCGGGACACAGCGCAAATAGACCGGGTAGCCATTTGATTACCTGTTCAGGAGTCTTATGGCTTGGGGGTAGAAGCTGTTAAGAAGCCTTTTTGTCCGAGACTTGGTGCTCCGGTACCGCTTGCCATGCTGTAGCAGAGAGAACAGTCTATGACTGGGGTGGTTGGGGTCTTTGACAATTTCTAGGGCCTTCCTCTGACACTGCCTAGTATAGAGGTCCTGGATGGCAGGCAGCTTAGCCCTAGTGATGTACTGGGCCGTACGCACTATCCTCTGTAGTGCTTTGCGGTACAACCTTTTGTGGATCTGAGGACCGATGCCAAATCTTTTCAGTCTCCTGAGGGGGAATAGGCTTTGTTGTGCCCTCTTCATGACTGTCTTTGTGTGTTTGGACCATTCTAGTTTGTTGGTGATGTGGACACAAAGGAACTTGAAGCTCTCAACCTGTTCCACTGCATTTTCCTGTTTGCATATTTCCTTATACATCTGACTGAGTGCGGTGTTAGTGCCAGCATCCGTCTATGGTGGTAAATAAACAGCCAAGAAAAATAGAGATGAAAACTCTCTTGGCAAATAGTGTGGTCTACAGCTTATCATGAGATACTCTACTTCAGGCGAGCAAAATCTAGAGACTTCCTTAGATTTCGTGCACCTGCTGTTGTTTACAAATATACACAGACTGCCACCCCTAGTCTTACCGGAGTCTGCTGTTCTATCTTACCGTTGCAGCGTATATCCCGCCAGCTGTCGTCGTTCAACCACGACACAGCGAAACATAAGATATTACAGTTTTTGATGTCCCGTTGGTAGGATATTTGTGATCGTACCTTGTCTAATGTATTGTCCAATGATTGTACGTTTGCTAGTAATACTGATGGTAAAGGCAGATTTCTCACTGGCCGTCGGTGGATCCTTACAAGGCACCCCGCCCTGTGTCCTCTATACCTGCGTCTCTTTCTCCTGCCAATGACGAGGATTTGGGCCTTGTCGGGTGTCTGGAGTCCATCCTTGTTGAAGAAAATATCTTAGTCTAGTCCGAGGTGAGTGATCGCTGTCCTCATATCCAGAAGCTCTTTTTTTGCTGTAAGATACGGTGGCAGAAACATTGTGTACAAAATAAGTTAATAAATAATGCGGAAAAAAAACATAATAGCACAATTGGTTAAGCGCCCATAAAACGACTGCCATCTCTTCCAGCGTCATTACTAACAAGGGAGGAGAGAGTATATTGAAACATAGTTGACGATTGCCACTGTCAGAGGTAAGACAATTTGAAAAAGCATGGGAATCCATCCTTGAAGATCATAATTGTACGTCTGAAGTAAACTGTTACAGCATACCAACTGCACACGGTTGGAGAACAGTCTACATTGTAAAGTGTACATTGGCATGTACAGTATGTATGTGTGCACATTGCCTTTCAATTCAAGACTCAAATCATGCTCAAGCATGAGAAGCAGTGTTGTTTTCTGGTTGAGTGCATACTGCACATTTGTGTAAGCCTGTGGTCACATGCGGTAGAGGTACAGGGGTGAACAATGCTCTCTCATCTCATCTCCTCTCCTCTCTTCCTGACAGTGACTGTAGCTTTCGGGCTGCTGGAGGAGGATTCACATTTATTCCCAATAAGAGGACGTCACTGCTCTCTCTGCAAGTTTGGGGCAGTTATGCTTGGGGTCATGGTGGGCTGTGATGGACAAGGGGCGGGTTGGTGTAGGGACATTCATGCCTACAACAATACGCCATGGTCGTGTTCAGCAGGCATGACATGGGAAATTACTCCGTTTCCTGTCTTTTGAAAATGACACGAGCTCTCTGTTTCCCGTTCTCCCTGCAGCAAGACAGAATCTCTCCAAGGTGAGTCATTAAGAAGCTGTGAGGTGTGCAAGGCTTAAAGGGAAGGCAGTCTCCTTTTGCTTGGGGTAACAGATCTCCTTGAAGACAACGCTTCCCAACCCTGGTCCTCAAGTACCCCGAACAGTACACATTATTGTTATAACCCTGGACAAACCCGCCTCATTCGGCTCATTAAGGGCAGGTGTTCTTGTCCAGTGTTACGTAACATTTTACTGCTGGGCGTACTTAAGGACCAGGTTTGGGAAACAAGGCTTTAAGACACCCTTTTTTAAAGAAAAACAAATATTTGTGTCAGTTTTAAATAGAATTACATTTTACAGTGTAACAACTGTAATTCTATTCTAGGCTAAAGAGTCACATTATATAATAGCATTATTCAGTTAGAAAGTAGAACATGGAAATGTTCCAGATCACTAATAGGGTGATTGTATAGACCGATGGTTGCTCTCTAACCAGGTAGGTAAAACCTTACTATAAGAAAACCCAGCAGCTGCCTAAAGTTAATGTGAAGATTGTAGAGAGAAAGCCTTCACGGTTGTAAAGAAGGGATTCTCCCCATCTGAGCCTGGAGATACGATCATCCTCAAGGTAAGATCCATGTTAGACTGATGAGTCATTGCCAACTGTGTGTCACACAGACCCATGATGTGTGTGTGTGGGGGGGTGGGGGGTGTGAATGAATGAGAGCAGGAGTTCAGTGTTATGCGTGAAATCAATCAAAGTTAGGACCCAGAATGAAAATTCCCAGAAATTGTGAGACCATGTCTCCATCTAGCGTTGACCTTGTGGTAGTGAAAACATGCTGACTACAGAACATACGGTACTGTAGCAGTTAATGCAGACACATTTAATTTCTAATTTCAAACAGCTACATTATTGTAAGGACCCATACTCTATGTCCAACTCTCTACAACAAGAAAATTATTTTCAGATTAAGCCAAGGAGCATCTGAGTACTGATAAAAGATTATATCACACCTGTGAGAATCTTCCATATCATGATGTATCCTGTGTCTTTGTAGTCTAATCTGTATAATTCCCCCAGGGATCTAAGCAGTATTAACCCCCTTAACCCTGTCAATAACCATCCAGGGGTGTTTGTGATGACTAATGACAGTGAGGGGATGGGAGGAGGACAGCAGCAGAGTGGAGGGATGGAGAGGGGGACTTAGTATTGGCTGATAAAAGCTGACTTTGGTCCAGTGGCTCTTCCTGTCATTGTAGTGGAAAACACACAAACACACTCAGTCAGTCTGTGGGCAGAAGTGGCCTGTTGTGGGGAACGCCAGAGAGCTCTTGATGTGGGCCAGCAGCACTGTTAAACTATTGACAGCAAGTCACTGGATTTATAGCTAATCTAGGAAGACGCATTGTGTTTTGTATTGTGAGTACATTGTGTATGTGTGTTTTTGATTATACAAAGTCTATATTTGTGCGCGTGTGTGAACAGCATACCGACTGTGTGTGTCTTTGTGATTTACGATTTGTGTGCCAGACTGCCAGGACATCATACGAGGTCACAGGTCAAGTGACATTAAGTGGCTACTGAGAGAGTCTCAGGCAGAGTTGCTGTGGATCCAGTGACAGCTGTCAATCATCGCTACCAGGAACTCCCATCACCTGCAGGCCAAAGGGAAGGTAAAGCTCAGCTTACCTGTGGCCTTTTTCTGACCTTGCCTTGACCTTTTATGTTACCTTTTAAATATAACCCAAATGTTATGCATATCCTTGTTAAATGATATGTTTATATGTTGTACTGTCAGTCAATTGTCAATATGTCCAGGAGAGGACAGCATATCTCGCTGAAAGCACCCAATGGTAAAAAGCAATGTCCGGATTCACCAATCAGAGGAAGAAAAAGGGTGAAATCCATGATGACGAGTTATTAGCGTCTTCAGTGGTTGTGGCTAAATTGTCTTGTCAAATGACACCTTGCCTGTCCAATCCCAACTATAGCCTTACAGGGTTTTGCATTGTGACTGAAAACCAACTGGCTTATAAAGAACCGTATCTAAGGACGGAGAGAGAAGGAGGGAGCGTGTACTCTCAGAGCAGCTGGCGTTGCTAGGCAACAGAGTGGAGGAGAGATATTTTTTTCTCTTCCTCTCTCCATCCCTGTAAAATAGAGAGCTGCTTATGACTAACCAATACCTGCTGCTGTGATGTTGTAATCTCCCTAAAAACACCACTCTGCTTTTAGAGGTATGATCTGGGATTGGGGTGGGCTGAGAGGGCACTGATGCTTATTGGTCGGTCAAGGTGAAGGTGAGTTTAGATTGGTCTGAGATTTGTTTTTTTCCATTGGCCCATGTCCTCCAGTACTTTAGGGTAAGGGTATTTTAGGGGTCCAAGCAGAGCCAGGAGGCACACATATCACTTTACCAAACCTATGATGAGGACAGGTGGCATAGCAGCTCATAGCAGAGAGAGGGATGTATGTCAGTGTTTGAATAGAGGGGAAGAAAGGGATGATGAATCATGGAAAAAGGAGAAGTGAGCAGGGTTAAGTGATCCAGGGCAGGAATCCATCGGCCCAGTATGCTCAGATCTGTTTTAGAAAGAGAGAGAAAGATGGAGAGAGCGAGACATGGGTGTGAGGGCTTCTCAGGGACGACTGCAGAGATGAGACGCGTGTGGAGGAAACGTTCATCCATGATGCAATCATTTACGCACCAATGAGCTGAGATTTACACAGGCCAATGATATGAACGCTGGCAACATTCAGTGGGTTTGTGTGTGAATTTTCGTGAGTGGCTTGAAGAGGAGGAATGCGGACGGCACAGAGCCTGCGGATGCATTTGTGAGAGAGAGGGAAGAGAGAGAGAGAGAGAGAGAGAGAGAGAGAAAGAGAGAGAGAGAGAGAGAGAGAGAGGCTGAGAAGTAGGGGAGGGAGGGAGAGAGAACGGCTGAGAAGTAGGGGAGGGAGGGAGGGAGTTTGTCGTGATTGAGAAGCTGAGAGTGCTACTAAGGAGGAGAGAGCGCGTGAGAGAGCGAGAACACAAGCAATTGACAGAGAGATGGTGTGTGTGTGAGAGAGAGAGCCTTAGTGTGTCTGACTCTCGGAGCTGCAGCTTTGCTACAGACTGGACCAACCATTAAGCCTTTGGAGCATTCACGCTGCAAACACACGTAGGCACACACGCCACTGCTGCGTCACCCCTGCCGGCCGGCGATGAGAGGGAGGATACAGTCGTTTTGAGACAAAGGGGGAACTGCCTTTGAGGTAGGGAGCTTTTTTGCCCTCTGCACCACTAGTGTTGTGCCACTGTCTCAGTGGGAACTGTTATTGCCATAACCTTCTGTAACACGTAGCATACACATTTCTGGAAAAGCATGTGAACATACATGCATGTGTAACCCTCTCACCATAGACTCGGATAGATCAGTATGTGAATAATGATGAAAAGGTCGTCTCAGTAGATGAACTTGTATGGTATTGGTTTGGTTTACACTAAACACACACACAGACACACTCACATCAGAAACCAGATGTTAGCCGTGACACTCCACTTCAATAAACCGAAGAGGAATATATCACGACTAAACAGGTGTGTGATTGCTTGCACACTTACATGCATGTTTGTGATTTGTGCCCATGGACTTGGTTGTGTGGGCGATGCTGCTGTGTTGCAGAGAGAGAGAGAAGTGTACGTCTGCTGTGTGCCCCTACTCAGCTCTACTCTGCTCTGCTGCTTTGAGAGAGAGAGACTGCTATGGCTGGGACTGCAGCTCTGAAACACTCCTGGTTAGGCTGGGCCAGACTGAGTAGCTACATTAGACAGGACCATGGCTCCATGGGGCTGGGAAGGCCAGTGGAGAGCTTGGCTAGGCTACATGGGTCTATAGGAAACCATGCAGGCTTTTGTGCTTCTGTATAGGGCTAAATTGGGCTAGGCATGGCAAGGCAGTGCTGTGTGGGGTTTAGCAGGGTAATTTATCACTTGGCTGGGCTGGCTGGTGCCAGCAGGGCCTGGCATGGCTGTGGAGGGAGGGGAGAGGATAGGCCACCTCATGACTAGGGAGGTACAGTAGGCTGGGTAGATAATGGGTAGATAATTGCAGGGTTGAATATACCTGACAGATAAGGTTAAGGTTAAATGTTATTTTAGTGGATGACTAAGAGTGATTATCTGTGTGTGGTTGGTAGCATGTGATGAGTTGGTATTGCCTTCAAGATAAAGCTGCCTTTTACAATGACACGTGTAGAAAGGGTGACAACAGGCCGTGACCGGGAGCCCCATAGGATGGCGCAGCACTGTCCGTGGTAGAGTAGGGTTTGGCCGGTGGGGCTTTCCTTGGCTCATTGTACTCTAGCAACTCCTTGTGACTGGACCAGGCACCTGCAAGCTAACTCCGGTCGTCAGTTGAACTGTGTATCCTCCGACACATTGGTGCGGCTGACATACGGGTCAAGCGAGCAGTGTGATAAGAAGTGGTTGACTTGACCTTCACCTCTGTACATGGGGATGGACAGAAACAGAAGGATAATGAATATGCTATACAGGATGTATATATGCAGAGTACTATAGAATTGGATAGAACAACAAGGACTGTATCTAATAATGACCTAATAACCATGTAGTACATAGTAACACTAGATTAATGACTAGCATATCAATAGCACAGTTAGCATAATAGCAAGGACTGTATATTATACAGATAATATAAATTGTAAATAAGAATTTGTTCTGACTTGCCTAGTTAAATAAAGGTTAAATAAATAAATACATTCAATAAAGATAGTAGGTTACTGCAAAGCAACACACAAGAGCAAGGACGTAAATATTTAGCAAACAGGAAGTAGTAAAGAGTGACTAATCACCACACACAGTCTCAATAGGGACATAATAATAAGAGGAATGAGAACTCACGTAGAATACTGTTACTCTAGCACAACAGCAACAACTTACATTGTTATCACGCATCCCATGAACATACAGTATGTCAACCCACGCTCTGACACTGGAAAAAACACAGTTCAGGCCCAGCTAATACTTTACACTTGAGAGAGCAATCTAATGGACACGACATGTTCCAGTGCTGGGCTAGCTAGGAGCATCTGACCAATCACAGGACGCATCAATGCATTAGCAGAGTGTGGGGTGTATTGGGGCAGTTTGTTTGGCTGAAGCCACGAGCTGGAGGTGATCGATATCTCTCACGTGAGTGGGAGAGTCAGATAAGGCAGTGCCAGCCAAACATAAACAAGAAATACCCTGAAAATGAGTCCCACAGCGCCCTCGACAGGGGGATTCTGTAACAGTTCTTGAAGCCGGTTTCTTACAGCCGACTGGCTGGTTTTCTGATTGGGTGTACAATCGGCTGGCTTGTTTGATTCCACTAGGACTGAATCCTCTAGGTAGAATGTTGTTCTGTTTGTCTTGTTTTTATGGACTTGGTTGTCATGCTTCCTCGGAAACATCACCCATCTAACCGCACTTATTAACACCCTTCCGCTTAACCCGGACTACGTTGGGCCAATTGTGCTCCACCCTATGGGGCTCCCGATCACGGTTGTGATACATCCCGGGATCGAACCCGATGCAGTGCCTTAGACCGCTGCGCCACTCGGGAGGCCCCCTGTTTGTCTTTTTGTAGATAGATGTGATGGTTTGTTGGCTAGTTGGATGTATGATTCTTAATGTTGATTGAGATGTCTAACTTATCTACTGTATCTATCCATCTGTCTCTTTTCCTGCTAAATGAGCTGGTTGGTTGCTATATGAGTTCTTTGGTTGCTGTATGAGCTGTTTGGTTGCTATATGAGCTGGTTTGTTGCTATATGAGCTGTTTGGTTGCTATATGAACTGTTTGGTTGCTATATGAGCTGTTTGGTTGCAATATGAGCTGTTTGGTTGCTATATGAGCTGTTTGGTTGCTATATTAGCTGGTTGTTTGCTATATGAGCTGGTTGGTTGGCTGGTTGGATATCTGTCTGTCTGGTTGACTGATCAACAGGCTGACAGGTTTGTCTGGCTGGCTTCCTGCCTGGTTGGTGGCGTGGCTGCTTGTGGCTGATTGTCTGGCTGTTCGTCTGTCTGTCAGGGAGGCTGCTGTGTGTGTGTGCCAGCTGGATGGTTGACAGACAGTCTTCCAATGGTAAGTGTTAGTGATTTGCACAGTGGCGTGTGTATGTCAGGATTAGGAAATCCTACCCTGGACACATTCATAGTTTAGGAATAAAATAATAATAATAATAGCCTAGACAAAACAAACACTTGTGGTCTTGGCTTTTGATGTTATTGTGGCTTGCTTCATGTAGTTGGAAGACTCTCAAAGGCCAAAGCCATTTTGTCTGAAAAGCTTTTAGAGAGACTGTAAATTGATGTTCTGATAAGCTTGTCTGTCAGAAACATTTTCCTCATTATACACTATGATAATTAAAAATGTTCTTCATTATACACTATGATATCAAAAAACATTTCAGAGAGAAAGGTGTATCAAATAAGAGTGGGAGCTAGACAGAACAGGAAGAGGGAGAGGGAGACAGAACAGGAAGAGGGAGAGGGAGACAGAACAGGAAGAGAGAGAGGGAGACAGAACAGGAAGAGGGAGAGGGAGACAGAACAGGAAGAGAGAGAGGGAGACAGAACAGGAAGAGAGAGAGGGAGACAGAACAGGAAGAGGGAGAGGGAGACAGAACAGGAAGAGGGAGAGGGAGACAGAACAGGAAGAGGGAGAGGGAGACAGAACAGGAAGAGAGAGAGGGAGACAGAACAGGAAGAGGGAGAGGGAAACAGAACAGGAAGAGGGAGAGGGAGACAGAACAGGAAGAGAGAGAGGGAGACAGAACAGGAAGAGAGAGAGGGAGGGCGACAGAACAGGAAGAGAGAGAGGGAGACAGAACAGGAAGAGAGAGAGGGAGACAGAACAGGAAGAGGGAGAGGGAGACAGAACAGTAAGAGAGAGAGAGGGGGAGACAGAACAGGAAGAGGGAGAGGGAGACAGAAAAGGAAGAGAGAGAGGGAGACAGAACAGGAAGAGGGAGAGGGAGACAGAACAGGAAGAGAGAGAGGGAGACAGAACAGGAAGAGAGAGAGGGAGACAGAACAGGAAGAGAGAGAGGGAGACCGAACAGGAAGAGGGAGAGGGAGACAGAACAGGAAGAGGGAGAGGGAGACAGAACAGGAAGAGAGAGAGAGAGGGAGACAGAACAGGAAGAGAGAGAGGGAGACAGAACAGGTAGAGGGAGAGGGAGACAGAACAGGAAGAGAGAGAGGGAGACAGAACAGGTAGAGGGAGAGGGAGACAGAACAGGAAGAGAGAGAGAGAGGGAGACATAACAGGAAGAGAGAGAGGGAGACAGAACAGGAAGAGAGAGAGGGAGGGAGACAGAACAGGAAGAGAGAGAGGGAGGGAGACAGAACAGGAAGAGGGAGAGGGAAACAGAACAGTAAGAGAGAGAGGGAGGGAGACAGAACAGGAAGAGAGAGAGGGAGGGAGACAGAACAGGAAGAGGGAGAGGGAAACAGAACAGTAAGAGAGAGAGGGAGGGAGACAGAACAGGAAGAGAGAGAGGGAGGGAGACAGAACAGGAAGAGGGAGAGGGAAACAGAACAGTAAGAGAGAGAGAGAGAGAGAGAGGGAGACAGAACAGGAAGAGAGAGAGGGAAACAGGACAGTAAGAGAGAGAGAGAGAGAGAGGGATACAGAACAGGAAGAGGGAGTGGGAGACAATACTTTGAGTCCAGGCATGCTTTTAAAGTGATGCACTACAGGTTGCTTTTGTCTAGGTGTATATGTTGCTTTTTATATCTCTAGATATTGGAGTGCCTAGGCTGGCTAAGTGCCTCACTTAGGCGCTCAACAGGACCACTACACCCCACTAGGGATTTAAAACGGCAGCTGCCCAACCTACAGCCCTATATCATTCCCCCATAATGCTTTGTGAGAGGCCTGGACATCCCATCGGTTCGCCGGCAGGCCAGCCCTCTCTCTTTCTGTTGCCTTCCACAGAGCTGAGTGTAGTGTGAGCGATTCAGAGAAGTTTATCTGTGTTTTCTCATCAACTCCCATTAACACACACGCACACCACATGCACACATACACACACATACACACACCTCCCTGAGGGGATGGAGTGTTTAGAGGGAGTCATGGGGAGACGTGTCCACTGGAGGGTGGCTAATTTCAGCAGGCAGGGACAGAGGCAGCATCAGTGTTCCCTTGAGTCAGCTGTCACTTCAGACTGGCCTAACTCTGCCCTGGATCACTAGCTCCATGCAGTCGCAGCCACAGCCACAGCCACAGTCACAGCCCCATCCCCCTTACTGTATGACAGGACCTGGGGAGGAGGCTATGCCTGGATACACATGTCATCATGTGAGACTGGCAGTTATGACATTGTGTCTCCTATGTCCTCCTGTACTGTTGTCTTAAAATGTTGTTTGCTCTGTTGCACTGGGGTATGCAAAAAAAAACAACTGTTAATTTGGGGTGTTGAAAACATATATTCTCCTGTTTTTACCCCTTCATCTCCTTTAAATAATGATAATGGAATGCATTTATATTGTCCTTGGTTTAAGGGATGGCACCTTTTACAGGGCAGTGTCTCCATCACTGCCCCTGGGCAATGGTGTCTACTTAGACCAGATGGAGGAGTTTGTCACTGTGCCCTACTTGTGTCCCTCTAAATCTAGAACAGATGCCACACCTGGATTTGTCTAGGTGGTCTCCCATTCAGGTACTGACCAAGCCCCCTCAGCTTCAGCTTTCAAAAGCCAGCATGGCAATTCAGGATAAAACTGCTGGCTAGAGTATCTCTTTCTCTCCCTCTCTGGCAGCTGAGCCATGAGGTTTCATCCCTGCTCCCCACAGTCCTTTCATCCCATAACGTGAGTCTCTTATGCCTTCTGGAGGATAGAAACCGAGCCCTAAAGCTTGAGGTGGCCACCCTTCGCCAAGAGAAACAGCAGTAGAGGACACTGGTGAGTCTGTACAGGACACTCGTGAGTCTGTACAGGACACTGGTGAGTCTGGACTTATGTTCTCTCTCCTCCACACAACTAGACCAGACAGCACGCCATCACTAAAATGTATTCTGTTATGGGCCATATGTTCTCCAGAGTACAGCATATTACTGCTTTTGATCAGTTAGGTTTCCAGATAACCAACGGTTTGGCCCTTCAAGGCATTGCTTAAGTCCTAATCATATTTTATCATACTCTTTAGTGCATTTACCTCGTCACAATCTTTGTCCTCAGAGAATGTATATTGTATAGACTAGCGAGTGTGTGTCTTGTTCCTTTATGGCATATAGGTCTTTATGGCAAGCTCTCATGCATAGCAGATATGTGGGTCTGGTGAATTGTGGCACTTTGGATTGTACAGTCAGGAGAGCATGTAAGGTGTGGAGGTGAAGTGAAGAGCAAAGGAAAACAGGGGAAGGGGTGGAAGTCCTCCTGGTCCAGGGAGGGAAGGTGCTGGAGCCGTTGTCCTGGCAACAGGCCCACTAGCACGATATGGACATATCCGTAAAGGGAAACTGACAGACCATAATGGCTGCTTGCTGTTGCAAGCCTCACTTGTTCCAAATCAATTTCACCCAATGGAGATGTAAGGCAGAGAAGGCAGAGATGTGTAGAGTACCTTACTGTACCCACGCTATTGGCTTGTCATTGGCCAACACGCATAGGCCTCAAGCCTGAAACATGCATCCTGGCATCCGTGTGACTTGATGGTCAGCTGTTATGTCCATCCAGTATCTTAACGCTCTTATGGTCATTTAATGTGGTTCACGGATGACCACTTCACTGACATTCTCTCAATATTGCCATACATCAACTCATGGAACAATTATGAAATATGTAAATGTGCTATCAATAATTTACAGGGAAAACTATTGTGCTAGCAGAGTGACTAGTGTAGCGTGTGTATGTGCATGCATGCGTATGTGTTTGCATGTATGCACATAAACCTGTTATTACATCCACATTGTTGTGTTATGGTTACACAACAGTCCTTGTACAGGAGGAATTCTTGCCCATTCCAGCTGTGTGAAATAGAATGGACTGGGTTGCCAGAGTGGGGATGTGTTATAGTGACAGTGACTGGTTTTCTAGATTGGGGATGCTGGTATATAAATTTTACATTGCCATTTGAGTCATTTAGCAGATGCTCTTATCCAGAGCGACTTACATGAGCAATTAGGGTTAAGTGCCTTTCTCACCTGGTTGGCACAGGGATTGGAACAAACACTAAATGACCAAAAGTACGTGGATGCCGGCTCTTCGAACAGCTCATTCCTAGAATCATGGGCATTAATATAGAGTTGGTCCCACCTTCGACAAACCATTTCTGTATGAACCTCGCTTTATGCAAAGGGGCATTGTCATTCTGAAACAGGAAAAAGCCTTCCCAAAATTGTTGTGCAAAGTTAGAAGTACAGAATCATCTAGAACGTCATTGTATGTTGTAGCGTTACCCTTCGCTGGAACAAAGGGGCCTAGCCCGAACCATGAAAAACCGCCCCAGACCATTATTCCACCTCCACCAAACTTTACAGTTGGCACTATGTATTGGGGCAGGTAGCGTTCTCCTGGCATCCGCCAAACCCAGATTTGTCCGTCGAACTGCCAGATGGTGAAGCGTGATTCATCACTCCAGAGAACACGTTTCCACTGCTCCAGAGTCCAATGGCGGCAAGCTTTACACCACTCCAGCCGAAGCTTGGCATTGCGCATGGTGATCTTAGACTTGAGTGCAGTTGCTTGGCATGAAGCTCCCGACGAACAGTTATTGTGCTGACGTTGGTCCCGTTCTGAGAGCTTGTGTGGCCTACCACTTCACGGCCGCACAGTCGTTGTTGCTCCTAGACATTTCCACTTCACAATAACAGTACTTACAGTTGACCGGTTGACCGGGGCAGCTCTAGCAGGGCAGAAAACTGACTTGTTGGAAAGTTGTTGGAGAGATTGCATGGCTGTCAGCAACAGATGTGGCTGATGTAGCCAAATCCACACATTTGAAGGGGTGTCCACATACTTTTGTATATATAGTGTAAGTACACAGACACAATGAGTGTACAAAACATTAAGAACACTTTCCTAATATCGAGTTGCACCCCCCCCCCCTTTTGCCCTCAGAACCGCTTCAATTCGTCAGGGCGTGGACTCTACAATGTGTCGATAGCGTTCCACAGGGATGCTGGCCCATGTTGACTCCCACAGTTCTGTCAAGTTGGCTGGATCACTGTAGCTCAGACATTTCACTGTCCAAGTACTTCTGGAGATCACTGTAGCTCAGACATTTCACTGTCCCAGTACTTCTGGAGATCACTTTAGCTCAGACATTTCACTGTCCCAGTACTTCTGGAGATCACTGTAGCTCATTATTGCTATTCTTTATCAAAGCTGGCAATTTCAGACCACACTGTTTATGAATAGAATTTATATAGCAACTTTCTATCTACTGAGGTACTCAAAGCACTTTACATAGTAAGGGGGAAACTCACCTCATCAACCACCAATGTGGGGCACCCACCTGGGTGATGCACAGCAAACATATCTATCTATCTATCTATCTATCTATCTATCTATCTATCTATCTATCTATCTATCTATCTATCTATCTATCTATCTATCTATCTATCTATCTATCTATCTATCTATCTATCTATCTATCTATCTATCTATCTATCTATCTATCTATCTATCTATCTATCTATCTATCTATCTATCTATCTATCTATCTATCTATCTATCTATCTATCTATCTATCTATCTATCTATATATCTATCTATCTATCTATCTATCTATCTATCTATCTATCTATCTATCTATCTATCTATCTATCTATCTATCTATCTATCTATCTATCTATCTATCTATCTATCTATCTATCTATCTATCTGCTTTAGCCCTGCTGCTTGTTGCCTGGCGACCCTCTTTGACGGACAGGGCCTAGCAGGAAGGTACCCTTGATGGGAATGACCTGTGTATCTTTAAGGAGGGTCTCGCTCCCGCTAGAAGGCTACAGATGTGTCCCAGACACAGTCCCCATGGCAACGCCTCCTCTGTGCGAGACCCGGCACAGCCCCCTCAATGATGGTCCTCATGATAATAATAATATAGAATTGGAATAACTTCTAATTAATAATAAAGGCTAAAAACAGTGTAGTGCCAGGATCATAATTAGCATCAATAATATGTGTTATTCATATGCATAAAGACAAAATCACTGGGTTCACATTGTGTTGGTGAATGCTTCCTAAAGTGATTTCGGTAGGGTCTGCTTTGGCTAAGGTCTTTATCCTCCCTAACTGAATTTGACCCAGACAGAGCAGACTCTCTCTCTCTCTCTCTCTCTCTCTCTCTCTCTCTCTCTCTCTCTCTCTCTCTCTCTCTCTCTCTCTCTCTCTCTCTCTCTCTCTCTCTCTCTCTCTATCTGGCTGCCTCCATAACTCCATTATCCTCTCCAAGAGACTGCAAAAAGCACAGCACCATTTTCATAAAGGAATAAGGTATAGGGTGGATATAATTCCTCTATTCCACAATGAGATGTACAGTAGCTGTATGGTGACAGAAAGGAACAGAAAGGAGTAACCCATAAATGGTTGGGTTAATTAAGCAATGGATTGAGTGCCTGCCCCCCTTCCTCTGCACAGCCCCATCTGGTTCCTACTATACCCCCCACCACCTTTTTACCAAGCCCCACCTCCCCTCTACCAAGTCCCAACTCCCCTCTTCCAAGCCCCACCTCCCCTCTACCAAGCTCCACCTCCCCTCTACCAAGCCCCACCTCCCCTCTACCAAGTCCCAACTCCACTCTTCCAAGCCCCACCTCCCCTCTACCAGGCCCGACCACTCCTCTATCAAGTCCCATGCAGTCTGGGTATAGCAAGCCAGGGCAGTGAGTTCAGCTGGGCGCATGGTTTGTGTCTGCATTAATCAAAGCGGACTTGATCCAGATCTGAACGGACTGAGCCAGAACATAATCAAATCAGAGGCAGAGCAGAGAGCTCATTGCTGGCACATAGGCTAAGTAATTGAAAGGTCAGTTTAAATATATAACCACCTACAGTGACTTCAGAAAGTATTAAGACCTCTTGATTTTTTTCCGCATTTTGTTACGTTACAGCCTTATTCTAAAATTGACTAAATTAAACAATTTCCTCAGCAGTCTACACACAATACCCCATAATGACAAAGTGAACGCTGTTTTTTGGAAATTTTTACACATTTATTAAATCCAAAAAACTCAAAATTAAACTCAGGTCCATCCTGTTTCCATTGATCATCCTTGAGATGTTGATTAGAGTCCACCTGTGGTAGAACATGTTTTTAAAGGCACACTGTGTATATAAGGTCAGAGCAAAAGCTAAGCCATGAGGTCGAAGGAATTGTCTGCAGAGCTCCGAAACAGGATTGTGTCGAGGCACAGATCTGGGGAAGGGTACCAAAACATTTCTGCAGCATTGAAGGACCCCAAGAACACAGTGGCCTCCATCATTCTTACTGTTTTTCTCAATCGCTTTGGCAAAATCATCGAATGACTATTAAACTTCGTCAAACTATATGATTAACTATATGAACATTAGGTCAATTGTTCACATGTCTATAGACACTTATAATTGCTTTGACACAAAATGCATTGCAGATGAAAATAGTTTGCATTCATTTGCTATTGAATGATATTACACTCAAATGCAATTATATACATGTTCATTGTGTAAATCCCTACATGCTAAATAGAACCACCAACAATCACAATAACCTGTCACACATACACTGGGGGCCAAAAGTTTGAAATATCACTATTTTTTACATCGTAGTATAAAAGTGAAGACATGAAAACTATGACATAACACATATGGAATCATGTAGTAACCAAAAAAGTGTTAAACAAATCAAAATATATTTTATATTTGAGATTCTTCAAATAGCCACCTTTGCCTTGATGACAGCTTTGTACACTCTTGGCATTCTCTCAACCAGCTTCACCTGGGATGCTTTTCTATCAGTCTTGAAGGAGTTCCCACATATGCTTAGCACTTGTTGGCTGCTTTTCCTTCACTGCGGCCCGAGTCATCCCAAAACATCTACATTTGGTTGAGGATGGAACCAAAAATCAAAAATTTGGACTCCAGACCAAAGGACAAATTTCCCCTGGTCTAATGTCCATTGCTCATGTTTCTTGGCCCAAGCAAGTCTCTTCTTATTATTGGTGCCCTTTAGTAGTGGTTTCTATGCAGAAATTCGACCATGAAGACTTGATTCACACAGTCTCCTCTGAACAGTTGATGTTGAGATGTGTCTGTTACTTGAACTCTGTGAAGCATTTATTTGGGCTGCAATCTGAGGCTGGTAACTCTAATGAACTTATTCTCTGCAGCAGAGGTATTTCTGGGTCTTCCATTCCTGTGGCGGTCCTCATGAAGCTGGTTGAAAGAATGCCATGTGTGTGCAAAGCTGTCATCAAGGCAAAGGCTGGCTACTTTGAAGAATCTAATTTGTTTAACAGTTTTTTGGTTACTACATGATTCCATATGTGTTCTGTCATATTTTTGATGTCTTCACTTTTATTCTACAATGTAAAAAATAGTGCAAATAAAGAAAACCCTTGAATGAGTAATATTCCAAACTTTTGGCCCAAATATTGTACTGCAATATTCCTTCACACTGGTATTTCAGTAAACTTAGCCAATGCATGTCTCAGCATTTATGTAGAATACATTGACTTTACTGGACTGTATTTTCTGTCTAGGATTGAGCGTCTGCCCCATGGTGGTGGCAGAAGATCAGCTTTCACTGCTCAACAAGAACTTGAAATGTGTAATATGGTTGTAGCAAACAATGCTATTAGACCTAAAGATATTCAAAGTGCAGGCCTGGGTTAACTGCCTTGTTCAAGGGCAGAACAACAGATTTTTACCTTGTCAGCTCAGGGATTCGATTCAGCAACCTTTCGGTTACAGGCCCAACACTCTAACCACTGGGCTACCTGCCGCAACCTGTATGTACAGGTAAGAATTCAACATTGTACACTACACAGCGCTGTAATCTCCATGTCTTTCAGTATTGACAAGTACAACCTGTATATGCAGAATATGTTACACAATGTGGGATATGTGTAACTGTATGATTTACAATATCTACTGTAAATTATTTCCTAAATTGCTAAATTGCTTTACTATATTTTATAGAGAGTGATGGAGCTGGAAGCTGATGAATCCCCACACATTTTTGTGTATGTTGATGAGGCAGGATTCAACTTGACCAAAGTCAGGAGACGTGGCCGTAATATCATTGGTCACCGAGCCACTGATGTGCCAGGCCAGCGTGGAGGGAACATTACAATGTGTGCTGCCATATGTCGGAATGGTGTACTCAGCCACAGTCCCATCATTGGGCCCTATAACACACAACGTCTCCTCAATTTCCTGGAAACTCTTTACAGGGATCTCATTCCTGAGAATGAGAGGGGGTTGGTAAGAAATGACTTGCCAACGTATGTTATAGTTTGGGACAACGTAAGTTTGCATCGTTCAAATACAATCAGGGAATGGTTTGTTGACCCTCCATGTTTTTAGAGTTTCTCCCACCATACTCCCCGTTCCTAAATCCCATTGAGGAGTTATTTTCTGCATGGAGATGGAAGGTCTATGATCACCGTCCTCACGACCAGTTGGCCTTACTGGGTGCAATGGATGCTGGTTGTTGTAGTGGGTGGCTGCGTCATGCCTAAAGATCTTTCCCTCTCTTTCTTTACGTATTTTCAATTAGATGTAAAGTGTGGACATACAATGATGAGAAATGTTTGATTAAATGTTTGGTTGACTTTTTGAAATCAATACAATTCAGCTGCCTACATTATGCAATGTTAGCAGTTGGACAATATTACATTGTGGGTAACTATCACACTGTCATTTGACAGGATGTCTTTGCATTTTGACTGTCTTGGTCTAAGCAATGATAAAGGAACCTTTTATTTTGATGACAATGATTTATTCATAGATGGATTTATTTAAATTTGAAACATGAGTTAATTATTTTGATTGAGTAATCACCTTTTGCAGGTCACAGAGTGGTGTGCTGAATGTACCACGTGATGTGAGGATTGTACTTAGAGTTTTGACAATTGTACGTTTGTTTCAGTAAATGCGCCAAATCGATTGAAAAACTGTAAATGGAAGAAGTTTAGAACCACCAAGACACTTGATTGAGCTGGCCAGCCAAGATCCCCATAGTCACTCTGACAGAGCTCCAGAGATCCTCTGTGGAGATGGGAGAACCTTCCAGAAGGACAACCATCTCTGCAGCACTCCACCAATTAGGCCTTTATGGTAGAGCGGCCAGACGGAAGCACGTGACAGCCCACTTGGAGTTTGCCAAAAGGCACCTAAAAACTCTAAAACCTCCCTACGGTGAAGCATGGTGTTGGCAGCATCATGCTGTGGGGATATTTGTCAGCGGCACCGACTGGGAGTCAGGATCGATGCAAATATGAACGGAGCAAAGTACAGAGAGATCTTTGATGAAAACCTGCTCCAGAGCACTCAGGACCTCAGACTGGGGTGAAGGTTCACCTTCCAACAGGACAACGACCCTAAGCACACAGCCAAGACAAAGAAGGAGTGGTTTCAGGACTACTCTCTGAATGTCCTTGAGTAGCCCAGCCAGAGCCTGGACTTGATCAAACATCACTAGAGAGACCTGAAAATAGCTATGCAGCAACGCTCCCCATCCAACCTAACAGAGCTTGAGAGGATCTGCAGAGAAGAGCGGGAGAAACTCCCCAAATACAGGTGTGCACTGCTTTAAGCATCATACCCAAGAAGCCATCATACCCAAGAAGCCTCATTACTAAAGGTCCTTCAACAAAGTGCTGAGTAAAGGGTCTGATATTGTATTTTTTGGGGGGGGGGGGTTTAATTATGGATTATTGTGTGTAGATTGATGAGAAAAAACAAGTAATGCATTTTAGAATAAGGCTGTATTTTAACAAAATATTCTGAATGCACTGTACTTACTGTACCTACCTAGGTGTGTGTTTGTGTGTGTGTGTGTGTGCGTGCGTGCGCACGTGCATGCTCCTGTGATTAATACTATTTTTAACCCGGAAGCCAGCTGCACCAATATGTCGGAGTTATCCCTGTCCAGCTGGCAACCACCCCGCCACAAGGAGTCGCTAGAGTGCACACCTCCTCATGGGTCCCCCGGTCCACACCGGCTGTGACACAGCCTGGGATCGAGCCAGCGTCTGTAGTGATCCCTCAAGCACTGCAATGCAGTGCCTTAGACCACTGCGCCACTCAGGAGGCGCTAAAATAATATAATCTTTGAGAACTAACAATCACCATAATAAAAGCCAGGGAGAATTGAAAATGACCAAAACAATGAATTTAGCATAATAACACAGTATTAGCAATGGCAAAATGCTAAGAGTTGCAGGAATTGAGCTCAAGCCAAAATGTATAGAATTTCAGGAAATTAGCTTTAAAACTGCTAAAATGTCTTTCCACTACATAGAGAAATGTGTAGAATTGCAGGGAATTAGCTAAAAAATTCAAACATTTCTCTACACCAAGAAAGGGGCCTCTACATTTTCCTCTCAAATTTAGCCACGACGACAGTGAAACCTTGCACATTGCCACGCCCTCTGCCACGCCCTCTGCCACGCCCAACACCTAAGCACTTTTTGATCCAGAAAGAACCCTGGCTTGTTATCAAAGAAGTGCCAAATATCCCTAAGCAGAGAAAATGCTTTTTGCATGTGCTGAGAGTTGTTTATCATTATGAAGCAGAATGGTCTTCTGGAAAATGTACTGCAGATTTTTCATTTCCGATGTGATATACTGTCATGTTCTTGTTGTGGAGTCTTGCTGTTATTGAGAAGTGAAAGGGTAAAATACTGTAGGCCTATGCAACACTGTATATATTATTCAATGTCTAAGTCAATGTGAGCAAAATAACATTCTCAAAACAAGAAGTCACAGATTTTGCCTAGTAGCAGTGCAAGGGTGACTAGACAATATACCGACATGGATGATGACGTCCATAGAGGGCGCAAAGGCCACGGCTAGCCAAAGGAAGGGGCTGTCTGAATTTAGAAATCCTTTACTAATGCTTGTCCAAATAGCTGTGATACATGGCCCACACATCAATACAACTTAGGAAGTGTTTTTAGTTACATTGCCTTGGCAACTGCCTCTTCCTGTCCCTGAGCTATTAATGACTGAAATGACCCCTCGAAGTGAGAGAGCTGGAAGAGCAGACCCATTTCAGTAATTCCACCTGTTTTTCAGTCAAATTCAGCAATACATACATGTCTTGTCTATTTTATTTTCCATCTCAGCCACATGAATCTTATAAGCAAGATCTAAAGCAAGGAGTGGTCTCTGTCACTGTAGAAGCAATATGTGCCAAAAAATATGACATCATTTAAATGTAGGGCCTTACAGGATTATTTAAAATCTGACTAATCGGATTAAGTCATTTTGGGTCCCAACAGCACTGATTAAGGCATAAAATTATGAGAAGAAGATGGTGTGTGTGTGTGTGTGTGTGTGTGTGTGTGTGTATTTGCTGTGATTCTATTTGTGTTAAAACTGAGAAGATTACTAATTCAACTGGCCAGCTGCAAGCATCACAACACACAGAAGATTATTCAACCGATCAAGCATGTTTTAGGTACGGGGTGTGCACCTGATGCCCTTACACATCCCATCATGCACCTGGTGCCCTTACACATCCCATCATGCACCTGGTGCCCTTACACATCCCATCATGCACCTGGTACCCTTACACATCCCATCATGCACCTGGTACCCTTACACACCCCATCATGCACCACTGATTTTTATGTAATACTTTCTTATGATGGTGTGTGATCATCTTGTTTCACATTTTTTTTAAAGTAGTTTGTCTTGCACATCCTTACCCTGCACACACACACACACACGCATACACAGTCCCCCAGCGTCAAAGCCATGACAGACAGAGAACTACAGTATGTGTCTGCAATCAAACAGGTTCCGCCCATTCTGCAGTCACCGTCAGCATACACTTCTAGCAGTTAGCATTGTGTGTTTGCTTGCTTGTGTGTGTGACTGTGTGTGTGACAGAGAGAGCAGCATCGATCAAGCACTGCCCAATTAGCCCCACCCCATATACTATGCCTGCTCCACCACTGCAAGGAGGGGAGCGGAGGAGGAGATGAAGGGATCGGAGGAGGGGTCTATCCACTCTCAGACAAACCCCTCAGCAACTATCTCCAGCCTTCAGACAGTCAGTCAGGCAGTGAGGCAGTTAGTCAGGCAGCCCACTGGAAGCCCAGCCTCCAGCAGGCAGGTAAGCAGGGCAGCTTCCTCCTCGTAGGACAGCTCCCGATATTGCAGCACAGCCCTCTGGAACTCTACTGCTGCTGGTAGGAGATTAATTAAACACCGGGGATTCTGGAGCTAGCTGCACAACCAGAGAGCCTGAGAGAGAGAGAGCGAGAGAGAGAGGAAGCAGAGGCAGAGAGATAGAAAGACAGGAGAAAAGGGGAACAGAGAGTCAGGGGGTGGAGGAATGAGAGAGGGGGAGGAAGGGAGGGAGAGACGCATTCCCAGGCACCGCTGCTGCTGCAGCCGCCTGACATTTAGCCTCCCAAGATAATAGCATGGAAGGAACACAGTGCTACAATGCTACTGTAGCTAGCCAGCAGACACGGTAAATACTGCTCCTCCTTATCACCACTTGGCCTCCCCTAACTACTGCATAGTATCTATCTTTCTCTCTCTTCTTTTCTCACCTCCCTCCTTCCCTCCCTTCCTCTCTCTATCCCCTGGGTGTCTTCCCTGTGTTTGAAGCATGTGGCTATGTTTGTATGGCAGCCATGCGTGTAGTCTGCATGGTTTGAGGTTTTAGTGTAGCGCATGCAGCTCTGTGGCTGGCTGAGGGAAGCCTCACCCATGTACTGTGCCGGAGGAGAGCTGGGAGATGGAGTGCAATAGTACATTAGGGACACTTTCTCTGCCTCAATGTACGCTGCCTGTTTTTCATAGCTGTGTATGGTCTGTGTGGTCATTCAGACCTGATGTCACCTACACTCTTCTGTGGGATATTGGGTGGGTGGAAATGCAAATGAGAAAGTATTATAGAGACAATGTGCAATGTAGAGGTGTATTTACCTGATTTTGAAGTTTGGTTGTGTGACATGAACCTCTCCCTTTGCCTGGCCGAGGGGTTGGAGACGATGGGAATCTCCTCAGCAGAAATTTGCTCTTTGATCCCAATAACGTGTTGTATCATAGATTTAGCTACAGGGTGTAGATTCCACCTCTACAACATAAAGACTGATTGATTTTCTTGTAGAGGAAGAAGAAATCTGCGCAGCCCTGTGTAAGTCTATTTCTGGTGATTGAGAGGAGGCTTTTTGGAAACGGCCTATCTCCACTTACTACATCACAGCTGCATTGATATTGGTCTCAACTACTGCTCTCTTCTCATGGTGGAGGTAGGTTCTAGAAACAAAGCTGAAACTAAATCACTTAGATCCACTGATATTTACTCTAGTTACAATTATATTGATAAAGAATGTGTGTGCAACTGTGTGTGTCTTCAGGCCTGAGTGTACGCTGTACAAATGCCTATGTGTGGTTTGTGTGGGTGTGTGGGAGCCAGGGAAGACGAGAGAGTAGATGGGAAAGGAGGGAGGGAGGGGTTTACAGCCGAATCTCCAACTCTGCAGTATTTCTACAGGCATGCTTCTCGTTCTCTCTCTCTCTCTATCTATCTCTCTCTATCTCTCTCTGTCTCTCTCTCTCTCTCTCTCTCTCTCTCTATCTCTCTGCTTCTCTCTCTCTCTCTCTCTCTCTCTCTCTCTCTCTCTCTCTCTCTCTCTCTCTCTCTCTCTCTCTCTCTCTCTCTCTCTCTCTCTCTCTCTCTCTCTCTCTCTCACTCACTCTCTTTCTCCCTCTCCCTCTCCCTCTCCCTCTCCCTCTCCCTCTCTCTCTCTCTCTCTCTCTCTCTCTGCCTCTCTCTCTTTATCTCTCCTTCTCATTCTGTTGGTGTGAAACCTCAAACAACAGAAGAAGCAGCAGCAGTGACAGGAGAGGCTCATGGGCACCCCTGCCTCCTCTTCCTCATTCTGTGCTTACTCCCTCTCTTCCTCCTCTCTCTATTCTCTGCCAGACTGTCAGCCAGTGCCAGCTGAGCCCAGCCGGATGCCAGGGGGTGAAAGGGGAGACAGGAGGGAGAGAGGTAGTGGGGAGGCGTTACCAACTATTTTGAATCCTTGTCCGGCTGATTTTCAGACTCTTCTCTTGAGATTAGTGGTGGAATAATACAGCCTTAACTAATCTCAATGTTCCTGAGGACACAGAGCCAGGGGGAGGGCTCAGAGTAGTCACACACATGCACACAAAACACACGTTTGCACACACACACACACACATCCATGTGCTGACACCCATAAGCACATACCCGCTCACACACACACACACACACACATGCACACAGTCGCATACATACACACATGTACACACACTCACACTGAATCCCAACTATTATGCAATTGCATGTCAGCACAGTGTGCACATGTGTTTTGTGTGCACACATGTGTTTTGTGTGGCCACAGTACATTACAGTGTGTAAGTGGGGTTAAGCACAAGAAAACATCCTGTCTCTTCCCTCTGACCCTGTAGTGTGTATCTGTATACAGGTGGGTCAGACCAGGTGACTCAATGTTCCCATGTAGACTGTGCATCTTTGATGGATTCATTTCCTCATTGAATTCTGCCTGGCTGTTTGAAAAACTGATGAATTAAGGAGCTTTTGCTTACGCTGCTGTTCTGCTGGCTCACAATCAGAATACGTATTTGACACGCTGGGATCGGAAAACACTGGCAGTGTAATATGTTGCAAATGAGGTTAGTGACGGCTATGCGCTTTCACCGCCAATATTTTACCTGGAAGAGAGGGTTTCTATAGCAACCCCACATGCCCCCTCCCCCACCTCCTCAAATATATGTGTGTGAGCTTGTGTGTGCCATATTGACTGCTCGCAAACACAACATAAATGTTAGTGTCTTAAGCCAGTGGGGCTGAAGAGAGTGGGGAGCGTTTTAGCCCTATGCAGAGTAGTACTACCACAGGTATTGAGCAGTTGCATTTTACAGTAGAATGCTTTGTATTTTCTTGATCATTTGTAGTCTTTTGGTTGCTTTGACATGAGCCTGGTCCTTTTATTCTATGTTTTACCTGCTCTCTCCCTCTCTCTTCCCCTCATCCATGCTCTCACTCCCCCTTATCTCTCCCTCTCTCTTCCCCTCATCCATGCTCTCACTCCCCCTTATCTCTCCCTCTCTCTTCCCCTCATCCATGCTCTCACTCCCCCTTATCTCTCCCTCTCTCTTCCCCTCATCCATGCTCTCACTCCCCCTTATCTCTCCCTCTCTCTTCCCCTCATCCATGCTCTCACTCCCCCTTATCTCTCCCTCTCTCTTCCCCTCATCCATGCTCTCACTCCCTCTTATCTTCCAGTCCCCAGTGCTGTGGTTCTGTGCTTGGCAGTGTTGAATCGTTAGTCAGTGGAGGACTGAGCCACAGCAGAACTAAACACTGAGGTTGAGGGGAGCAGGCCATGGGGACAGCAGGGAGACTGTCTGTGGTCCTGTTCAAACACAGCCAACATGACAGCCACCTCTACATGGGACTGCTTCAGTCCATGTATCACCGAGACAGTTTCTCTAGAGGAGAAGGATCCACAAGCCCAACTGACTGTACTGTAGAGTCAACAACATAGGCCTACAGGACCTAGTGGGATCCTCTTTTATGAGCATTACAGTACCATAACCATGGAAACAGTGGGCTAAGCAACACGGCAGGGATGCAGGTTGAGGCTGGGCGGTTTAGTGTATTGTCTAGCATGCATTTTAACTGTGCAATGGGGTCAACCTTGAATTATTTAGCTGTTCTTCAGTCTTATGTTTTGCTAGAGATTTGGATATTGTGTTTTGAGTTGTGGGGGGAGTCCTAGTCAGACATGTGTATGTCACTGCCATGGGGATTCTTAGTCACCTTAAAGCTCACTGATCCACCTAAGTGACATAAAAACCTTGGAGGGGATTTATTTTAATTTTTTCCTGTTGATGTTCTGCAGTGTGACGTATAGGATCAATAGGTCCCGTAGATGTCGAATGTATTATGTCATCTATTTGACTGGAAGCTCTTTTAGTCACGTCATCTGATGCGTGCTCTGCTCTCCCCTGACCCCTCTTTGCCAGAGTGGAACAGCGCACGTACCTTACAGCCCCGGGGCCCTTTTGTTCACCGTGGCCCCAGCTGGATCCCTTACAGTATACACACACAAACGCATACACACACACACACAGCACAACACCACCTAGGTAGGGAGGTTATGCGCAGTAGAGATAGAGGAGGATGTGGAGGAGGTGTATTATACAGTGGAGAAATTAATCCTTCTTGACTAGCGCTGGCCTTTCTCTTGGCAGCGCTCTGATCTGTCTCTTTAGACTCATTCTGCTTTGTGGAGGCAGGTGATGGGGGTCTTTCTATGTGCAACCAGCTCAGAAGTAACAACCTTACACGCAGAGTTTGTTCCTCAGGCTGTCTGGGTGTTGAGAGGCTAGCAATCTGCAGGAATATACAGTATAGACACACCGCACGCAGTACCATCCCAATCCCAAACTATGTTGTTTACACATGTCCAATCCTCTCATCGTCGCAAGTATAGGCTAGGAGGATTTGCTGATTTGTAATTGTGCGTAAAACAAAACTAGCACTACAAAGCTCTCTGAGAATTTGACTCCTAAAAGCAGTCTCTCTAGCCCCCACTTTTTATATCTTGTATCTTCGCTCATACATCTCAACTAAATATATATTAACAATTTCAGGAGCTGGGCATGATCACTTTACACCATCAAACCAGCCTTCTCCTTTTGGCCAGTGCAACAGGACTCTGAAGTCTGGCCTGTTGTTATAATGGTGAGTCATAGGCTCAGGCTGACTTTGTCATTTGGTAGAAACATGGCACACACCCTAGACATATCAGAGGCTAAAGAGTGCTGTAGCATAGAGGTTGTCCCAACTGACACCCTATTCCCTTTACACTGTGTTACTTTTGACCAGGGCCCGTTCGGGATGCATCGATAGAGATCTTTACCACAAGACCGGATCTTATTGTTTAAATCCTCATAGGTTAAGACTATGGTTGTAGAGACTGTCTCTGGACCAGAGTTTAGGGGCAGCCCCTCCCTAAAGCTGCTGGTTATGCAACCCAAACATAGCTAGTGTTCACTGCTCACAGTACAGTTCTTCTTTCTGCTGTACACTGAGCCAGCTGTGTCCTGGCAGCAGTCCTCGTTTCAACCCGGCACTGTTTTAGAGATGCCCCACAGGCCTGCTACAACCGACATACACACACACATACACTCATGACACGCACTCATGCATGCTCGCAAGCACACACAAACACACAAATATTGTATTAGCCCCACTCACTTGTGTTTTATGAATAGAGAGCCAACAGAGAGAGGTGAGAGGAACATTGTTAAATGGAATCAGCTTAAAGTATAGTATGACTGAAGGCACATGGCCTCCATCTCTGTTGCTGGGAGCTGGCACAGAGTGCTCAGCTGGCACTGTCCAAGGTCCTGACTCTTCCAGACCTCAGATGGTGCTGAAAGGACAGCTGATCTTTCTATTTAGGTTATGGGCCATGTCACGTTCTCTTTGCCCTTTCGCTGTCCTACCTAATCTACATCACACTGGACTAGCACAGTGTAGTGTAGCTGGAGGGAATAGGGGGTCAGAGTTACAGGAGATGGGCTATGATCCAACATCCACCCTAGTGTATGAATTAAAATGCATGCCCAATACATTGCTACGTTCAAGTCGTGTGCTAGACTAGTGTTGATATTGAATCTAAACTGAACTTTTTATTGACACGTTTAACATGCTTCAGTGAATACTGCATTTCTCTCTATAAGGATATCTTCTACATTTGTTTAACATGACCTCTGATGCCCCTGATGATATAATGTAGTGCTATGGTATAGCACCACCACTGCAGTGTATCTCAGTGAGACCTGCCTGCCAGTAATCCCATCAGACACAGTATAGAGACCCCCTAATAGAGGCAACCAGTGTCTCCCTACTGTTCCCAGGAACAAAGCTGCTCCCACATGACGTCTCATTAACGTAGCATATCCCCCCCCCCGGACATTAAAGGGACCAGCGGGAAGTCACGGGATCCACAGAAATTAATTTAGTCTGAAGAAACACACACACACTCCTTAGTGCATGTCTAAGACATTTAGGATAATAGCTGTTTAGGTATAGGTAAACCAACCATACTAAATACATTTACACTACACCCTCACCAAGACATCGCTAGTGAAGAAATAAGATGGGATTGGTATACTGGCATGTATAGGTCTAGGAGATATTCAGTATGATTTGTTTGTGTCATTGTATGGAATCATTGGATGCCTAGACATTGTCTTTAATATCAGGTAACATTAGCATGGCACAGGAATGATGCCATGTCAGAAGACTGAACTGATATATACGTTGTTCTGACAGGTGCACAGCATCACACACCCAGCATAGGATGATGACAGACTGAAGGGACAATTACATTTTTTTCATCAATACTCTGCATTCTGTGGCCCTAGGCAAGGGGAAACACTGTCATAGCAACCACCTGGTGAAAAGCACACAAAAACAGAGAGAGAGCGAGAGAGAGCGAGAGAGAGCGAGAGAGAGCGAGAGAGAGCGAGAGAGAGAGAGAGAGATGGAAGAGAGATAGAGACGAGAAAAATGCTATGGCCAAACAGACCAGTGGGTGGGTTTGGTGACAAAGCAAAACAGGTTTTTAGAAATTTTAGCAAATGTATTAAAAATGAAAAACTAAAATATCACATATACATAAGTACTCAGACCCTTTACTCAGTACTTGTTGAAGCACCTTTGGCTTCTTGGGTATGACGCCACAAGCTTGACACACCTGTATTTGGGGAGTTTCTCCCATTCTTCTCAGCAGATCTTCTCAAGCACTGTCAGGTTGGATGGGGAGCGTCGATATAAGATAGATATTTTCAGGTCTCTCCAGAGATGTTCGATCGGGTTCAAGTCCTGTCCCTGGCTGGGGAACTCAAGAACATTCAGAGACTTGTTCCGAAGCCACTCCTGCATTGTCTTGGCTGTGTGCTTAGGGATGTTGTCCTATTGGAACGTGAACTTTCACCCCAGTTTTAGGTCCTGAGTGGTCTGGAGCAGGTTTTCAACAAAGATTCCTTTGTACTCCATTCATGTTTCCCTTAATCCTCACTAGTGTCCCAGTTCCTGCCGCTGAAAAACATACCCACAATATGGTGCTGCCATCACCATGCTTCACCGTAGGGATGGTGCCAGGTTTCCTCCAGAAGTGACGCTTGGCATTCAGGCCAAAGAGTTCAATCTTGGTTTCATCAGACCAGAGAATCTTGTTTCTCATGGTCTGAGAGTCTTTAGGTGCTTTTTTACTGAGGAGTGTCTTCCGTCTGGCCACTCTACCATAAAGGCCTGATTGGTGAAGTCTTGCAGAGATGCTTCTCATTCTGAAAGGTTCTCCCATCTCTGTCAGAGTGACCATCAGGTTCTTGGTCACCTCCCTGACCAAGGCCCTCCTCCACAGTTTGGCCAGGCGGCCAGCTAAAGGGTGAGTCATGGTGGTTTCAAACTTCTTCCATTTAAGAATGATGGAGGCCACAGTGTTCTTGGAGACCTTCAATGCTGCAGACATTTTTTGGTACCCTTCCCCAGATCTGTTCCTTGACACAATCCTGTCTCGGAGCTCTATGGACAATTCCTCCTGCTTCATGGCTTGGTTTTTGCTCTGACATGCACTGTCAACTGTGGGACCTTATATAGACAGGTGTGTGCCTTTCCAAATCCAATCAATTTAGCACAGGTGGACTCCAATCAAGTTGTAGAAACTCAAGGATGATCAATGGAAACAGGATGCACCTGAGCTCAATTTAGAGTCTAGTAGTTTTAAGCAAAGGGTCTGAATACTTCTGTAAATAAGTTATTTATGTTTTTTATTTTGAATATATTTGCTTTGTCATTATGGGGTATTGTGTGTAGATTGGTGAGGATTTATAATAAGGCTGTAAAGTAACACAATGTGGAAAATGGGAGGGGGTCTTAATACATTCTGATTGCACCATACAGTATGTCTCCTTATTTCAACACCAAACCCACCCACTGGTCTGTTTGGCCATAGCACTGGTTCCAATCCAAGTGCCAATGCAGTTTAGCAAACTCCAGGCATTTGCTTTTGTTGGATGACATGAAAATAGATCTCTTTGGCCACACACAAGCGGTGGGTTTGGCGTTGAAATAAGGATACCTAGTCAAAGCAGTGATGTTACCCTAACAGGCTGAAGGGACAATGATATTTGTATTCATCAATACTCTCTCTGCATTCTATGGCTGTAGACAAAGGGAGGAGCTGTCAAAGCAACCACCTGGTGAAAAGCACAGAGAGCGTGAGAGCGAGAGAACAGAGGTTGGGATGATGATGGGGGTGCGGGAGGAAATCAGCCAGAGCTGTCAGTGTGAATTAGTCACATGGGAGTGTTGAGGGCTCTCTCTCTCCTGGTCTGTCCACTCTTGACCCGGCAGGCCGGCACGCAAATGTGGATTTCAGACACACAGACACTACAGCTGATCACCGGTCCTTACTGGAAACATATGCTTTTTAGCTATGTATCTTCATTTGTTAACCCTTTTTAGCTATGTATCTTCATTTGTTAACCCTTTGTGGGGTGAGTTTTACTGCATTTTGTCAGTGTACTATTTTGGGAATCTCACAGCAAGTTTGAAGTATCCATACAATGTTCAACAACAGCATGCAATCTGTACACCTCAAAGGGTTAAATAAGCAATCCAACTCTTCACGAGGCTAGGAATAGACGGTTGTGTTACAGGTGGCAGGACCAGTGTGAATCTCTGACTCATAGAAGGAGGAGGTGTACCTCCCTCCCTCCCTCCCTCCCTCCCTCCCTCTCTTCTCTTGTCTCTCCTCCCTAAATTGTGTCTGTGTGACAAACAGTGGTTTTAACTGCTGGCCATCATGGACAACGTCACCCACCCTCTGCACGCTATGGTTATGACGCAGAGGAGCTCTTTCAGTCACAGACTGATCCCACCACGGTGTGCCAGAGAGCGCTACAGGAGGTCCTTCCTGCCGGCGGCTATTAGACTATATAATGCCTCACCGGGGTGCCGTGCCGTCGGCAACATAGATCTGGAACTGTTGGGGTGCTAGGACCTAGTTTAACAATTATGCATCCATCCGTGAGTAACTCTGGTCCGTCAGCACTGATCCACTCAGGACCTATTTATTCATACAGGTCTGTATATACATACTCATGTACAGTTGTTATATCATATCACATGCAATATTGTAAGTAATTATTGGACTTAACCTACGTAGGCATTCACTCAGGAATGCATATTAGTATCCTGCCAGTTGCACCTTTTCTCATTGCTTTTAGTATATCAAATGTGCAATACATGCAGTTGTCTGTAATTAAACCCTGCGCACTATGGACTGTATTTTAAGGGAATTACTATTATTACCCCTAATGATATCATACACACATTTAGCTATTAAAGTATCTCTTCCTGTCATTTACCTGTACAGTTTGTGTAACCACGCAAGTATTCACTTATCTGTAAATATAACTGTATACCTAACTGTACAGCTAATTTAACCATGCAAAATGTTCACTTACCTGTTCATTTACCCAGTCTGTCTATTAAGTAAACTATTATTACCCTCGCTCATATCATACGCATTTTTAGCTACTGAAGTATTTCTCTGCCATCAACCTGTATAGTATAGTTAACCATCCAACATCCACCAATGTATAGTGTACATATTCAGCCAACCACCCATACTATGCAATGTCTCTTTTATAGCTTTTATTTTTTGCACTCCAGATATCTTGTATATCTATACATTTTGCACCTGCCCTGTGTTTTGTTGTAGCTGCTTGACAATGAAATTTCCCCCCCGGGGGATCAATAAAGTACCTATCTATCTATCTATCTAACACAGAGGCCGTGTCCAGTCCTCTCAAAGTTCATCTGGCACCTGAAGTGCACTAACATCAGGATTAGCCATGTAGGAGAGGTGTCTCCACAGCTAGTGGGTGGTGCAGTACAGTAGATTACACTGCGGGGAGAGAGGAAGCGATGGGGAGAATGTGTTACACAATCAGATTAGGAAGGCACCCCCCATACACACCGCTCTGTGTCGGCATCTTAATACCTACACACACACTCAGGCACGCACACACATTTGCACACACACACTTGCACACTTCTCTTTCTCTCTCTCTCTCTCTCTCTCTGTCTGTCTCTCTCTCCTCTCTCGCTGTCTCTCTGTTCAGGACTTAAGCCTGTTACATAATTGTATTAAAGCAGGCGCCAGCTCACACCTCTTTCACTGTGTGAGATTTGGCATTATCCTCCCCAGATCTGGCAGAGGGAAGACCGCCTCTCAACTGTTTTGTAACAAATGGCACCCCATTCCCTATGTAGTGCACACATTTTGTCCAGGGCCCATAGAGCTTTGGTCAAAAGTAGTGCACTATGAAGGGAATCGGTTGTCATTGGGGACACACACATTGAGCAGATTTGATCATCAACATGAGGATGACTACTCTATCATATGCTGATTCATCTCCTGGATCGTTTGAGATCTCAAGGTGGCACCGTTAATGGTGTTGGCCACACACCAAACAGAGGGTGACAACGTGTGACTGTGTATTCTGTCTTCTAGATCAGTCCTGGTCCTGGGTTTTCAAATCATCAAAGCCTGATTTTTAATCAGCGCTGGTAGTGCACGTAGAGTAATAGAGACATTTCAAATGTCATATTATGTTTATATACAGTGTTATAACGATGTGCAAATAGGCAAAGTACAAATGGGAAAATAAATACGCTTAAATATGGGTTGTATTTACAATGGTGTTTGTTCTTCACTAGCTGCCTCTCTCTCCTGCATCTAGTCCACCCCCTCCTCTCTTTCCCTCCACAGAAGACTCAGCTCCAGGATGCGTTGCAGGAGAAAAATCGCTTGATCCTTGAGTTGTCCAGCCACAGCCTGAAGGCATCCAAGTATGACCAAGTAGGTAAGGGACTCAGCCTGCATCCCAAATAGCACCCTATTTCCTACACAGTGTACTACGTAGCCTCAACCTCGCCCTATAGCTCAGCCCAGTACAGTGCTTATATCACTTGATCAATGGGCAGATACCCAGGGGTATCCCTCACAGAGGAGGCTCTACATTACACTAACTGATGGAATCTGTGATCCATCTCCGATAGATCGATAGCCACTGAAAGCCCCTTGCACAATTTCACTGCCTGTCTCCATAGGGAGATGCTTCTCGTGGTTAAGTGGAATTGTATACATTAGATGATGAGTGTAATGTGTACCATGGATGCTGGGACATTTGTTAATTTTAACAGAATGTGCTAGCCAGTGATAAATTATATTCATAACAGCATTGAACAGATAGGCTACCATATGGATGTTGTAGAGTTTTGTAGTTGAAGTGCATTGACAATGGAGGTGGAGAGGCCATGCTCATAGCACATAGACCAGTCATAACGATCAATGCCCACACTAAAGGCTTTACTAACATCACAGCATCACTTCCTCTGGTGTGTATAAATCTATCTCTCTATCTCATTCAGGCCCCACAGACGCAGACGCACACACACTGACACACAAAGACTGAGAACGTGAGCGAGTGACTGTCTGTGGCAGGGGGGCGGCTAGCGCTAATGGTGTCACTTTCACAGGGCCAGCTTTGACACGTGTCCAGAGAACAGAACAGCTCGGCACTTTGCTCCATCCTAATCCCCTAGCCGGCTCCTCACCCAGTCCACCCATATGCCACGGCCAACAGAAAGTAGCCATCTGTCACCATTGGCAGAGACGAGCCTTTGAGATGGCAGAGTAATGTGGTGCCTGGGTCTGACGCTACTACCTGAGAGGACATGGTTAGCGTTAGCATCAGAGGCAGTGATCAGAGGAAGAGTTAGCGTAGCGCCGGGCACTAGCTGAGGTGCTTGTCTCTGGCTTTCTGGGTGTTAATGAGATTGTGGAGACTCAGTAAATAACATGGGAGGAGAAAGGCACCTCTGTCTACCCCTCGCGTCAGAGTGGAGATTTCTCAAAGCAAACTACTTAAGATCGATGGGAGATGGTTGATGGGAGGGAACGCAAGGGACTTGTTGCTGTGGGTGATTTAAACCAGTCAGTCTGGTGTTTGCCGTTATCATTTTCTCTTCATGGTCAATCCCTTCATGATCCCCAGATGAACATTAACTGACCCCTGTGTAGAGAAAGGATTGTATCACATCTAGGTGCAGTTGTCAGAATACTGGAATTGTGGGGAGACATACAGTAGATTCAATTTCATATCAGAACAGAGGATCTTTTCACAATCTTTACACACAACCTCCAATTATTCTGGATTTTTTCCCTTGAGGGTATGGCTGAAATAATAATACAAGTACAACATTGTGAATAACTGGTGCGGTATGATTTCATGGAGTCTGCAAGTTACCTTGAAGGAGCGGATCCATCATATTAATTAATTACAGACGTAAGCGGTTGGTGGGTGGCTGAGGAATGGTTCTGTTCAGATGCAGCCCAACTCCAGAGAACCCAACTGAAGTCACCTTCCTTCAAGGCTTTCTGATTGATGATGAAATGAGGCCACCGAGCTCAAGTCAGCAGCTCCTTTTTATCGTCGCTATGGAAATGGACTGACTAATTTCACTTCAGTCTAAACTCTCCAACTTCATGAAGTTATGTAATGGTGTAACCGCAAACTTCATACATTTTGCATGCCTCTGTTACTTCAGAAATATACGGATATAAATGAAAAAGAACGGGTAAATTGATGAAGTAACTATTTTTTTCTCTCTTCTTCCTCACTCCATATACACTACATGGTCAAAGGTATGTGGACTACGGCTCGTTGAACATCTCATTCCAAAATGATGGGCATTAATATGGAGGGTCCCCCCTTTGCTGCAATAATAGCCTCCACTCTTCTGGGAAGGGTTTCCATTAGATGTTGGAACATTGCTGCGTGGACTTCGGCGATCCAATTTACCCTAAAGGTGTTGATGGGGTTGAGGTCAGGGCTCTGTTTAGGCCAGTCAAGTTCTTCCAAACCGATCTCAATAAACCATTTCTGTATGGACCTCACATTGTGCAACAGGGGCTTTGTCATGATAAAACAGGAAAGGTTCTTCCCCAAACTGTTGACACAAAGTTGGAAGCACAGAATCGGCTAGAATATCATTGTTTGCTGTAGCGTTAAGATTTCCCTTCACTGGAGCTAAGGAGCCTAGCCCGAACCATGGAAACAGCCCAAGACCATTATTCCTCCTCCACCAAACTTTACAGTTCGCATTAAGCATTGGGGCTGATAGTGTTCTCCTGGCATCCGCCAAACCAGAAAAGTCCGTCTGACTGCCAGATGGTGAAGCTAATTCATCATCCAGAGAACCTGTTTCCACTGCTCCAGAGTCCAATCGCAGTGAGCTTGTGTGGGGCTGCTCTGCCATGCAAACCAATTTCATGAAGCTCCCGACGAACAGTTATTGTGCTGACGTTGCTTCCAGAGGCAGTTTGGAACTCGATAGTGAGTGTTGCAACCAAGGACAGATGATTTTTACGCGCTACGCACTTCAGTTATATAGATACACGATACATGATACATAGTGCGGCAGTATAAAAATACAGTCAGGAGTGCAAAAAGCTATAAATAGGCATTGCATTCAGCACTCAGCGGTCCCTTTCTGTAAGATTTTGTGGCCTACCACTTCGCGGCTGAGCCGTTGTTGCTCCTAGACGTTTCCACTAAATACAACCCATCCTAGACGTTTCCACAATAACAGCACTTACAGTTGACCGAGGCAGCTCTAGCAGGGCAGAAATTTGACAAACTTACTTGTTGGAAAGAAGGCATCCTATGACGGTGCCAAGTCGAGAGTCACTGAGCGCTTCATTACGGGCCATTCTACTGCCAATGTTTGTCTATAGAGAAAGCATGGATGTGTGCTCAGTTTTGTCACGGTGCGTAATGACGGGACGAGGCGCAGAGCTGTGGTGGAGCGACATTCCTTTTATTTAACGGTATAAAATACACAACAAAACAGAAAACAATACTGACTACACACACAAGAACCCACACCCAGGTGAAACACAGTGAAACCTAAAAAGAATCCCCAATTAGCGACAACACAAGTCAGCTGCCTCTAATTGGGGATCAACTCAAACCCAACACCCACCATGTGATTGTCAGGACCTGACTGTGGCCATCCCACTCCCCCTAGAGGGAGTCAGAGACCTGGCCTCAGTCAGGCCCTTACAATACACCTGTCAGCAATGGGTGTGCCTGAAATAGCCGAATCCACATATTTGAAGGGGTGTTCAAATACTTTTGGCCATGTAGTGTATATTTATTTTCTCTGATTCACTCTTCCCCTTACTTGATTTCTCTCTTTCTTTTCTTTTTTTTCTAGGTAAGGTCAGACTATGAGCATCTCAAAAACACCTACAGTGCTGTGAGTCAGGAGAGAGACGTAGCCCAACAGGAGCGGAAACGGCTACGAGGCAAACTGGAGAACCTCGAGCAGGTCCTCAAGGTGAGAATCCATCCATCCATCCATCCATCCATCCATCCATCCATCCATCCATCCATCCATCCATCCATCCATCCATCCATCCATCCATCCATCCATCCATCCATCCATCCATCCATCCATATCGCTCCTACATTTACTGCTACTGTTCTTCAAACTCAACAGTAAACTCTGTCAGCCAATCATAAGGCCTTTGCAATCTGATTGGGTTAGGTTAAGGTAAGACTAGATCACTTTAATATTTTCTGAAAATCCAATTGGACAAATGCATCTATCTACAAAGTCTATCCTATGAGTTATAGAATACATCTTTCTTCCCAATAAAAGTGTCTAAGTCATGAGTTTTGTCATTTGTTTTGCAGGAAACTATTTTTCATTAGACTCTTGTATGCCAATAGCAATCAGCAGCAGTCTCATAGCAGTGTGAAATATGCTCTCATTACAAATCACTGCTTCCCTCCATTCCATATTGATTGTCTGTTTGTAAGGAGTGGCTATATTTGAGAGAAAAATGTACCCATCTGCGGAAATTGACTCCTGCTCCTAAAAAAGAAAATAAGTGTGTGTTACTTTCTCATTGCCTATTGATTTGTACGGATGTGGAGATTGCATGTTGGAGAATATTATGGAGAGAGATGAGGATGGAGAAAACAGAGAAAGACTCTGAAAAGGGAAAAGGAAGAAATATAATTGAGAGATTTCCCGAAGTGGAGCACTCTCCTTCGTTTCTAGTCTGTTCAATGTTTCAGGGATAATAGTTGGTACTTTTTCACCATTGCATAACCATGTTACCTCAGCGTTTTCAGAGAGCTATTCACTGACGTAATATTTCCATAAAGTTGGCTAATCTGAATAAGAGAAGTTGCATCTTTGTTGCTGTGGATGATGATAAAGATGGCTATTGTCTGATCACTGTGTATGATAGCCAGAAGACTATCGAGCCAGTCCATTTTTAAGCTTTTGAATGACCACAACCGCATCTGACAGAGAGCCTAGTGACAGTCCCTCAGTCACTGGAGTCTCCTGAGTCTCCAGCAGAGCTTAAGACTCCTCTGTGATTATGCAAAGCAGTGCCCGCTCAGGACACCTCTGAGCATCTCTGGAAAGAAAGAGGCTTTCCTTCTCCCAGAGAGAAAAAGATGAATGTCAGAGTTTATAAGCTGTTTTTATGCTCCAAGAAACATCTTATGTCCCTAACTCCAGCTCCTACCGGTGGCAGCTGCTCTTAATGGAGATACAGTCATACTGACTCATTTGGGAGTGGGTGACTATACACTGAGTGTACAAAACATTAGGAAAACCTTCCTAATATTGAGATGCACCCCCTTTTGCCCTCAGAACAGCCTCAATTCAGCGGGGCATGGACTCCATAAGTTGTCGAAAGCATTCCACAGGGATGCTGGCCCATGTGGACTCCAATGCTTCCCACAGTTGTGTCAAGTTGGCTGGATGTCCTTTGGGTGTGTAGTAACCATTCTGTGATCCGTTTGGACTGTGTTGGAACCATTCTGTGATCCGTTTGGACATTTTCAAGGCATAGTTACCGCACTATGACCATAGTGTTGTGACCCGGTCTCCCCAGCATATGAACGTGTATTGAATGCGTAGTTTGTGACCTGGTCTCCCCAGCATATGAACATGTATTGACTGCGTTGTTTGTGACCTGGTCTCCCCAGCATATGCGAGAGGCTGCAAAGAGGAGGCAGCATTTGGATGAAGAGCATGAGCAGGCCCTGGCTGTCCTCACCACCAAGCAGCAGAAGATCCACCTTCTGCATAGGGTAAGCCCATAACACCGCATCTCGGCTCCGCCCTAGACTCTAACCATCACCCCAGGTTACTAAAGACAATGTATCATGGTAACAGTGGTCAAGTATGTATGCATTGATTAGAGAGACTAGTATTATGCAATGTTCCCCCAAACACTGTAACTCATGACCCATGAAAATAACAACATTCTGCCGTAGTCCTGGTGTGGATATGAAATGTGTTGGCAAAGTTAAAGGGGTTATATAATTAGTAGTCTCCTGTGATTATGTGTCTGTCTGTCTGTATTGGCAGTAGTAATCTAAGCTCCTACAGAGCTGTGTGAATCCCTGTGTGTTCTGTTTAGAGAGGAGCCATGAAAGACACACAGCGCTTAGAGCACACAGCAAGCACAGCACAGATCAGACTCCCCAGAGACACTGCCTAAAGTTAACCAAGCACTTCACTTTAGGGAGACGGAGAGCAAATGTGAGTGTGAATGTTTGTGTGTGTGTGTGTGTGCGCATGTGAGTGTTTGTGTGTGTGTGTGTGTGTTATTGAGAGTTGAACGAGGATGTTTGCTTTTGAGTATTGCTGTGTGTTTGTGTGTGTGCACACCTATCTGTGTTTCAATTTGTGTGTTTGTATGCATCTGCCTCAGCGTTCTTGTTTGAGGTCTCGTCCTTTGTCTGATTTGTCCTTTACCTAATATATTGTACTGTGATCCCATTCAATAAGCAATTGCACAGATGATATATCACTGGAGTAGAACAGTATTTTGTCCTTATAGATATCAAAGCCAATGTGGATGAAACAGCTGGATATTATGAGGCTTTTCTGATGCACCTTAGTTGCAGGTATTTAAATTGGAAGTCATAGCACCCCTTCCGTTTCGCCTAGTCTCCCCTGTCCTCAGATACCCCACAGCTGTGAGGCATTAACTGCCTTTGTACTGTAGTCAGTAAACTAGTCTCTTTAAGACTATTTCTCCTGCTCATGCCATGCAGAGCTGACATCACTGAGGGTTCTGCATGAGTTTGCTCTAGCACTGACAGTTCCTCTTGAGTTGTTGTCGCTTCTACGTCTGCAGTGTACCAAGAGCTGTCCCAATTGCATGCTTGATGTAGCACTGACAGAAAGAGAATATGCAGTGCTCGCTGTGTCACCTGCAGATCCTATATGACTGTGTGTCTGTGTTCTTTAGGCTCAGGTTAAAGCTGAGAGAGAGCATGAGGGAGCGGTCCACCTGTTAGAGGTAAGTGGACATGGAGGTCCGATACGCAAAGTGAGGATGGCTTCCGAGGCTGTTTTCAAAATGGCTGATACAGGTGGTTTCGATTGTATATGAAAGACACGTTGATGCATATTAAAAATACCTAAATTGCATTGTTTTAATTCCACCAAATCCATATTGCCTTTCATGAAAAGCTAGAGTTTGAGGTAAACCTGGTTAATCCCAGGTGATACTCTATTGAGTGGGGAGCTAAGTACTGATGAGCATGGACTACACCTCAGCCTGCCCGTAACTCTCTCCATTATGACTCAGTTAGACCGCTCAACACTGTCGTTGCTCAGGCTAAGCTCAGAAGCTCTCATCCCAGCCACGGCACTAATGGCTCTGGGGAAACCTCTTTTCTAGAAAAAATCAACACGAGTTCAGGGGGCAACCATCCAGATGATGAAATATCTACAGTGGAGCTGCATTAAGACTGGCACTGTGTTTTTTATTTTACCTTTATTTTACTAGGCAAGTCAGTTAAGAACAAATTCTTATTTACAATGACAGCCTAGGAACAGTGGGTTAACTGCCTTGTTCAGGGGCAGAACAACAGATTTTTACCTTGTCAGCTCAGGGATTCAATCCTGCAACCTTCCAGTTACGGGCCTAACACTCTAACCACTAGGCTACCTGCCACCCCAGTGTACAGAGAACTCCAACAGCATGCTCATTCATTTCTGGTTTTCAGCACTGTCTTGGTTATGATTTGGGGTGTTTTTTTTTTCCGAATATTCATTGTACATGATATTCCCCATAGGGGACTGATCATACTTTGAAATGATTTTATTTTCTCATTTATTGACATGATTTTGCATGGATTACTGTATTATGTATGCATTGATCTCATACGGTGTAACAGCTTCATCTGAGTGTTTGTTTTCTTTCATCTTTATTCAATGTCATTGTGTGTTTCTATGTGTTTCTTTTGTGTCTGAACAGAACCATTTGGACAGAATGCAGGTATTTATGTTTCCCACCCTGAAACATCTAGATACTCAGTGTTCATCATCTCCATGGTTACATCCTTCCTATAGCCTTTACATAGTCTCAGTGAATCACTTGGGCTTTAATTCACATCAGTGGTAATTAGGTGATCATAAATATACTAATATTGAATTAGATTTATATCAGATGAAGTAGTTGTGCACTGTATAGGGAATAGGGTGCCATTTGATACGTCTCCCAGATGTTCTGTAACATCAAAGCACATTTGATTTCCTTGTTTCCATTCAAAACGAAGCAGAACAAAGTAGTAGCTCCCTGATGGCTGTTCATTCATCCTCAGTTACCGTATCTTGCAGCCCAGTGTTCTGACTCTGAAGCATCTAGTTTTATCGCTGGGTGAAACCAACTTTCCCCGTGGCTAGGACCCTGGCTTGTCTTATCTCTCACCCAGCAGGCCATGGGGTTTGAGTCTTGTGGCTTTCAGAGAAAACCCAACGGTTGTTCACTCAAGGCTCTAATCGTCGTCTTGGAGCTGCTTAGATAATGTATTTAATGTACACACTTTTATAAGCCTCTTAACTCTTCACAATGCTTGGCTTTGGTTATCAAAGTGTATCAGTGTTGCACAGCCTCTTCTTCCATATACGTTGATTACTGGGCAGGCAGTGTTTTTTATGTGAAATTGCTCTTTTGGGATCCCGTGACGTAATTGGTTTGCCTTGTGATCTGCAGCACCAGATACGTATTTAAGCCATTGATTAGTTGAACTCATAGCCATGTAGAGGTATATTATGTACATGTTATTAACATAAACCATGCATTGCTTTGTAATAGATCTCTTGTGGCTCAGTTGGTAGAGCATGGCACTTGCAATGCCAGGGTTGTGAGTTTGATTCCCATGGGGGACCAGTGTGAAAATGCACAATTTAAGTCGGACGTTTACATACACCTTAGCTAAATACATTTAAACTCAGTTTTTCACAATTCCTGACATTTAATCCTAGTAAAAATTCCCTCTCTTAGGTCAGTTGGGATCACCACTTTATTTTAAGAATGTGAAATGTCAGAATAAGATAGATAGATAGATAGATAGATAGATAGATAGATAGATAGATAGATAGATAGATAGATAGATAGATAGATAGATAGATAGATAGATAGATAGATAGATTTTTTTTTTTCTTCGTCAAGCAGCTACGAAAAAACACAGGGCTGGTGCAAAATCGAAAATACACAAAAGACAGATACACGACACATGATACATAGAGCGGCAGTATGAAAAAGTATAAAAATACAAGAAGTCTGGAGTGCAAAAAAGCTATAAAAAGACATTGCATAGTACAGGTGGATGTCTGAATATGTACACTATACATTGTTACACAGTGTTAGGTGGAGGAGAAAAAAAGATAAAAATATTGCAAGATGATATAGATAAATAAGGAGTATTTGCATGGTTAACTATACTATACAGGTCGATGGCAGAGAAATACTTAAATAGCTAAAAGTGCGTATGATATAAGTGAGGGTAATAATAGTTTACTTCAGATACAGTCTGATTAAATGAACAGGTAAGTGAATATTTTGCATGGTTAAATTAACTGTACAGGTAAATATACAGTTAAATTTACAGGTAAGTGAATATTAGCATGACTCTCTCTAATAGTAGAGAGAATGATTTATTTCAACTTTTATTTCTTTCATCACATTCCCAGTGGGTCAGAAGTTTATATACACTCAATTAGTATTTGGTAGCATTGCCTTTAAATTGTTTAACTTGGGTCAAACGTTTCGGGTAGCCTTCCACAAGCTTCCCACAATAAGTTGGGTGAATTGTGGCCCATTCCTCTAGATAGAACTGTTGTAACTGAGTCAGGATTGTAGGCCTCCTTGCTCGCACACGCTTTTTCAGTTCTGCCAACACATTTTCTATAGGATTGAGGTCAGGGCTTGGTGATGGCCACTCCAATACCTTGACTTTGTTGTCCTTAAGTCATTTTGCCACAACTTTGGAAGTATGCTTGGGGTCATTATCCATTTGGAAGACCCATTTGCAACCAAGCTTTAACTTCCTGACTGATGTCTTGTGATGTTGCTTCAATATATCCACATAATTTTCCTTCCTCATGATGCCATCTATTTTGTGAAGTGCACCAGTCCATCCTGTGCTTCACGGTTATGATGGTGTTCTTTGGCTTGCAATCCTCCCCCTTTTTCCTCCAAACATATTGATGGTCATTATGGCCAAACAGTTCTATTTTTGTTTCATCGGGCCTGAGGACATTTCTCCAAAAAGTAAGATTGTATTCCCCATGTGCAGTTGCAAACCGTGGTCTGGCTTTTTTATGGTGTTTTGGAGCAGTGACTTCTTCCTTGCTGGGACTCGTTTTACTATGTATATAAATACGTTTGTACCTGTTTCCTCCAGCATCTTCACAAGGTCCATTGCTGTTGTTCTGGGTTTGATTTGATTTGCTTTTCGCACCAAAGTATATTAATCTCTAGGAGACAGAACGCGTCTCCTTCCTGACGGCTGCGTGGTCCCATGGTGTTTCTACTTGCGTACTATTGTTTGTACAGATTAACCTGGTACCTTCAGGCTCCCAAGGATGAACCAGACTTGTGGAGGTCTACCATTTTTTTTCTGAGGTCTTGGCTGATTTATTTTTGTTTTCCCATGATGTCGAGCAAAGAGGCACTGAGTTTGAAGGTAGGCCTTGAAATACATCCACAGGTACACCTCCAATTGACTCCAATTATGTCAATTAGCCTATCAGAAGCTTCTAAAGCCATGACATCATTTTCTGGAATTTTCCAAGCTGTTTAAAGGCAGTCAACTTAGTGTATGTAAACTTCTGACCCACTGGAATTGTGATATAGTGAATTATAAGTGAAATAATCTGTCTGTTAATAATTGTTGGAAGAATTACTTGTGTCATGCACAAAGTAGATGTCCTAATCAACTTGCCAAAACTATAGTTTGTTAACATGAAATCTGTGGAGTGGTTGAAGAATTAGTTTGAATGACTTCAACCTAAGTATATGTAAACTTCCGACTTCAACTGTATGTAAGTTGCTCTAGATAAGAGTGTCTGATAAATGTAATACAGTGTATCTCCTTCTAAAGATTTGCTACATAGGAATACATAAACTTTCCTTCCATTGATTGATTCCACCTCTCTCTCTCCTCCCCTCTATATCGCATCCCTGTCCACGGAAGGTCAAGGTTCGCGACCTGGAGCAGAAACACAGGGCACAGACTGAACGGTTCGGCCAGCTGTCCAAGAGCCGGGACGAATTCCATCTGGAGGCGGTACTGTGGACATCCTCAACACTGAGCCTTTCTCCAAACACAAAATTCCCCTTTCCCCGGAAAATAAACTCTCGCAAATCCTCAACGGACTGGCAGCCCAGGCAGGGGAAGGTAAGAGCTCCCTACCCTGCCCTCTGTAAGAACATTTTGTTGTCAGAAGACACACGTAAATATGAAGCAGAAATGTGCCTAGCCTTAGAGAGTCAAAGTACATGCATTTGATTCCAACTGTGTATCTCATCAATCAAGGCCAACGGAGGGTTCTGGAAGTCTATGTACACATCCTTGTTTGTGCTCCAGATGAGGCTCTGTCAGTCATTATGTCTGGGTAATTAATTCATTCAAAATGGAACAAGACAGTAATTTCATCTAGTTATCACAACAGTGACCTTTACTAGATGTTGGGAGAGTGGGAGATAGAGAGGGAAAATTGGCAGCTAAACTGGCTGGTGTGAGTCAGAGTAAGGCAGCTAAACTGGCTGGTGTGAGTCAGAGTAAGGCAGCTAAACTGGCTGGCGTGAGTCAGAGTAAGGCAGCTAAACTGGCTGGTGTGAGTCAGAGTAAGGCAGCTAAACTGGCTGGCGTGAGTCATAGTAAGGCAGCTAAACTGGCTGGTGTGAGTCAGAGTAAGGCAGCTAAACTGGCTGGTGTGAGTCAGAGTAAGGCAGCTAAACTGGCTGGTGTGAGTCAGAGTAAGGCAGCTAAACTGGCTGGTGTGAGTCAGAGTAAGGCAGCTAAACTGGCTGGTGTGAGTCAGAGTAAGGCAGCTAAACTGACTGGTGTGAGTCAGAGTAAGGTGCTGCATCTCTCTTTAGCCCGTCTCAGCGGTAAGCTACAAGGCCAGTCTGGACCACTGTAGAAATGGAGGAAATGCTGATATATTCATGATCATAACACAGCTCATTGATCAGAGGGCTGATATATGACATCTGCTAATGAGAGCCAACACATTAGTATGCTAACCCCATATACTGTAACCTGTCAGCTTAAACATACAGCAGAAACAGTAATGCAGATACCATTATCCTCTACTCTCACTTTACTGCAGTGAAAATGCTACTCTACGGTTTTAAATCGCTGTACCATGAATGAGAGCAGAAGGAATGACAGACGCTCTTTATTTGGTGTGGAAATCAATGTTTCCCAGGCGATGAGAGCTCGGCAAACACTCCGCTGATATCCAAGTTCCTCCGCCCACTGCAGATCGGAGATAGAGACAGGCCGTAGCTGCTGTCTATCAATCAATCCCACCACTGTGACAACGAGCTGCCCCAGCAGCCCACGACGGTTGACCCCCTCAGAGGTGTGTACCACCCCTCTTCTCTTCTCATACAGAGACAAAATCCTAAATCAAAGCACGAGGGTGCTTTATCTCTGCTCTTATCAAGAGATGGGCTATTCATGGAACAGCTGTATAATAGAACATGATATCAGTAAGCTCAGCTGTAGCTGTAAAACCTATGGGTTTAGCACCAGACAGCAACATGACTCTCCTGTGGCAACTGTCAGACAGTAGTATAAGTGGTATTTAGATGCAACTCTGTGATTACTCCTCTGCCCCTGTGTTCCTGCAGATGGAGGATGAGGTCAGTCCTGCGCCCAGGTCCAAGCCTCGCTACACTGGCGCAGTCCGTCTCTGCACCGCCCGCTACAGGTGGGACTGTTCAGTCTGTCACACAACACCTTGGACAGCTGGACCAAATATGCCTCTGGTTCAGGGCGTTATGTCAGTGTCAGCAAGCCGCACATTACATCCTGGACCAGAGTTAGATCACAAGTACCTTGGAAGCAATCTTTTCTCCATAAAATGTTTCTAGTATATCTTGTAGTCAGGAGCACATCAATATGTTGAACCCTCCTCTCTCTTGTTGTGTAGTCAGGAGCACATCAATACGTTGAACCCCCCCCTCCTCTCTCTTGTTGTGTAGTCAGGAGCACATCAATATGTTGAACCCCCCCTCCTCTCTCTTGTTGTGTAGTCAGGAGCACATCAATACGTTGAACCCCCCCCTCCTCTCTCTTGTTGTGTAGTCAGGAGCACATCAATATGTTGAACCCCCCCTCCTCTCTCTTGTTGTGTAGTCAGGAGCACATCAATATGTTGAACCCCCCCCTCCTCTCTCTTGTTGTGTAGTCAGGAGAACATCAATATGTTGAACCCCCCTCCTCTCTCTTGTTGTGTAGTTACAACCCTTACGATGGACCAAACGAGCACCCAGAGGCAGAGCTCCCCCTGGTGGCTGGGAAGTACCTGTACGTGTACGGCACCATGGATGACGACGGCTTCTACGAAGGTGAGAGTGAATCCAAGGCTACTACTTTGACTTTGCTGCTAACTGCTTTATAGAGGAAACATGTACTTACTACAACTGTGATATGTGGTTGTCTCACCTAGCTATCTTAAGACGAACGCACTAACTAAGTCGCTATGGATAAGAGCGTCTGCTAAATGGCTAAAATGTAAACGTACTACACACATTCCACACACACACTTCACCACTGGCATCAGTATCAACAGGGACCGCGTCATATCTAATCTCATTAGAATTAAGAAGGCTTTTTCATCCACGGTTACGCTAATCCCCATAGCATCCCTGGCCCAGACGTCAGCCTGCTTTAGAAGCTCTGGTGAGTCATCACTTGCAGCCATGGGCGGTGGTGTTGGTGGTGGTGGGTGAGAATGCCTAGACTTAGCCTAGCTCCTGCCTGCCTGGCTGGCTGCATGGAGGAGGAAGAGGTTTGTATTTACCACAGGGATACTGGGGCTCAGACCAAGCTGTTGTCAAGATGCAGCCTGAGCCCTGTAGCTCGAAGGCTAATCCAGCAAGGCTCTGATTAATCACGGACATATTCCCCTGCAGACGGAGAGTTAGGGCCTCACAGCCTCACTACTGTACTGACTGGAATGACTGGAATGATGAGATAGAGAGGGAGAGGACATTCAGGATGTCTTTGAAAAGCAAGTACAGTACTGATGAGAGAAAGAAGTTGGTTGTCACTAAGTCACTAAAGTGAATTGGTTGTCACTAAGTCACTGTAGTGAATTGGTTGTCACTAAGTCACTGCAGTGAATTGAGTCACGTCTGTGTGTTTTTATTTATCTTTTTTCACTATTGACATTAATTTTAGCTGATGTTACCATTTGTAGCAGGTGTCTTTAAAGGCTTGAGTGTGCCATAGATTCCGCCTGAGACGGCCGTGTGTGAATGGTGTCTATTGTCAGGCTACTTTGTGTCAGAACTGAACAGTACAGGGTTCCTGGATGGTGTTACTGTGTCTGACTGAATAATCACTCAATTAAATATTCGCAGCCAGCGAATCCTGAGTGATATTACATGTTGCTCCCAACAGAAATATCCACATTCTGCTTAACTCTTTTTATCCCTTCTTTGTATACCTCATTGCCATATAAATATACATTCCTCTATACATTCTAAAGGTACTTTTTCATGGAATAGCAAGATTTGTAGAGGAATATGCAGAATATAGAGGGTTTTGGGTTTGTATTTTGTTGATAATAAAGTAAGCATCTCTGTCTGTCTGTGCTCCAGGGGAGCTGCTGGACGGGCAGCGAGGGCTGGTCCCGTCCAACTTTGTGGAGTTTGTCCAAGACAAGGAGAAACCATCCATCCAGCCAGAGGACGGAGTGGAAGACCTGGGTTCTCTGGACCATACCACCCTTGGTCTGATGGGGGTGGATGGAGGGGCCCCTCAGGATGGGGTACTGGGTTCCACCAACCCCCTGGGCCCCTGCAGCAACGGCACAGGGCTCCTGGACCCTGAGGATCTGGTCGATGACATTGTGCCTTACCCCCGGAGGATCACCCTGATCAAACAGTTGGCCCGTAGCGTCATTGTGGCCTGGGAGCCTCCCATGGTGCCCGCGGGCTGGGGAAACATCAGCTGCTACAACGTGCTGGTGGATGGTGAGGTGCGTGCCAGCGTACCCTACGGCAGCAGGACCAAGTCGTTGTTGGAGAAGCTGGATCTGGACACGTATACGCACCGCGTGTCCGTGCAGAGTGTGACAGACAGGGGCCTGTCGGACGAGCTGCGCTGCACCCTGATGGTGGGAGCCAACGTGGTGGTGGCGCCGTATGGACTGCGTGTGGATGACATCCTGCGCGACACAGCCGAGCTCTCGTGGTTGCCCAGCAACAGTAACTATGGGCACACAGTGTTCCTGGACGGGGCTGAGCATGCAGTGGTGAAGCCGGGGAGGTACAGGCTGCGCTTTGTTAACCTCAAGGCCATGACGGTGTACAAGGTGAGGGTGGTGGCCCGGCCACACCAGGTGCCATGGCAACTGCTCATGGAGCAGAGGGAGAAGAAGGAGGCTGCTGTGGAGTTCTGCACACAAGCTGCTGGTGAGGCCCGGTTTGTTCTTATCTTAAGTCTAAGTGTTTCTGTTGTCCATATACATATATTTCTTCTTCTGTCATCTTTAAAGTTTTCTAGAAAGTTTGGATAAAGGTCCATTGGGTTATTTGTTAGACATAGACCGTCAAGATAAGATATATAGATGACTCGTGTCCTTACCCGTGCTATGTATGTCTGTTATGTTTTGTCCAGGTCCAGGACCATATTCCAGATCAGGTCAGAATGAAGACCAGTTGGGTTATGGTGGTTATGGGAAAAGTAGGAAGTAGCTTTTGATTGGCAACTGACACATTGAATGAAAACAAGCTAGCAGCACTTTAAAACATAGTAACTTCCTCAGCTTTTCCCTCCCTTTGGCTCAATGCTAATATACTTCATAAATTAAAGTTACGTCCTAAATGGCACCATATTCCCTATTTAGTGCACTACTTTTGACCAGAGACTATATAGGAAGTGGGGTGCGATTTGGGACGCATGCTAAAGCTGCTGAAGTAACTCCTTCCCACTCTATCCTTCACTGAAATGACCACATCGGTATCCTTGTGCACTTCCCTCTGACTGAGCCGTGACATCACTGTGATGTCCTGCATGGTGTACCTAGTGAACCAGGAAAGAACAGGCTGTACTCATTCAACTCACAATGACGCCTTTGACACACAAGACACACACACACACACACATATAGACAGACACACATAGACAGACTATACAGCCGGACACACGCCTTGGGCCTTTTTTCCTTTCTTCTAGTTTTTCATCATACACTACATGGCAAGAAACATTCCAAATAGCTTTTAAATACTATATGGATTAAAACATATCTGTTTGTGTGATTAGACTGATTACAAAGCCAAAGAGTTTGAATGTTTCATGCATTTATGATTCACACTTAACATAATCTACAAAAATTGGACCGGATATTACATGAAATTTACATCGTGATTGCTGAGGTGTATGCAACCAACATTGGTCAAAGGAAAAAGGGGGATGTGTGTGTATCGTAGACATGTCAACAAAAAAGAGATTTAACAAGTTCACAGCACTCATGAATGCTACACTCACCTCCACTCCCTCCCTGTTTGTGTGTGTAAAACCTGTATAGGTAGTATCTAATGTGTCACCTCCCTCCAGGCCCCCCATTACCTCCTCAGGAGGTGCAGGTGCAGTGTGGCCAGGCCCCGGGGGTCCTGCAGGTGCGCTGGAAGCCCCCTGTCCTCTCACCCACTGGAACCTCCAATGGAGCCAGCGTCATTGGATACGCAGTCTGCACTAAAGGACAGAGGGTGAGTCAGTAACTGTGTGCCAGAGGACAGAAGGTGAGTAAGGGTATACCCCAAGTGACAACGAAGTATGTGAGAGTGAGTGAACTACAGAGTGTTCGAGTATGTGATATATGTGTGTGTAATTGTGTCATTACATCACCACTGGCTTTTGTGCTCAGCAGTGCAACCTAGACAGCTCTCACTGTCAGTGCTAGTATACGCTATATACAAAGGCCTGTGAAAACCCTAGAAAGCACTCTCGCTCCCTCTGCTGGTGAACATGGAATTAAATATGGACATCCTCCCTTTGTAGAGTTGCACAAGGTCTGTGTTAGGCAAACTGTCTAGACTAATGGAGGTTTTTCTGAATTAAAGAGCAATGCAGTTGAAAGGACTGCAACAATGAATTGAATGTCAACTGTGTCCAACCCAAGGTATATGTGTTGTGTTTCCTGTCAGATAGCAGAGGTGTTGTACCCTCTGGCTGACTATGTGACAGTGGAGCTGAACAGGATCCAGTGTCTGGAGGCCAGGGAGGTCATCGTCAGGACTTTATCAGCACAAGGAGAGTCCCAGGACTCCCACGTTGCCACCATTCCAAACAACCTACTGTTGCCTCCTCCTCACCCTGCCCCCCTACCCCTTCTGCACGCCCACGGCCCCCCACCCCACCTCCAGTCCCCTCACCTCCCCCATCCCCAACTACCCCCGCCTCACCCCCAGCCTCCCTCACCCCTGCCTCACAGACAACCCTTCCCTAACCACAGTCCCCAGCCCCAGCCCCAGCCCCAGCCACACCACCAACCCCTGCCCCCTGTTCCCATCCCCCAGCCTCACCGACAGCCTCACCCCGCTCTCCCTGGTGGTCCTCCACAGCCCCAGCCCCTCCAGCCTCATCCGCCCAACACAATTCCCCAGCACCGCCTACCCCTGCTGCCCCACCCACCCCCCCAGCTCCACCAGAGACCAGTAAGTGCCAGAGACCTGGAAGCCAAAGAGCAGGTGGTCCACCATGGGGGCGTCCCCAGTCAGCCCTGGGACCCTGCCCGCTCCCCCTCTGCCCAGCCTCCTCCTGCCCCCATGCACGGGCACACCCTGGAGGCGCCCCTCTCTGCCAACCACCGCTCGCCCTCCCCCCAGAGGATCCTGCCCCAGCCCAGGGGCACTCCCATCCCAGACCAAATGGCCAAAGCCATCGCCCGTGAGGCAGCACAGAGGGTGGCTGCAGAGAGTGGCAGAGTGAGTCATTCATACATAAAGCCAATCAATGAAGCCCTGGTTAAAGCTCTAGTCTGATCATTTGTCATTTAAATTAAGTTACAAATATCTTTGTGTTAGATGGAGAGGAGAGTCGTCTACAATGAGCAGGGCCAGGCCTTCCACCAACAGAACTCAGACGAGGAAGAGGAGGATGAGGAAGGGTATGGTCGCGGCCGCAGAAGACAGGGGGCCTCAGTAGATGAGTTCCTCAGAGGGTCAGAGCTGGGCAGGCCGGTAAGACAGAATACAAAAGGGTACATAATGACATCCAATGGTTTTGTCCATATGTTGGATATTCTAGTATGATTTCACTCCTTTGTGTGTGTGTGTGTGTGTGTGTGTGTGTGTGTGCACGTGTGTATGTGTCTGTCTGTGTACATGTGTGCGTGTGTATTGTGTCAGCCCCACTACAGCCACAGTGAGGAGTACCACAGTGATAGCAGCCGGGGCTCTGACCTTTCTGACATCATGGAGGAGGATGAGGAGGAGCTCTACTCTGAGATGCAGCTGGAGGAGGGACGACGACGTAACTCCCACAATGCACTCAAGGTAGGAATACCAGTCATATAGTCTCTCATCAAAGCTTAATATTGAAATGTTAAATAATAAAATAGAGTAAGTGATTTGGTTCTGATTACCACTCTGATTACCACTCTGATTACCACTCTGATTACCACTCTGATTACCACTCTGATTACCACTCGTACAATGGAAACAAGCAAGCATGCAAACCACTTTATCACTGTTGGATGATATGGCCCCTGTGTCTACACTAGGATAATTCCTCTATCTTGTTTGATTGGTTGACTTCCATATTTTCATTTATTTGGAGCAATGTCATTGGAAGTAATTTTTGCAAATTGTGGGAATATTAAGATGTTTTTTTTTGTGTGATCTTTTTAAGATTGGGAACACCCTCTCTGGGGGTCGGCTGGATCGGGAGACGGGGAGAAGAATGCCCCGGGATGGTCCGCAGCCCCAGAGACGCCCTCTTATGGTGCCCTCCATTGGTCAGTCGGGTCACTTGACCCCAGAGAGGACTCGGGGAGTTGTTGTGTTTTTGTGCTTTGATGTTCTCTGTGCCCTAGTAGATGTTCTGCTTCCTGTTTTAATCCTCCATGAGCTTCTCTGTGTACAGATCACCTCTGTGTCTTTGAACCATGCTCATGCCTTCACAGTACTGACAGCTTACGTATAGACATCAGTCAATGTACAGTATTATCAGCTAATAGAAAGTTCCCTGGCTTCTACGGTGACAAGGTACACAGACACATATTTCACCATATGAAATGTAGATGAATATTCCAATTATTAAGAACTGCTTTTGATCTCTCTGTTTCTGGCCAGCAATATGTTAGGATTATCAAAGGTTATGCAAGGAGACCGCCGAACCAACCAACCAATGAGTAGCCTGCACGCTTTAACCACCAGCGTCTGATTGGTGTTTCCTGTAGAGATAACCACAGAGAGTAACAGTGATGGGAACCTCTCACCCGTCACGGAGGATGTTTACTATGGCAGTGTAGCACGGCACAGGACACGGTCGTCCCGCCAACGCCGCACAGGCGCCAAGCCTCCCTATAATGGTACGTGCTGCGGTTTCTCCCTCGATCCTTCACCAAAGCACAGCCAAAAGCCACCAGCGCTAGTGGAGAGAAGAGTAGTGACGCCAACGAGTGCCTTAACATGTCTCAGAATGCCTAGCATGATCCACTGCACCGCACCAATATGGCAGCTCGCTGAGCCACACTGGGCCCAAGATGGCCGCCCACTGTTGCAGATTAGAATGACTGCTGCTCAGAGAATGCTCCTCCCCTCCCTCCCCTTCACTGAACTCCATCAGATGCCTGCTAAACCCTTCCCCCTCTCAATCTAACCACACCCACCACACCTTACTGGGGTCACTATGCATGACTGGGTGGAAAGAGTCAGGGTTTTTGAAGAATTATATAGCATCGTTGTTCTTGCTGAGCAAACTCAATGTTACAGGAAGTTATACAAAAATTATCCTACTACATCTTACAAATAAATACATACTCATTTGGCTTTCATATGGCCTGATCTTATTTTATTGTTTCTAAGCAAGGGGTCAAGTAAAGGACATACAGAGTTTTCTTAGGACAAACTGTAGGCCCACTGTACTTTAGATCAGTACCACTACCCCAGTTCAGCAGTAAGCATGCTTAACTCAGAGTCTTGTAGTATATGTGCTCATTTCTGTGTGTGTCATAGTGTATTTGTCTACCGTGTTTGTGTAACCCGTCATGTCTGGCTTGCTCTCCAAGCTCTATCCATCTGTAACCTGATAAGGCCATACGCTCATATGTGGTGTCTAATGAATGGACCTTACAATATTACATTATTTACTCTTGGCTCTGTGCTGATAGTGGGACCAGTTGATGGACTAACCACAGAATTCTGCTTGCACGCTCAAAATGAAGTGTTGGTTTGACGAGGCAAGCTCAATCCATTATGTAGTACTGCATAGTCACCTACATGGTTTGGCTCTCTCACTTGTAAACAATGCACCTGTCTATATATGCCTCTTCCCTTCTTTCAGTCCATGAACATTAGCATGTGCAACATGCCTCACTACTACACACTAGTGTTTCTGAGTGGCCAAATTCAGTAAAAAAGATATATTTCATGCTATAGATATGAATCTAGGATCAATGTAACTTGATGTCAGAGTAACATAATGCCATAGACTGTGATCCATTACAACTGTAGTGGATCCTAGAGGACCTACAGTGGCTTGCGAAAGTATTCAACCCTCTTGGCATTTTCCTATTTTGTTGCCTTACAACCTGGAATTAAAATTTTGTGGGGGTTTGTATAATTTTAACCACTTTGAAGATTCTAAATATTTTTTCTTGAGAAACAAACAAGAAATAATACTTAAAACTTGAGCGTGCATAACTATTCACCCCCCCCCCAAAGTCAATACTTTTGTAGAGCCACATTTTGTAGCAATTACAGCTGCAAGTATCTTGGGGTATGTCTCTATAAGCTTGGCACATCTAGCCACTGGGATTTTTGCCCATCCTTCAAGGCAAAACTGCTCCAGCTCCTTCAAGTTGGATGGGTTCCGCTGGTGTACAGTAATCTTTAAGTCGTACCACAGATTCTCAATTGGATTGAGGTCTGGCTTTGACTAGGCCATTCCAAGACATTTAAATGTTTCCCCCTGAAACAGGTTTCTGTGGGGATAGTGTTCTCGGGGTGATGAGAGGTGTTGGGTTTGCGCCAGACCTAACGTTTTCCTTGATGGCCAAAAAGCTAAATTTTATTCTCATCTGACCAGAGTACATTCGTCCATATGTTAGGGGAGTCTCCCACATGCCTTTTGGCGAACACCAAACATGTTTACTTAGTTTTTTCTTTAAGCAAGGGCTTTTTTTCTGGCCCCTCTCCCTTAAAGCCCAGCTCTGTGGAGTGTACAGCATAAAGTGGTCCTATGGACAGATACTCCTTGCCTCTCTGATTAATGCCCTCCTTGCCTGGTCCGTGAGTTTTGGTGGGCGGCCCTCTCTTGGCAGGTTCGTTGTGGTGCCATATTCTTTCCATTTTTTAATAATGGATTTAATGGTGCTCCGTGGGATGTTCAAAGTTTCTGATATTTTTTTATAACCCAACCCTAATCTGTACTTCTCCACCACTTTGTTCCTGACCTGTTTGGCGAGCTCCTTGGTCTTCATAGTGCCGCTTGCTTGGTTGGTTGTGCCCCTTGCTTAGTGGTGTTGCAGAGGCTGGGGCCTTTCAGAACAGGTACATACATGTGTATATATATATATATATATATATATATATACTGAGATCATGTGACAGATCATGTGACACTTAGATTGCACACAGGTGGACTTTATTTAACTAATTATGTGACTTCTGAAGGTAATTGGTTGCACCAGATCTTATTTAGGGGCTACATAGAAAAGGGGGTGAATACAAATGCATGCACCACTTTTCAGTTTTTAGAATTTTAAGTAAATTTAAGTCATTTTTTTCATTTCACTTCACCAATTTGGACTATTTTGTGTATGTCCGTTACATGAAATTCAAACAGGTTGTAATAGGAAAAACGCCAAGGGGGATGAATACTTTTGCAAGGCATTGAGATGCAGTTGGATGTGCTCTCTTTATCTCCTGTGTTTAAGAGGGATACAGGGACCGGGAACGCCGCTCCTCTCCTAACTACGATGAGTCGGAACCTGAAGAAACGTTTCGGATCTTTGTAGCTCTGTTTGACTACGACCCCCTGTCCATGTCTCCCAACCCGGATGCAGCAGATGAGGAACTGCCCTTTGAAGAGGGTCAGATCATCAGGGTGGGTGTCACACGCAGGGCTAGGCCATCAGGGTGGGTGTCACACGCAGGGCTTGGCCATCAGGGTGGGTGTCACACGCAGGGCTTGGCCATCAGGGTGGGTGTCACACGCAGGGCTTGGCCATCAGGGTGGGTGTCACACGCAGGGCTTGGCCATCAGGGTGGGTGTCACACGCAGGGCTTGGCCATCAGGGTGGGTGTCACACGCAGGGCTTGGCCATCAGGGTGGGTGTCACACGCAGGGCTTGGCCAACAGGGTGGGTGTCACACGCAGGGCTAGGCCATCAGGGTGGGTGTCACACGCAGGGCTAGGCCATCAGGGTGGGTGTCACACGCAGGGCTAGGCCATCAGGGTGGGTGTCACACGCAGGGCTAGGCCATCAGGGTGGCTGTCACACGCAGGGCTAGGCCATCAGGGTGGGTGTCACACGCAGGGCTAGGCCATGAGGGTGGGTGTCACACGCAGGGCTTGGCCATCAGGGTGGGTGTCACACGCAGGGCTAGGCCATCAGGGTGGGTGTCACACGCAGGGCTAGGCCATCAGGGTTGGTGTCACACGCAGGGCTTGGCCATCAGGGTACGTGTCAATAGACTTTATATGGAAAAATATGGAAAATAGACTTTTCCTTCCATCTCTCTGCCATCTATTTAGTTTTGCTTTCAATCACTCTTCTCTTGTTCCATTTTTCTCTCTCTCCCTCCCCTCTCACTCTCCCTTGCTTTCTGTCTCTCGTTTGATACCTGTTCCAGGTATATGGTGATAAGGACACAGATGGTTTCTACCGAGGGGAGATCAGGGGAGGCAGGATGGGGCTCCTGCCCTGCAACATGGTGTCAGAGATCAGGGCTGAGGATGAGGAGACAATGGACCAGCTCATCAAGCAGGGCTTCCTCCCGCTCAACACACCAGTGGATAAAGTAGGAATAGGTAACCACAGAACTATAAGGAGTAGAACAGACATCCTCATTCAAGTCAATGATTCCATAATGGATGGACTGGTAGCCTTTTTGGCTGTACCCATTTAATATATTTCTAGGTAACATACTGGGCAGGGCACACATCTCTCTTTACAATACCACACATACATCTGTCACTATATCACCCCTTCTCCTGGCGTTTCCTCACAGGGCAGGACAGACGAGGCCGCCAGCACCAGGCCACCAGGAGGATGGTGGCCCTCTACGATTATGACCCCAGAGAGAGCTCCCCCAACGTGGACGTGGAGGTATTGACACACTGTATACATACACACTGTACATACATGTAACCAGATAGACAGACATTGTAAGGGTATTAATGATGTCTCTGTTTCCTGATAGGCTGAGTTGACGTTCTGTGCTGGTGACATCATCACTGTATTTGGAGAGATTGATGAAGACGGGTTCTACTATGTGAGTGTGCCTCTATTCTGGGTTCCATGATGTGACTAGTAGTATTATTACATAGGGCAATTCAAAGGTTGTAAAAGTCAGGGATGTTTTAGTAAAGCATTTTTAAGAAATACCATTGGATCAACAGCCTGCTCATACACTCAGTATGTCCTCTTGCCCGGGAGAGGGCTCTTTCCCTCAGGTTTGACCACCTGAGTTCTCCTCTCTCTGCAGGGTGAAATCAATGGCCACCGCGGCCTCGTCCCCTCCAACTTTCTGGAAGAAGTGCCTGACGACGTGGAGGTGTACCTGACGGACACTCCATCCCGCTACGCCCAGGACGAGCCCGCCAACCGGGCCGAGAACAAAAGGGTACATACCCGCTCTCAGCGCTAGGCCCTCTGTCCATCCATCCTCCGTCTCTCTTGATTTACGCCTCGCTTTCTCCACTTGCCGTCTGTGTTCTGTGTGTGTGTGTTGTCCGTGTGACAGTGACAGTGGTGACTGTACAAACCTTAGCCCCGGCCGGTGAAAGGGACAAACGCAGTCAAACCTTTCTGAATGTTAGAAGGGAAGAAGCAAAGCCTGATGTGGACAGAGAGATAGAACACTTGAACTTTGTCCGTACGGGGCGGGTGATATTCACAGACCAGTGACAAAAGAGAGTGGAGATTTGAAAAAGCCTAAAGTCATTCCTACACAGAAATATAGAAGGATCATTGGGTAACCTCTTTGCACTGAAACACAAAACCCAACTCTGGATCTTGTGTCTATTAATAAGTGCTTTATGAACACCTCTGAAACGTTCCTGATTTCTACCAGTTGTTCCCCAATGTACAAAAAAGGATTTGAGTAAACTCTAGGGTTGATAATATAGCAAAGCATGCCTTTTTCAAAAATAAACTCCATACCTTTTATATAATAGTAGACTTTATTGGCCCAACTGCTGTATTTCCTGGAGAGGCTTCGTTTCATTTTCTATACTGCACACACTTCAAAAAAAAAAAATCTATTTTTCAGGCCTGATGAAAGTTGATAGATATGCCATGTTTGATCTAAACCAGAAAAACAGCAGCAGTGAGACATCCATACTGTAACGGTACAATGGAACAATAAAAGCAGCAATCATTTTAATTTGCGACCTGTGTTCATGTGCGTATTGTTGTTTTTTATTTTCTGTTCTTGTAGTCGTGGTGTGGGTTGTACTAAACATGATGATGTCACCACATCTGATTTCCTTTCTCTTTCTCACCTGCTTGGCAAATGCAAACAGAAGAAGATTGTTCATTTCACGTCATATATGGCTCTGTCTGCCTCGTACAGTATGTGAGCAACTAGAGATACCAGACTGACTGATCTAATGCTGGGCATTGTGATTACACATATGTTAAATGGTTTATACGTAGCCAGTAAACATTCTGCTTACACATTCACAAGTTTATAGCATCATGCTTGCACATTCAAGTTTTACATACTAGTTAGCTTAGTTAGGAAAGTGTTTCCCCATACTTTTTAGTGTAACCAGAATGCTTATTTGAATTCTAAATTAGACATCGTTACAAAGTAATGTTTTTGTAACAATTTATTGGAGGGATGTAATGCCTGCAAAGTAGTGGAATACAACTTATCTGTTAGATAGTGCTCTATTTTGAAAACGTCCGTTTATCTGTAGGTGTTGATAAACGATTACTAATGGGAGCTGCAAATCACCATTTGATTCAAAGTTATGATTCCTCTTTAACTTTGTGAGACCATTTGAAAGATTCCAGATGAACTGTATGATAGCATACCATACTTTGTTTGGTTGCCAGCCCAGTGCATTAGGCAAGAGGGATGGTATCTACGGTTGTGTCCCCGAGTGTTGTACACTACTGTGTGTGTCCCTCATGATTGATGGACCTTTCAGAATCTGTGGTGTTGCGATGTCGTACTCTATGTTCAATGGCTTCCTCCTCTTCAGTGTTTGTATGTGTGAAACCTCAGCAGTGCCACCAGTGTCTTCAGTCCACATCGACAGAGGGACAGGGAGGTATAAAGGAATGGTTTCAATAGTAGCCCAAAAGGCAATACCTCATCCTTATTCAGAACCGCTTTTATCAAACATTATGGGCTGGTTTCCCAGACACTAGTCCTGACCTAAAAACAAATTCCAATGGCATTTTAGTCCAGGATGAGGCTAAATCTTTGTCCGGGAAACCAGCCCTATTTGAAACATAAACGTTACATAGGTATTTGACACACATTTTGTGGAAAACCTACAGTAAGTATAATGGTCTGCATTGACATTGTTCTCTTTTTACTAGGACTTTATACAGAGTTATGTTTGCATACTTGTCTATATTGACAGCTAATGCTGAGAAGTCTCAAGGTCAGCAAACGTAACATATCAAATTCAAATATTGTTGGAATGTAAATGTAATTTGAAATGTAAAAGACCCAAAGTCTTTTAAAGTCCCATTGGATATACTGTATAGCGTTACTGTAGATAGATAGGCTACTCAGGTGACAGTGGGCTGATCCAGTGTTATTGAGGGACACAGTGCTGACTGTAGACTGTGTGTACTAGTCCTACCTCAGACAGAGAAAGGGTAGGCCATAGTGGACCACTGCTTCTTTGTAATACCCCTACCCCCACCACCCTCCATGGCATTTCTCTTCAGGTAACGATGGATACCACAGAGAGCACGACCCCGCCTGTCCGAGCGGCATCCCCCATGGTGCGTCCCCTGTGTCCCCCAGGCACCATGCGGCCCATCAGCCCACCCAGGGGCCCAAGGGACCTCCGAGACAACAAAAAGAAAAAAGGACTGCTCTCCAAGGGGAAGAAACTGCTCAAGAGACTCTCTCCGGTTAAATAAACTGTTCCCAGCTGACCCCAGAACAGATACTGGGCCCTGTACTGTACAACGCATACAGTACATGCAATCAAATCAGCCGATCGTACTGCACAAAACTACAATAGCAACATGTGTGCGTATGTATTACAGGACATTATATGTTAGCCTAATCTAATATATTCAGTGATACAACATGTTCTAATGATTAATACACATACTTACATGTACTTCGTGCCAAATTCAATGAGACCTTTGCTCACACATACTGTATAACTGTGATGTATTTGAGGTGGAGGGAAAAAAAAGAGTACAAACTAGGATTTTCATGACATCAAGTCTCATTAACACTTTTTTCTTTAATCAAATGGAGATCAGGACGATGCTGATAAGGCATTTGTGGGCATTTGTTTCAAGCAGGGTCACAACAGAGTAACATATTATTTTTTATTACAAATCTTAAGTTTCTATATGATTTCCATCGCAATTGTGCAATTATAAGGTCTCTTACAATTGCACAAAAACATGGCAAAAAAACATAAATGTTGTGATAGTGAGATGTCAATACTAGGAGACAGACCATACTCCTGAAACACTGGAGCAACAACTCAACTATTGATGGCATTCTGTCAGTAATGCTGGCTGCTAATACAGAGGCGTTATTCAGTGCAATATATCACATACAGGATGGTGACAAAGGGTTGAATCACTCACAGAACCTAGAAGTCTATAGGGTGGTTGGCCACAGGGCATTACAGCAAGGAGAGGGAGCTGCATTGGATAAGACTTTTGAACAATCTCAGTGGCCTTTATGAAAGCAATTCTAGCATGACTTTCCTCATTTTCTATGGTTGAATAAGGTTGTTTTTAGACTTACACCAGTCTTTGCCAAGAACCCCTAAAGCATCTCTGCAGCTTTGTTTGATAAAAATCAAAAATAGATGTTTGTTTGTTTCATTGCTGTCCAACTGTCATGAAATGCCTAGTTAAAGACAACCTTCTGTGTTTTCCTTCCAATTGCACAAAGGTGTGTGTTTTGTCTGATAAATGGAAAATAAGTATTTCTCGTTGTGTATGGATGTGTTGAGGGTGTAGGCTATGTGTGGATGTGTTGAGGGTGTAGGCTATGTGTGGATGTGTTGAGGGTGTAGGCTATGTGTGGATGTGTTGAGGGTGTAGGCTATGTGTGGATGTGTTGAGGGTGTAGGCTATGTGTGGATGTGTTGAGGGTGTAGGCTATGTGTGGATGTGTTGAGGGTGTAGGCTTTTTTTTTTAAAGAGGACAAGTAGTAGAGTCATGTGATCTTAGTGGTGTGCTGCTAACTACATTGCTGGTGTAATATTCAGTTCTGTTGACTGTCGGAGAGGGCCATGTTCGCCGCTCAGCCATTTCAGTAAAGATGTCTAGGTGTGCTCAAGATTCTGCACCATTTACTTGTTTCTACTCTTATAGACCTCGTGGCAACCTATTTTTGAAGTCAAGGGAAAGTGAGGGATGACCCACAGACTGTACCTACAACCTCTAAACCAGTAGTCATGTGGCTTATATAATAATAATTTGTTAGGATGCAATCCAGCTGATCCATTAACTGGAGAGGCTGTCATAGCGTTTAGACAAACAATGTCCTGTATTTTGACACCTTTCAGAGCCGTATATTAACCCATGTTCATAAACCATGATCCCATTCTGTTATATTGTAACCCCACATCAGTTGCTGTACAGCCTCATTTGATGAACGGGGAAGATGTTTGAGTTGTACTGAGAGAGACACCTAGCAGACAGGTTCTCTAAATCCCCATCAGCTAAGATATCTGAGTCAAGTGTAATATCCTGCTGTATAATGATTACAGGGTTCTTATATGTTTATTAAAAAAGAGACTTATGATGGATTGCCAAAAAGGTATGTATGAAATGTTCAGAGGGCAATATAGTTTACATTTTATTAATGTTAAGCATCCATTCGTCAAAAGGTGTTAGTCATAATACCGAATCATTCATTTGTAAATGGGTGTAGTGTCTATACTGTTGATCTTTTGTACTTTTCTCCATTTATAGATAATTTCTAAATGTTTATACTTGATTTTCAGACCTTCTTTTTTAGTGCATTGAGATTTCTTCTTACTGTAAACAGTGCAAGCATTCTCCATGGTGTCCTCAAGATAAGATGTTTAAGTCTGCGGTTATGTGCTTGCTCTGTGAATCAAAGAGAAAAAAATAGAAATCATTGGACAATATTTATGGTGTGTGTGTGTGTGCATGTGCAAAAAAAAATACATTTTTTATTAAAAATAAATTTGATATTTTGTAGAATATTGTGTTTGGATTACTTTGGTGTATATTTACATGTTAGTCTTTTAGCAGACACTCTTATCCAGAACAACTTACAGTGCACTCATCTTAAGGTAGCCAGGTGGGACAACAACATATCTCAGTCAATAAAGTAGCTATCAGCAAAGTCAGACAGAAAAGCACTTTGACTGGGCTGAGTGTGAGCTGCCCTCCAGTAGAGGTAGGAGGGCCAAGAGTCCAGAGGTGGCAGAACCGAGTGCTCGGGTCAGGGTGTAAGGTTTGAGCATAGCCTGAAGGTAGGGAGGGGCAGTTCCTCTTGCTGCTCCATAGGCAAGCACCATGGTCTTGTAGTGGATTCGAGCTTTGACTGAAAGCCAGTGTAGTGTGCGGAGAAGCTGGTGACATGGGAGAACTTGGGAAGATTGAACACCCGGTGGAGAAAGAGCAGAGCAACTACGTCTGATCGAGGTTGAGCTTGAGGTGGAGAGCCAATATCCAATCTGAGATCACCACCTGGGTGTCAGAAGAGGGGAAGGAGAAGAGTAGTTGAGTGTCATCCGCATAGCAATGACAGGAGAGACCATGTGAGGATATGATGGAGCCGAGTGACTTAGTGTATAGTGAGATGAGGAGAGGGCCTAGAACGGAGCTCTGGGGGACACCAGTAGTGACAGTACATGGTGCAGACACAGATCCTATCCACATCATCAGGTAGGATGCAATCCAAGAGTGTGCAGAGCCTGAGACACCCAGCCCTGAGAGGGTGGAGAGGAGGATCTGATGGTTCACGGTGTCGAAGGCAGTGGATAGATCTAGGAGGATGAGAACAGAGGAGAGAGAGTCAGATTTGGCAGTGTGGAGAGCATCCATGACACATAGGAGAGCAGTCTCGGTTGAGTGACCCATCTGGAAGTCTGACTGATTAGGGTCAAGAAGATCGTTCTGAGAGAAAATTTGAGAGAAATGGTCAGAGACAGCACGCTAAAGTGTTTTGAAAGGAAAAGAAAGAAGGGATACCGGTCTGTAGATTTTGACGTCAGAGGGGTTGGTTTCTTGAGGAGGGGAGCATCTTAGGCCATTTGGTCAGGAATAAGTTGATGAGGGAAGTGAGGAATGGGAGAAGGTCTCCAGAGATGGTCTGGAAAAGGGAGGAGGGGATGGGGTCGAACGGGCAGGTTGTCGGCAGCCAGACCTCACTAGTCGCAGGATTTCATCTGGAGAGAGGGGAGAAAGAGGTCAAGACGTAGGGTATTTCTGTGTGAGTGAGAGCAGTGGAGTCATTAGGCTGATATGCTTGTGATTTACCTATTATATCTCAGTGAACTGAATGACAAATTATTTCTAACCCATACTGCATGAATTAAAATTAATAATAACATAATTGAATATGGATTTTGCAGCATAGCCAACTACAAATGAAAGAGAAGACCTACTTAAGGGATCAGCTTCACTGCCTGCTATTACACTTTACATCCTCTGGATAGCACCAGTGATCTTTACTTCATCATTTGCGGTCCTTATCACCTGCGAAAGAGGGCCATTTAATTTAATAACAACAATAACAAACACTCACGTGTTGGAAGAACGTAGAAATGGCAATTATCTGTGCTTTTGCAGACTTGAAAGCAGAGGGTTTGTTTGAGTAGTGTCATTACAAGTTTGCAAAGTGTGCCTAGTTAGACAGCGCTTTCTCACAGCTTGAACTTGACAGCATCTGTAGTTTGTCCTGTTGCAGGTAACTCGCTAGCTAGCTAGATATGGCTATTGGCCGCGGACAACTTTTCCGCAGTTTCAGAGAGGGTTTGTTGAAGAATGCCCCGCCAACAGAGGGTCGAGGACCGACAGGCAAAGAGAACAGCAGACTCTGCGAGAAAATTACTGGATTTTCCCCCGGCACTCAAAGGTAGGAGTTATGGGGTGTCATCAAGTCCTGTTGCACGGTGTGCACTGAACACCAAAAACCCAGTTTGTAACTAACTTAACTTCAGCTAGCCACAGACTTAAACAAATAAAACTTTTGCTAATTGCAAAATTTGGTTGCATCTCTGTCTTTTTCTCTGCTTGATTACAAGTGTGGAGCCAGCACCACTGCCACAAAAGAAGAAGAGGAAAAAGAAGTCAGTTGCACCACTGCCAAGAGTACCTCCACATTCTACTGGACATGCTGTCAAGCCAGCTGAGTGTACTCTGAATCACATAGAGAGGTAAAAGTGGGTTGCTGTGGTACCCACTTGACACTGATAAAGGGGTAACATATGTTACTGGTTCCATGCCCTGCAATCTGATTGATCAATTGTGTCTACACTAGATGGGAAAGATCGAGCATTCTAATACATTAATCATGTCTAATTGGTGTTTTATTAGAATGCCACCGGAGATCCTTCTGAAGATCCTGTCATGCCTGGATGCCCTCTCTCTCTTCTCCATCGGCTTCATCAACAAGCGATTCTATGAGATGGCCCACAACAAGTAAGGAGTGAAGTACTGGTCACATTGTAGGCTATTCTTCCTCCCTACAGTCTTACGTGATAATTTTTGACCCACAGTATTTTCTTGCAGTGGAATGTGGCACAAGATGTACTTTGCAGAGTATGGGCACAGTAAGAAGTGGAGGCCCAAGCGTTTGGACGAGGTTCAGTGCAATTCATATTTCATAACACATTTTTTATGAGTATTATATGCTTGTATACACAGTACTTTTTGTATTATTATTGGTGTTTTCACCCATCAGGTGCTGGATAAGTTGAGTGCGGTGGTGGTCCAGGAGAGACCAGAAGGCTACTGGAGAAGACTGTACTTCAGAACCATGGCTGGCTTCAATGAGACCAAGTGGAGGAAGGAGTTGAGAGACATCAACCCTTTCACAGGCCTGCCCAGTCAGACTGAAAGAGTCCTCAGGTTAGACAGTTTCTGCAGTCAGTGCTAAAGTTGTACTGCCTCTGTTGTTGAGGCCCATGTATAAAACATACAATTTATAAGGTGCACACGTACAGAGGCTCCAATGCTAGTGTAATATTGTCAGAACCTAATCATTGAAACTCATTGGGCCAGATTCAATTAAATTGTCCGCAACTATTTTTAATAGTTACTTTAATGAATTTTGTTCTCTTCTCCTCAGGAGCCAGTGTGTGACCTGGGAGATTACAGTGTCTGACAAGTGGGGGTTGGAGGGGACATTTGAGCAGAGCCGTGCCTACTTCTCTGACTCGTCCGTTACGGTGTGCTGGAGCAGTGGGCGCTGGCCCTCCTTCCACCAGCTCTCTACCTTACAGCTAGATGGCGTCAAAAGACAAGCTCTCAGCTCCCCTAACATCAATAAGTGAGTGTCTCTGTCTCTCTCTTTCTCTCCTGTCTCTTCTTGCCTCTGAGCGAAATACCTGCTCCCCTCTTCTCCCCTCAGGCCTGGCTGGCGGTCTCTGATGGCTAAGTTTGACAGGGACACCATCTTTAAGAGTGGCCAGGTCATCGGTAGAGACCAACTTGTCACACTGATACTCTTTTCGCCTAGCATCATCATTGGCGCCTGGAGGGTATGTCATCTAAATCACATCATAAGAAAATTACTGGGCTAACCCACCGTGTGCTGATGAGTTAGTTTGTTTCCTGATGAAGATTATAATGTTTGGGATTTCCCTGTGTCATTCCACAGGGCCGGTGGTCCATTGCCTTTGTGATGGCCAGCTTCCACTACCACAGGCTGGTGGAGAGGAGTCTCCTGGGCACCTCGATGTGGTATGCAGCGCCCCTGAATCCAGACCAGGCTAGGGTTTAACAAATTGGCTTGGCTGGATTCAGTTTTTTTCCGATTTCAGCAGAAAAGGATGTTGGATGCGTGATAGATTAAATAATTCACTCATTATGTCTCTCATTCCCAGCCCCTACTCCATGCCAGAGAACAAGCCTCCGTTCGACGATGCGGACCCTTACTTTGGCCTCCATGGTTACACGCTCCGCATTATACTCCACAACACTGTGACCCAGATCATGGCGGGCCACTTCTCTCAACTCTACTGCAGCAAAAGTAATGAAACCACTGTCCAGGGGGTTTCTATTTTAGAATCACGTTGGGCCGCTGTACAATAACGCAGTCTGTAGTTGACTTTGGTTGTGTGTTGTGGTTGTCTAGGTCAGGTCCATGGTGGTTTCATCCAGCTGAATGTCATCAACAGGGGAAGCCTGTCCCAGCATACCCCTCTCTCCGGCAGAATCAGCCTGCCCTGGAAGTGTGAGGCTCTAGAGGGCACCGTGGAGGTACTGTAGGGGAACACTGACCCGATTGGTTTAGCTGACAAAAATCAGTGTGTGAAGACGTAGTGCCCACAAAATGTACTTTTTTGCTTAGGTTTTGATTGGTTTCCAACACATTTTCAACTCTAACAATAGTTTTGTCAGAAACTGTTGAGTTAAATAGCAAATGTGCCTACTCTGGTCTTGGCACGTGCTCTCTAGTCAACAGTTTCTTTAGGAAGCATGTGACAAATAACATTTATTTGATTTGGAAACATGGTTTATGTCTCTCTCTATGTCATTCTTTATCCCTCTCTCTCTCTGTAGAACTGCTGCATGATGAGCCTGACCCTGATGGATGAGTACCAGAACCCCTTCTGGTGTGTCAGCACGCCCGTGTCTATGATGCTGAACAACAAGGAGCCTTTCTTCGACGACTACGAGGGTCAGCACTTCCTGATCAAGTACCAGGATGCAGAAGGCAAGGTAAACTAACCCCACATGACTCGCATGTCAGAGGATAGATGAAGAGGCTTCTTTTTGTTCGTTTTTTGTTGGCAAGGTTGGGTTAGGTTACTTGACAAGATCCATGTCAGTGGAAACATTTTATCTGTACTGTATATATTTTTAATGTAAGTAAATGATCACATATGGGGAGCAGCAATCAGTGAGTGGACATTTTTTTTCTCTACAATAACAGTAATGTATGTATTCTTTATTATTGTAGGTGAGGATGGACCTTGTGTGGCTGGAAGAGCAGAGACAGTACTTCCTCATCAATCTGGTGGTCTTCATCGCCACGGCCAAAGTCAACAAGCACTTTGGGAGAGCCTACTGACGCTGCATGTAGAGATGACGCTGTACTACAAGCCACTATCCCAAGGCCTTCATAATGATGATAAAGTGGTGACATAACCAGTCATGACAGCTGACAACTCTTTATGACGTCTGTTATGTTGTTGTTATGCAGTATAATGTACGCCTTACGACAGAAGCTTGAAGTAAAGTGTGGCCCTCAAGCTCGATTGAGCCTCTACACAGTGTGTAATTGATAATGTAGTTTAGTTGAGTGTTTTGTTCTGAGTAAGCTTGAGGTAGTTGACGCTTGAGGGTTTTCCCCGGCAAGTTTTCATTTTTTCTGTGTATTTATATAGTTTTATGCATTGTTTTGTGAATCATTAGTACACATTGGTCAAATGTAATCCTACTTTTTAAAGTATGTCTCGCCATATTATAAAGAGCATACTACATGTGAAATGTGTTAAAAGAGTTTAACTATTTTGGTTTTGTAAACGTTCCGTTACAGATGGACTATCTGATTCTAGATAAATATTCTGATTGATATATTTGGGTGCCATAGGGCATGAATTAAAAGCACTAGACAAGCAAAGGTCAAAGGTAAACTGGAGGGATCGGCATGTGTGTTACTGTATTATACTGTACATACTGTACACCCCCAATAGCACGAGTTCCAGTCCCAGTAAAGTGCTCCCTCACAACCCTGGCCACGATTGCTTTTTTTTTCCAAGCCGAGTGAAAACTTATTACACCAATTGTGCATACTGCCTAACTGTTATAACCTAATCAGGACAACTGCTGATGCCAACTGTCTAACAGCACAGATAAACTTTCCCTCTAAGCATCAATATTATTATCTCTACATACTGACTCCAAATGCCAAAAACATATCCAAGCCTTCATTTATACTAATATTGTTCAATACAGTAACTAGCTGCAGTAAAGGGTTATTGATTAAGTGGAAAATAACTGCTGTGGCACAGGGGCCCTGTGTATGTTCTGAAAACCAGAAAGTGAAAGAGAGAAAAGGTGAGAGAGTGGAGATTACACCCATACATCACAGCATCCTGTTCCCGCCCTGCCCTCTTCTCCGGTTCCTGAGTGAGCTGTAAGGCTCCCAAGGGCCCTGGGGCCATCGGATGTTTAAAATTCTCAACAACGGACCTCTCCATCTTTGCCACCCATACTACCTACCAGTCCTCCAGAGGGGTGGGACTAAGCATCCATCTTCGGGTGGCCTTTTCTGATAATTATATTTCACAGGTCCTAATAGTGCTGACCCCTCAACAGACAGCAGGGATCGCTACAAATGAGATCAGCTAGACGTGTTTAAATCCCTCACAGTTCTTTTGACTGCTTACTTCTGTCTTGAGAATGTGTTCCTGTTTAAAGAAGCTTTAGCTACATACAATCAGTGGCCAGTTTATAAGGTTCCCATTTAGTACCCTGTCGGATCCCCCGAATTCAGAGCATAGAAACGTTGTTCAATTGGTATGAAGGGACCTAACGTGTGCCAGGAAAACACTCCCCACACCATTACACCACCGCCATCAGCCTGTACCGTTGACACCAGGCTGGATGGGTCCATGGACTCATGCTGCTTACGCCAAATCCTGACTGCCATCAGCATGACGCAACAGGAACCGGGATTCGTTGGACCAGTCAACGTTTTTTCCACTCCATTTTTGTGAATGGGTTGGTGTACCCAATAAACTGAATATATATTGTGTGAGAGCGTTTGTGTGTTAGAGTCCTGAGTTGATGCCATTATGAGTGATGCTATTTAAAAAAGCACATGTCCCTAAGTCAGCGCAGGTGGTAAATAGTCAAATAAAAATGTGAGGTCACATGGAATACTCTTTTACCACTTCATCCCTGCAGGATGTAGCTAGAGGCAGAACTGTGGCCTTCCCTTCATTAGTCTGTGAGAACAGGTACTGGTGGGAGGACAGGTAGTCTAGCAGTTAACAGCGTTGGGCCAGTAACCAAAAGTTTGCTGGTTTGAATCCCAGAGCCAATTAGGTGAACATCTGTTGATATGCCCTTGAGCAAGGCACTTAAACGTAGTTGCTCTGTATAAGAGCATCTGCTAAATGACATAAATGTAAAAAAATTCCACTTGTCCTGTAACTCATCCCAGTCTCCTGTGAGGCGGAGTTGGAGTGAGGTGTCTGGTGGCCACGCTCCGAGAGCCACATTCATTTGTCATTCCATGCCAGTGACACTGAGAGAAGGCGCCTCAGCCATTCGTCTTCGTCTGGGCTGTTCACAGTGGGCTAGCCACGGGGCATTGCCTCCCCTTGCTGCGGCTCTGGAGAGCTCCCAGAGCTACCACACAAACTCTAGAGAAATCTGGACCCTATACTTGAGCTGCCTATCTGGACTGACTGCCAGACTGACTGACTGCTGGAGTGAACCTGCATAATTGTCAGTCAGTTCATATAGGCAGCTCAAGAGTATTGTAGCTATCTGGCCGGCATACGCTAGGTACGCGTTGCGTGGTAGCTGAAGAGTGCAAGGGATTGTGGGTAGTTTATGTTCCACGATAAAACGTTTGTGTTCTGTGTTTAGGTTTTTAGTAGTTAAGCTAAGGTTACGTGGTTATGTGTTTTTAAGTTGTCTTGAGTTCAGGTTACGGGGGAAGGGGGGATGATAGACTGCCTACCGTGACCAAGCCTTGCACGGCCGGAGGTTATGTTCATTGTTAATATTGGAAGGAGACGATAATGAATAAAGTGTGACGTTCCTGGAGTCGTGCGATGTATGGGGCACAGGAACTCTCCAGTAAAATCAATCTCTGTCTCATGCCATCTTCTTCTGGCCGAGCTCGCCACAGTGTGGTCCAGATTTCTCTAGAGGTTGTGTGGAGGCCATGATAACAACAATGTACAGGGCTTCATAAATTAGTTAATGTTTCTTACTGTCTTAAAAACTTGTAAGAGCTAATGATTAGTCATGAGATTCCCTATAGCCTATGTCACTGTACTGGGGATATTTGATTTACAGTCATCTCTCAGCTCAGAGTTGATGGATAAAATGAAGTCCATCTCATCGTTATTCAGCTAATGGAGAGTAGTGGAGAGGTTGAGGACAGATTAAAACCATAGAGAATGATAGATTTCTCAAGTGGCCAGAAGGCCGTTTTAGCATGGGCAGCGCCATTGAAGGCTTCCACAATGCAAATGAATACTCCTGATTTAAAACCACCAGGCCTAGTTTGGCTTATGGTAGAGGGTATTTTGACAATGTTAAACATATCTCACACTAGGGTCTAGGATGGATTATGACAGACTCCCTCTGGTTATTTTGCCTGAAACCATTGGCCTACATTGGTTCCCTTTCTTTATAGCTGTTCACATGCACTTTAATTTCTCTAAGGCACATATTTATTTTAATCTGCTGACACTGTAAGGGATGGGATGTTTATTTGTAAAGTAGTCTGTCCCTGCATAAAGCTGCTACCTTGGCATCCATGTCACCCCCATTAAAAAGCAGGACGCGCTGAAGCAGGACAGCATCAGCTTGGCAGCCATATTCCCTGGCTGGCTGATTTATTATAGGCATTAAGGAGTGTTGACACAGTTGTCCTTGCACAGACAAACAACAAGTGACCATCAAACCACAGGACACTGGAAGTCTAGGACACCCTCTGCCACTCAGTCCAAACAGAGATGGAGTCAAAGAGACTAGAGGACAGGACAGGCCTGACAATAGTATTGGCTCATTAAACCCTGTAGGTTTACTGTCAAGTTGATGTTCTCTCAGCCAGCCAGGCATTCAGCCACAGTCTTGGTGTGGATCCAGGGAGATGACAAAGAGTTGATGAGCCATATCCTCACCTCAGCTCGGTCCTGAAAATGCCCATCTCATCATCTCTCCACTGCCCCTGCAGGGTGCCATCATGGGAGGCTGCATGGCATTTAAATTAATATATTACACACAATGGTGTTCAGTGTACCACATCGAGTGAGGGCCTGAAATGTTAGAACAAGACTGGGTTAAGACTAAATGCAGTACAGACAGATTTTTGCTCATATTTGTCCTAATTAACACAAGCACAAGTGTGTATTATACTCATGTGTTATTTGGAAATGTGTTTTTGGCATATCCCAACATCCCCTGAGACACCCTCGGAGAGTGGGGTTCTGGCCAGGGTCAGCCATTATTAATGGCGACCCTGTAGCAATTAGGATTGTCAATGAAATGTATTTATAAAGGGTTAAGTGTCTTGCTCGAAGGCACATCGACAGATTTCTTTTGTGCCAATCATAGATGAATAGATAGGATAGGGTCGATTGAATATCACTCTTCCTGTACCCCCTTGTTTTTACCATAGGTTCTTTATTACCCCTACAGAGCACTGGGTAAGGTTTAGTGAGATGGATTTATCCAGCCTGGTCTCATAGACTAGACTTAACGTAGTAAATGTAAATCCATCACATTCAAAGGTTGTGTATTCAAATGTCATCACAGACAACTTTAGCTAATTTGCAACTACTTACTACTTTTTAGCTACTTTGCGACTACTTAACATGTTAGCTAACCCTTCTCCTAACCCTAACCTTAACACTTTTAGCTAATCTTTCCCCTAACCCTTTAACCTAACTCTTACCTTAACCCCTTACCTTAACCCTAACCCCTAGCCTAGCTAATGTTAGCCACAGCAAATTGGAATTCGTAACTTTTTATACATTTAGAAAATTCATTACATATTGTACGTTTTGCAAATTCATACAGTCGTATGAAAAGATTTGGACACCCCTGACAATTTCCATTTATAAATAATTGGGTGTTTGGATCAGCAATTTCATTTTGATCTATCAAATAACTGATGGACACAGTAATATTTCAGTAGTGAAATTAGGTTTATTGGATTAACAGAAAATGTGCAATATGCATCAAAACGAAATTAGACAGGCACCCCAACAGAAAAATCATATCAATATTTAGTAGAGCCTCCTTTTGCTAAAATAACAGCCTCTAGACGCTTCCTATAGCCTCGAATGAGTGTCTGGATGAAGGTATTTTGGACCATTCCTCCTTACAAAACATCTCCAGTTCAGTTAGGTTTGATGGTTGCCGAGCATGGACAGCCCGCTTCAAATCATCCCACAGATTCTCAATGATATTCAGGTCTGGGGACTGGGATGGCCATTCCAGAACATTGCACTTGTTCCTCTGCATAAATGCCTGGGTAGATTTTGAGCAGTGTTTTGGGTCGTTGTCTTGTTGAAATATCCAGCCCCGGCGTAACTTCAACTTTGTGACTGATTCTTCAACATTATTCCCAAGAATCTGCTGATATTGAGTGGAATCCATGCGACCCTCAACTTTAACAAGATTCCCAGTACCGGCACTGGCCACACAGCCCCACAGCATGATGGAACCCCCACCAAATTTTACTGTGGGTAACAAGTGTTTTTCTTAGAACGCTGTGTTCTTTTGCCGCCTTGCATAACGCCCCTTGTTATGACCAAATAACTCAATATTTGTTTCATCAGTCCACAGCACCTTTTTCCAAAATGAAGCTGGCTTGTCCAAATGTGCGTTTGCATACCTCAAGCGACTCTGTTTGTGGCGTGTGTGCAGAAAAGGCTTCTTCCGCATCACTCTCCCATACAGCTTCTCCTTGTGCAAAGTGCGCTGAATTGTTGAATGATGCACAGTGGCACCATCTGCAGCAAGATGATGTTGTAGGTCTTTGGAGGTGGTCTGTGGGCTGTTTTTGACCGTTCTCACCATCCTTCGCCTTTGCCTCTCCGATATTTTACTTGGCCTGCCACTTCTGGCCTTAACAAGAACTGTGCCTGTGGTCTTCCATTTCCTCACTATGTTCCTCACAGTGGACACTGACAGCTTACATCTCTGAGATAGCTTTTTGTAGCCTTCCCCTAAACCATAATGTTGAACAATCTTTGTTTTCAGGTCATTTTAGAGTTGTTTTGAGGCCCCCATGTTGCCACTCTTCAGAGGAGAGTCAAAGAGAACAACACCTTGCAATTGGCCACCTTAAATACCTTTTCTCATGATTGGATGCACTTTTCTATGAAGTTCAAGGCTTAATGAGCTCACCAAACCAATTGTGTGTTCCAATTAATCATCAGTGCTAAGTAGTTACAGGTATTCAAATCAACAGAATGACAAGGGTGCCCAAATTGTTGCATAGCCTATTTTTCACATCTGATTTAATTTCATACAACTTAATATTGCTACACTAAAAATCTTTGTCTGGACAATACCCCAGTACTCAGCTTTTATTAGAAAATGAATGGCATGCCACTGTGATCATTTTCTGTGACGACAGAGTAAATTATTATGCAGCCTCAGAGGGGTGTAACATATTGTACAAATTGCAATTCTTAACATACGAAATGGATGATGGACATACACAAATTAATACACACCATATGAAACGTAACATATCGTACTATGTGGAGTGTCTCAGATTTACAAACAGAATCATACGCAATGCTCTGAGAGCAAGTTGATATATCTTCACCAACCCCTTGGTAGGTCAGGAGGGGGTTTCAAATTGCATCCAGTTCTTGGAGAATCAATTAAGTGCTTTGTCATAGAGGCTAAGCAAGGGGTTGGTTTGAAACGTGTCCCATTTCTGTCTGTCGGTAGGCTGAAGAGTGTGAACAGTGGTCAATAGGGGGCGCTGGTATGACACTACGCTGCACAGCATCTGCCATATAGGCCCATGACAGTCTTCAAATGGGCATCAGCTGTGCTTTGCGTAGTAAAATGTTGCTGTCTCATTCATTGATTTTATGTAATTACGGTAATTACATTAGTGCGCAAAGTTGTAGAAATCCGTGTATTTCAGCAAAATGCATACAGTTTGTCCATTTGATGAGTTTGAACATCTGGACATATGCACGTGTAGGTGCGCATTACACATTAATCGGTTCCCTTTACATAAAGAAAGTTTCTAATTACTGAAGGCATGTTAGTCTCAAATCTAACTTCGTGATGGGGTATATACAGTTTTTTTTTTTTAAGGGTGAAGTTGCCCTCTAAATAAATTGAGCACCTAGCAAGAGACCATTTGGCTGCCCAAACCATCCGGGTGCCCAAATTGATGACATATGACATATGTCTTGCATCAAGTGTAGAGAGGAATGGATTCGGTTCAGTCAGTAGTCCTGATTAGCTCTTCCCAGCTAGCTAGTTTATGCTGGCTAGATGGCAACAACAGCAGCATGATGCTAGTTAAAACTTGTAAAAGAAAGTGATGTTTATTTCGATGGGCGAGGGAGAAATAACTTGGAGTATTAGTCACCATCTGGATGTCTCCGTGACATGCCAATTAGCTAACATAACGACATGCCGGTGCGAATGACCAATGTATCGAGGTGCTTGCTGGCACGAGTTGCTTCGCCCCGTCAGTTGCTTCCCACCGGGCAGGTGGGCCAGCTGAAGGCTAGCTCTAGGCTATCACATGTTGCAGGTATAGCTAACATGGCCAATTTGTTCCATCCCACTTGATTTTGTTTTGAGTAGGATTGTAACATTGGTAGCAACTATCTGGATGTCACCGTGATACAGTCTACTGCTCAGTGAACTAGGGTAAAAAGTAGTTGAGGCGATTGGTTGAGGTAACATGTACATGTAGGTTTGATTAGGTGATTGATTGAAGTACTATGCACATGTAGGTAGGGGGTGAAAAGCAGAAAGTCTGGGTAGCCGTTTAATTAATTGTTCAGCAGTCTTATGGCTTTGGGGTAGAAGCTGTTCAGGAGCCCTTTGGTCCCAGACTTAGTGCTCTGGTACCGCTTGCCGTGCAGAGAGAACAGACTATGACTCGGATGGCTGGAGTCTTTGACAATTCTTAGTTGTCCCGCCCAATGATGTACTGGGCCGGACACACTACCCTCTGTAGCTTCTTGTGGTCGGATGCAGAGCCGTTGCCATACCAAGCAGTGATGCAACCAGTCAAGATGCTCTCAATGGTGCAGCTGTATAACTTTTTGAGGATCTGAGGGCCCATGGCAAATATTTTCAGCCTCTTGAGGGGGAAGAGGCATTGTCGTGCCCTCTTCATGACTGGGTTGGTGTATTTGGACCATGATAGGTCCTTAGTGATGTGGACACCGAGGAACTTGAAGCTCTCAACCGTCTCCACTACAGCCCTGTTGATGTGAATGGGGGCATGCTCTGCCCTCCATTTCCTGTAGTCCACGATCAGCTCCTTTGTCTTGCTGACGTTGATTGAAAGGTTGTTTTCCTGGAACCACACTGTCAGGTCTCTGACCTCCTCACTGTAGGCTGTCTCATCATCGTCGGTGATCAGGCCTACCACCGTCGTGTCCTCAGCACAAGATATTAGATATTACTTGTTAGATATTACTGCACTGTCGGAGATAGAGACGCAAGCATTTCGCTACACCCGCAATAACATCTGCTAAACGCTTGTATGTGACCAATAAACATTTATTTTATTTGAGCAAACTTAATGATTATGTTGGAGTTGTTACACAGTTGTGGGTGAACAGGTAGCACAGGAGGGGGCTAGGCACGCACCCCTGAGGGGCCCCCGTGTTGAGGGTCAACAAGGCTGATGTGTTATTGCCTACCCTCACCACCTGGGGGCAACCCGTCAGAAAGTCCAGTATCCAATTGCAGAGGGAGGTGTTTAATCCCAGGGTCCTTAGTTTAGTGAGGGCACAATGGTGTTGAACGGTAGTCAATGAACAGCAGTGTCATGCAGGTGTTCCTGTTGTCCAGGTGGGAATGGGCAGTATGGAGTGTAATAGAGATTGCGTCATCAGTGGATCTGTTGGGGTGGTATGCCAATTGGAGTGGGTCCAGGTTGTCTGGGATGATGGTGTTACCTTGGTGGGTTACCTTGGCATTCTTGACAGGTTGCCTTGGTGTTCTTGGACACAGGGACTATGGTGGTCTGCTTGAAACATGTGGGTATTACAGACTGGATCAGGGAGAAGTTGAAAATGTCAGTGAAGACACTTGCTATTTGGTCAGCGCATGCTCTGAGTACACGTCCTGGTAATCCGTCTGGCCCTGCGGCATTGTAAATGTTAACCTGGGAAAACCTACTGGACGTTAGCTCTCCAGGAACAGGGTTGGAGAGCCCTGCCTAGTCACTGTCATGCGTGAAAAGCTCAGGAGGCCGGACGTTTCCGACAGGCACTGACGACCATACCACGCTCAAAGCTGCTTAGCTCACTCATTTTGACCATTCTAGCATTCAATCAATCATTACTCTGAGCTTCATTATCTGTTCACATTGTACATCAGTGACATCCGCTGGTCAGCACTAAATAGCAGCTTGTGATTATCAGATAGAGGTATTTTCTCTCCACTGTTTTCATTATAACACCATGGGGCAGCGGTAAGTTGTTGGGTTTAGTATCCTATAATCATTTTAAATACCAGGTTTGCATCTTACATCATGCTTCCTTTTTATTGCCTTCAAGTTTACTATTTTTGAAAAACTATGGCATTAAGTAATGCTTAAGACAACAGTAATGAAAGAACAATTGTTTATTTAGTGTGCCATCAACGGGATATGACCTCATACCTTCACATCCCTGAATGTTCCATAATTCTCTCCTCTATCTGCTAAGCCACCAGGTGAACCATTTTATACAAAATCCTAACTATATTTTAAGTACAGTGCCAACTAGAGGTCAATGTTTGAAAGCAACTTGGAATTGGAAAAAGCACCAGAACCAACGAATTCATTGGGATCTCACATTTTGCGACACACGGTTTGAAAAGGCATGTGATCAAACAACGCTTCGGACGTCATTGATGACGTACTTCTGATAAAGTGATACATGCAACGGCACACTGCTTGGAAGTTAGCTGCTTAGAGATTTCTACCCATGCCTTGGAGCTCCGGTATCAAGCTTAACATCACTACTATATGCCTGCTTTATATCGCAAGCCACGGCCAGGTGACTCACTGTCTTTAGGAGCAAACCATTTTTGAGAACAGTTACCTGGCTGCTCAGTGTATATCCCAAAGCCTTTATTTGAGAGCCTACTTATACAATAACACCTGGTTTACAAGTCATATTACGCTGTCATCCAAAGTTATGTGTAATTGCTATTGGAATCTAGCCAGAGGTAGGATATCCCAAAATGTGAATTTTGTTATAAACTACAACCTACATTCAGAATGACTGCCAGAAGAATGATAATTGAGACTACCTAACTTGAACAACCATCTCGCTACGCGTGCAAAAAGTGCAACTACTATGAGATTCAATTAATTGAGAAAATATATGCTATTTATCTTTGTTTAATCAAATATTGCACATATTCAACCTACAATAGAGCATTCTGGGAAATATGATAATGATGGGTGTGGTTTTGAGCGTTTTACTTTACACAGAGTAAAGATAATTATCATCAAAGAACCCTGTCTTCCAAAAACGGTTCTTAGGATGAAAAAGGTTTTAGGTAGAACCCTTTGCCTTACAAAGAACCACCATCTTCAAAAAAGGGGTCTTCAGATGAAAATTGTTCTTGGTAGAACCCTATCCATCTACAAATAACCTTTTTGGAACCCTTTTTTCTAAGAGTGTATACGTAATGCCCAATGAAAATACAACGTATACCTGCATATACAGTGCCTTCGGAAAGTATTCAGACCCCTTGACTTTTTCCACATTTTGTTAAGTTACAGCCTCTAAAATTTATTAAATTGTTTTTTTCCCCTCATCAATCTACACACAATACCCCATAATGATGAAGCAAAAATAACTTTGTTGAAGCACTTCTGGCAGCCATTACAGCATTGAGTCTTCTTGGGTATGACGCTACAGGCTTGGCACACCTGTATTTGGAGAGTTTCTCCCATTTTTCTCTGCAGATCCTCTCAAGCTCTGCCAGGTTGGATGGGGAGCTTCGCTGCACAGCTATTTTAAGGTCTCTCCAGAGATGCTTGATCAAGTTCAAGTCCGGGCTCTGGCTGGGCCACTCAAGGACATCTCAAGGATGATCAATGGAAACAGGATGCACCTGAGCTCAATTTCGAGTCTCATGGCAAAGTGTGTGAATACTTATGTAAATAAGGCATTTCAGTTTGTTTTTCAATACATTTGCAAAAATTATTATGGGGTATTGTGTGTAGATTGCTGAGAACAAATATATATATATATGTTTATCAATTTTAGAATAAGACTGTAATGTGGAAAAGGTCAAGGGGTCTGAATACTTTCCAAAGGCACTGTAGCCTCCAAAGGCACTACACTACTGTCAATAGGCTACCAAAACAGAGGACACAATAACATATAGACTAAAAATAGCATATTATGCTATTACGTCCAATAAAATATATAGACATGTAGGCCTACAAAGTATTTCTAAGTCTGTTATGAATTGTAGTCTATACAGTAGTAGAACAACATATTCCAAATTGGACAGCCTATATAAAATCATGGAGAAATCACTAGAGCCCATTGACCTCCCATGCGTTTCATTTCCTCGCAGCCCTTTCCCCCACGGCGATTACGCACGAGAGTCGTTAATCTGACGAAATAATGGGCACAGCGCGCAGCGTGATTTTTACTCATTCTATATGCAGGTCAGGACAGGAAATAACATATCCACAGTCTACTCTGTGGAGTTTGCTATTAGCTGCGCTCACAATAAACGGTAAATGTAAAAGAAGCAGCAGCCCACAACTTGGACCTTTGTTCTACAACTTGGCGATCCACAAGCAGAAAAGTCAGACGGAGGCAACGTGCAAAAAGTAGCGTAATGTGGATATCCACGCTGGTGGACCTGAACACTTCAGTTATTACTTGGAACAGGAATTTACCGTTGCATTTGTTATTAACATAGAGTTATATATTTTCATTAGAGCCCTTTACTTTGTTGGGGATTGAAGAAATGTAAATGATCAGAGATGTGTGTTAATTGAGAGCAGAGAGTCAGACGCTGTTCTCTTGGTGCGTTGTTTAGAGCGCTCCTAGATAATCAGGACTTCCAATTTACCAAGATGCTGTACTTTCCCCTCCTTTGGATGTTGCCAATTGTCACAGTATTAATTGTCACACTTCTGACAGGTAAGGATCCACTTTGCTGTGATATAAGGTGATTATGAAATGGTTTGAGATCTTTTCACTTTTTTCATTATGTGATTCTCCCACCCAGATGAACTTGAGTGTACTTTACTGTAATCACAAAAAGTTAAAACAATTGATCAACAGATAAAAACACAGCTCGACAGTTGGAAACACATTTGAAGGAACATCTCGTTTTGTTACAGTAGGCCCATACATTGATGTAGAGGCATTCATTCATTGAATACATGGCCTATACTATTTACATACTACATGAAAAAATATATCTAAACTTAAAACAACAACAACATGCTTTTCACTTTGAACTTATGTGATGATCCTGAAAATAACATGAATGCTATAATAAGTTACTGCTTTGAGATACCATAGGCCTATGTTTATTAATTTTGACATACAGTACCTATTTTCCCATGCATTACTGAATGAAAGAGTCTAGTAAACTTGTAATCTTTAGTATTCATGAGCGTTTAGACATTTAAAATATGAGAACTATACCCTCGGTGATAGTTGTACTAATGAAAAGCACTTGATGAATGATGGGTCATCAGACACCTCTCAGGTAATATCAGGTAATAGATTCATGTTGCACACACCAATGCAGGAAATGTAAGACTTATAGTGTATTTGAGGTTTAAAAAGGCTTCAGAAGTTTGCCTTCAGACTTGATTTTCCCTCACGAAACATGTACCAACCCCTACAAAAATGTCCATTAATTATAATTCACATAATAATTAACATTTCCTGTGCTGCAGGATTATTTTCCTGCTGTAGCGAACTGGCTAAAAGATATCTTACATTTGTAGCACTAAAACCTTTACATTTACAGTTACATTTTAGTAATTTAGCAGATTGTAATCAGTATGCTTGAACCCACTTGTGTGGACAGAACCACTCTTTCATCCAGAAGTCCAGCAATTATGGGGTGGTGCAGGTACAGTCATGCGTGGTGGTGGGGGCAGCTGCAGACTTGATTTGTTCATTAGATGTGTGTGTTTTGGGGTCAGTTTAGCCAGAGGATGTGGTGCTAGAGTGGAAATCATCATCAGAGGGATTAGAGAGGGCTGGGTGTCAGGAAACAGCCACCGTGTTTGTTTAGAGATAACCTGTCCTGCATTATATAGTAGATGAAGCCAAACTGTCTGTCTGTCGATTTCAGACTGCTTTTTCGGTGTGTGTCTGTGTGTGTGTGTCTGTGTCTGTGTGTGTGTGTGTGTGTGTGTGTGTGTGTGTGTGTGTGTGTGTGTGTGTGTGTGTGTGTGTGTGTGTGGTCGCAGCGTTACAGTGATTCATTGCTGTGCCGCTGTGTTCTTCACGTGTGTATTAAAATGAGGTCAGTCTTTTAATGTCCTCCCTGCTTGGACATGAATATGCATGAATGTATTATCTTTCATTGATGTCCACTCATTAAGATATCCAGGTGGAGGTGTAGCCTGTAGAGAGATTAGAAAGTCAAGAAGCATTAATATTTACTTTGTGCACAATTTCACCTTATGAACCTCCACAAACCCGGTTCATCCTTGGAAATGAAAATGTGATTTTAATTGACCCTCCTCGTGAGAGAAAGGTCACATAGGTATAGCCATGAAGGGCAGTGTTACCCTTTCCTTTCCCCAGCGATTGCTTAATCCCTTCTAACAAAATGCTAATGATTTCTCATTAATATTCTGCATGGCTGATCAGTGGTACTTGAAGGTGTTTGGCCTCCCGGCGGAACTGCATCATTGTATTCTTGTTGTCTAAAGCCAACTCATTGAGAACAGAACAACACACTTAGGTGTTTGATGCTTGACTTGCGGAACGCCTTTCGACAACTTACTACAAAGATGCACAGCATGTCCAGATCAAACTTCATTTTCCGCCGGTGCACTTTAACGATGGTGGACGTGTAGGCAGTGCAAGACGAAGCTGGTGGGTCTGTCAGAGAGAGAAAGGTTAGGTGTCTGCTGGCTGCCGGCTGCTGCATACCAGAGTTCTGACACATTGTTTCTAGTACGGAACAGACAGTCATCCAACAGAGCCTCACAGTGCTGGTCGCTCGTTTTCTCAGATAGTTAGTTACAGTATCTTGTGGCACGGCAGAGGTGGGAGGGCTGTTTCTATTGAGATATACACTGAGTATACAAGACATTCGGAACACCTTCCTATTATTGAGTTGCACCTCCTTTTGCGCTCAGAACAGCCTCAATTCGTTGGGGCATGGACTCTACAAAGTGTCAAAAGCGTTCCACATGTATACTGGCCAATGTTGACTCCAATGCTTCCCACAGTTGTGTCAAGTTGGCTGGATGTCCTTTGGGTAGTCGACCATTCTTTATACACACGGGAAACTGCGCTTGGCACATAGTACCATAACCTGTTCAAAAGCACTTAAATATTTTGTCTTGACCATTCATCATCTGAATGGCATTCATAGAATGTGGCAGAATAGAATAGAATAAAAGTTATTGTCCATCCAGGATGGCCATTTTTCTTTGGCATCACCTTCCCTAAAAGGATCACATACACATACATTTTCACATCATACACATTTAAACCCGTCAGTCCATCATACACTAAAAACCTAGAGAACATTGATACATTCACTCACAACTGACCGCTTCCCCACTGTGTCTTCTTATTGACTTGACCTTAGTACATATGCCTTTTGATTGTGATATATGCCTAACAGATTATAGAGCAAACAACGCAATTATCACAACACATATGTTGTAATATGGCTTTTTTTTCTGCCATGGCTTCCACATTTTACCCAGGCACCGCTACTGTAGAGAAGTACAGTGCATTAGGAAAGTATTCAGACCACTTCACTTTTTCCACATTTTGTTACGTTACAGCCTTATTCTAAAATGTATTAAATATATGTGTTCTCTCATCAATCTACACACAATACCCCATAATGACAAAGTGAAAACAGGATTTTAGAAATGTTTGCAAATATATCAAAAATGCAAAACAGAAATACCTTATTTACATAAGTATTCAGACCCTTTGCTATGAGACTCGAAATTGAGCTCAGGTGCATGCTGTTTTCATTGATCATCCTTGAGATTTTTCTACATCTTGATTGGAGTCCACCTGTGGTAAATTCAATTGATTGGACATGATTTGGAAAGGCACACACCTGTCTATATAAGGTCTCACAGTTGACAGTGCATGTCAAAGCAAAAACCAAGCCATGAGGTTCAAGGAATTGTCCGTAGAGCGCCGAGACAGGATTATGTCGAGGCACAGATCTGGGGAAGGGTAGCAAAACATTTCTGCAGCATTGAAGGTCTCCAAGAACACTGTGGCCTCCATCATTCTTAAATGGAAGAAATTTGGCGCACAATTGGCCCAGCGTCGTCCGGGTTAGGGGAGGGTTTGGCCGGCCGGATTGTCCTTGCCCCATCGTGCTCTAGCATCTCCTGTGGCGGGCCGGGCGCATGCACGTTGACTCAGTCGCCAGGTGGACGGTGGTTCCTCTGACACATTTGTGCGGCTGGCTTCCGGGTTAAGCGTTCATTGTGTCAAGAAGCAGTGCGGCTTGATGGGTTGTGTTTCGGAGGACGCACGGCTCTCGACCTTCGCCTCTCCCGTACGGGAGTTGTAGCGATGGGACAAGACTGTAACTACCAATTGGGTGTGTGAAAGAAAAAAAAAGGCACCTAAAGGACTCTCAGACCATGAGAAATTCCATGAGAAATGTAAACATGATACAGTTTGAATTTTTTATAAATGTCTAAAGACCTGTTTTTGCTTTGTCATTATGGGGTACTGTGTGTAGATTGATGAAGAAACAAAATGATTTAATCCATTTTAGAATAAGGCTGTAACGTAACAAAATGTGGAAAAAGTCAAAGGGTCTGAATACTGCACTGCATTTAGTTTAACACTTGACCGGCACCATTCTTGAAGGTTGTTGGCCTGTTTAAAATGGCTGTCAGCTTCTGACGTAGCATTTATTTGAAATAGTCCCACTATAGCCATGTGATCGACGTACTTGAAAAAGGCTCACATTGTTTCCTTGGATCTTCATCTCATTAGTGTAGATAGAGAACAGGAACAGTGAAAGGACACACCCCTGGGGCGCCCCTTTGTAAAGGGTCAGACAGTTAAAAAGTCCTTGATCCAACCTGCTAAGCCTCCATTGACATTCAGGTCCAGTAGTCGTTTCAGCAGTGTGTATTTGCATTGCATTGAAAGCTGAACTGAAGTCAATAAGTAAAATGTGTACATATGATTTGGTAAGTTGAAGGTAACTACCAAGGTTTATCAAGATCAGGGTAGCATTCTCAGTCCACCTCTGTGCTTTATAGGCAAACTGTAACATATCCAGTTGATCTGCTATGGACAGGGTAAGGTGCTTACTGACAACCCTTGCCATGCATTTGGCCAGAAGGGGCGTAAGGGCCACAGGTCGAAAGTAATTTAGTGATTTGTCCCCTGACTTCTTAGGCACTGGGACAATGGTCAACACCTTCCAGGAGTTTGGCAATATGCAGGTGCTCGGCAGGAGTTGAAACAGCAGTGTGAAGACTTCTTTGAACTGGTTGGCGCAGACCTTCAATACTTTGTCCCGTAGTCCGTCTAGGCCACAGCGTTTTGTGTGGCTTGATATGTGACAGGTATGAGGCCAACTCGTTCTCTGTTATCTGGACAGGAGAGGATTTGCGGATGCTGTCACATATTTGTTCACATTCGTCATTATAAGGTTTGAGCTTTGATATTTATTAAGGCACAAGGGGTAGGCAAAAGGCAGGTCAGGGACAGGCAAGAGTTCATAAACCAGGTCAGAGTCCAGACAGTACAAGGCGGCAGTCAGTCTCGAGGTCGGGACAGGCAAGGGTTCAATCACCAGGTCCGAGTCCAAACAGTACAAGGCAACAGGCAGTCTCAAGGTCCGGGCAGGAAGAATGTTCCGGCAGGTGGGCTCAGTGTCAGGACAGGCAAGGGTCAGAACCAGGAGGACTAAGAGAAACAGGGACTGGGAGAAAAAGGAGCTGAGAGAAAAAACATTGCTTGACTTGGGCTAACAAGACGAAGTGGCACAGAGAGACAGATAACACAGGTATAAATACACAGGGGATGATGAGTGACACCTGGAGGGGGTGGAGACAAGCACAAGGACAGCCATTAAAACCGACGGTGTCAAATCATCCATTAAAGTTGTTTACAGTCTAACAATTGTATTGTTCTTTTTTTTCCTCTCTCTTCCAAACATTGCTTTAAAGCCCTTCCCGTGGCTGTCTTGGATTGTCTGTACACAATCCATGCCTCAAATGTATCAAGGCTTAAAACATCTTCTTTAACCCGTCTCCTCCCCTTCATCTACACTGATTGAAATGGATTTACCAGTGACATCAATAAGGGATCATAGCATTCACCTGGATTTTTCCATTATGTCATGGAAATAATGTTTTGTACACACAGTGTATAATAAGGCTGTGTATACCATGGGCTTTCATGCTGTATGTGCATTATTGAAATCAGCATATATATTGTGTACATCCACAGCGTTTAAGGATCCAACTCCAGCAGTGTCCACCAGGTTAGATGTTATATGGTTGTTGCATGTTATGTTATGTATCTTAACAACTGTTGCCATTCTCTGCTTCGACAGCATGTATTTTGTAATTACTATGTAATGTAGCTACCCTGTAGTTTTCTGAACACCACTGTGCAATGTAGGCCTATCACAGACAAGGTACAATAGCCTGTATATTACAACATGATTTAACATATACAGACCATTAAGATGTTGTAGAAAATACTTCCTAGATAAAGTTGACTCATACTTTGCCTAGTTATGCTAGCACTCTGCTGTTAAGCTGCTAACCTGTTGTTATATTTGTCGCATGCACCGAATACAACTGGTGTAGACTTTACTGTGTAATGCTTGTTTATGAGCCCTTCCCAACAATGCAGAGTTAAAAAAAAATATATGTAATAGTAACACGAGGAATAAAATAAAATACACAAGAATTAAGCTATATACAGGGAGAGCCAGTACCAGATCAATGTCCAGAGGTATGAGGTATTTGAGGTAGATATGTACATAAAGGCATGGTAAAGTGACTAGGCATCAGGATAGATAATAATAAGGTATTTGAGGTAGATATGTACATGAAGGCAGGGTAAAGTGACCAGGCATCAGGATAGATAATAATACGGTATTTGAGGTAGATATGTACATGAAGGCAGGGTAAAGTGACCAGGCATCAGGATAGATAATAATAAGGTATTTGAGGTAGATATGTACATGAAGGCAGGGTAAAGTGACCAGGCATCAGGATATATAATAATAAGGTATTTGAGGTAGATATGTACATGAAGGCAGGGTAAAGTGACCAGGCATCAGGATAGATAATAATAAGGTATTTGAGGTAGATATGTACATGAAGGCAGGGTAAAGTGACCAGGCATCAGGATAGATAATAATAAGGTATTTGAGGTAGATATGTACATGAAGGCAGGGTAAAGTGACCAGGCATCAGGATAGATAATAATCAGGTATTTGAGGTAGATATGTATATGAAGGCAGGGTAAAGTGACCAGGCATCAGGATAGATAATAATCAGGTTTTTGAGGTAGATATGTATATGAAGGCAGGGTAAAGTGACCAGGCATCAGGAAAGATAATAATAAGGTATTTGAGGTAGATATGTACATGAAGGCAGGGTAAAGTGACCAGGCATCAGGATACATAATAATAAGGTATTTGAGGTAGATATGTACATGAAGGCAGGGTAAAGTGACCAGGCATCAGGAAAGATAATAATAAGGTATTTGAGGTAGATATGTACATGAAGGCAGGGTAAAGTGACCAGGCATCAGGATAGATAATAATCAGGTTTTTGAGGTAGATATGTACATGAAGGCAGGGTAAAGTGACCAGGCATCAGGATAGATAATAATCAGGTATTTGAGGTAGATATGTATATGAAGGCAGGGTAAAGTGACCAGGCATCAGGATAGATAATAATCAGGTTTTTGAGGTAGATATGTATATGAAGGCAGGGTAAAGTGACCAGGCATCAGGATAGATAATAATAAGGTATTTGAGGTAGATATGTACATGAAGGCAGGGTAAAGTGACCAGGCATCAGGAAAGATAATAATAAGGTATTTGAGGTAGATATGTACATGAAGGCAGGGTAAAGTGACTAGGCATCAGGATAGATAATAATCAGGTTTTTGAGGTAGATATGTACATGAAGGCAGGGTAAAGTGACCAGGCATCAGGATACATAATAATAGGAGTAAAATAAAGAACAGAGCAGCAGCAGCGAATAATGAGTGTAAAAGTGTGTGATTGTGCATGTGTTTGTGATGTGTATGTATGTGAGTATGTGTGACTGTATCATGATGGACTGTGTAGTGAGGCAGGATGGCAGTGGGCTAGCTAGGACTTTCAGTGTGATGAGTGGCTGGTGTAAATATTGGTTTTTAGTAAACCTACCCTGAAATGTTGGGTAATCTCGTCTAGAATTCCACTGAATTCACTGAATAAACACAGGTCACTATGCATGAGAATGGACTCAGCTTTTTAGATCCACCATATTCAACTTTAAACCAAATGTTCACCAAATCTATAATAATACTACTATATACTTTGAACAGACATACATTTGCTCTGTGCTTTATTTTTGCCCTATGCTAACAGCTGTATTTTTGTATATCTTCTAGGTGTGCATTGCCAGGAGATGTCCAAGGACACCAAGAACCAAGCACCCATCCCTGTCTACCCCTCAGTGAGCTACCAGATCCTCAATGCAGACCACCTGCTCTTGAGGGAGTACAGCCAGGAGCTGCTGGGGAACTCCAGCCTGCAGGCCCAGAGGCAGGCCTTCCTCATTACCAACCCCGGGGTAGGCCTCTTGCAGCCGGCCGTCAATGTCACCTTCGGCTCTCTGTCTGTGGAGAGACCCATCGGCCCTGAGCTGCTCCTTGGCAGTCGCAGGATCCTCCCTGTCATCCTGGCCAGCCAGGTCCGTTCCTCTTCTCCCATTATCAGGATCCTCTTTCACATGCCTAGTATGGACAGTGGAGGCGATGCTGGAGGGGGCAGGGCTGGGGAGGGGGTGGAGGGGGGTAGTGGTGGGAGGAAGGGAACGAAGGAGGGGGCCCATTGTGTGACGGCGTACGCATTCTGTGAGACGCAGGAGGTGCGGGGGGCATGCCTGCTGTCCCCAGCGGGGTTCTGTGTGGCCCAGTTGAAGCCCGACCCGGCATGGTTCAGCCCCACTAGCCGCTCCTCCAGGTCCAGCAGCAGGGATAGTCGGGGAGAGGTGCAGGGAAACCCCGTGGAGATCTACTTCCAAAGCCGACGGTACTGGACAGGCCAGTGTGTTCTCCAGGACAGCCTGCAGCATGTGGGGGCGGAGAGGGGCGGCCCGGTGGGGTCTGGTATACCCATGAGGAGGGTCGGAAGTGTCAACCTCCTTAAGGCACCACCTGAAAACCCTACGTTCCTGCGTTTGAGGCTAGGGGGAGCTGTGGTGGTCCAGACCTCGTCTAAACCACTGAGGACCACCGACACGGCCACCTTCTATGTGTTCCTGTCCAGTGTGTCTGCTGTGGAGCGCTTCACTCTTAGGTAAGAGTAGGCCTGCACCATATGGGCAAAAAATGTAATTGTGTGTTTATTTTGCCAAATATTGCAATTGTGATTTGATTTGCGATATAAATCAAAACATTTGGGTGAACTCTTGAAATAATTGAAATAGAGTGATTTATATTAAAAAGCAAAAGGAAAAGCAGCATCGTTCTTGTTTGGAGCAATCTGTTGACTTATCTAACAGAACAGCATGCAAACTTATAGTGGCTCTAACAGTGAAGAGGAACTGCAGGGCTTGAGTGACGGGGCAGGGCTTGGTATGTGTGGGATGCAGCCATAAGAGGAAAAAAAAACCTGGAGTAAACCTTAGAAACTGACGTTACACGCAGCGTTTTAAAATATTACATGTGATATGAAAATGTCAGAATATAGCATGGGATATGATTCAATATGGCGATTGCGATGTAAATGAATTGTACAGCCCTGGGTAAGAGCACTGCTTGGATATACTGTCAGTCTGTGTGCCTCTCTCATTCCATAGTTAGAATATCCAGGTCACAAACAGATGATACATCAGCTGTGAAGTTTGCACATAATGGTGTTGATATGACCTTACTTTGTCTATACATTGTATTGAGCTGTTTTGTGCTGAACATATTCTGTGTGCACTGATACACTCTAACTCACTAATGGGTTTTGATGATCAATTCTACATCCTATTTGCTTAACGTTAGTTTAGGGTTGGGTTGGTTACTTTCTAAATGCAATCTGTTACAGTTACTAGTTACCTGTCCAAAATTGTAATCGGTAACGTAACTTTTGTATTACCCCAAACTCAGTAACGTAATCTGATTACATTCCGTTACTTTTAGATTACTTTCCCCTTAAGAGACATTAGAAGAAGACAAACGTGTGTGTTACCAATTGAACGACATCTATTGAAGGATAAATCAGTTTACATAGCTGGACATGTTTAATTTTATTTTATGGGTTGGTTATGTAGGCGTCTTCTAACCCATTGCTTTCTACTACATATAATAGTACGATCAAATTTGATCTTTACATTAAAAAACTTTCTAGACAATCCAATAAATTGTATACCCCTTGATCTTCAAGAATAGGACTTGGAAATATGGAAGTGTAGATTAGCCAAATGGTTTTACCTGAGCATGACCCCAAAACTAAGGACTTATTATCCAGCCCTACTCTGTTGTTTATGATTTTGTTGTCATGGAGGATTGATTGGGCTCATTGATCCAAGTTGAAAAATAAATGCTGCGCTCATGGAATGGCATGCTTTGCCAAGAGTACAAAGCTGTCATCAAGGCAACTTTGAAGAATCTAAAAAATAAAATATATTTTGATTTGTTTAACACATTTTTGGTTACTACATGATTCCTTATGTGTTATTTCATAGTTTTGATGTCTTCACTATTATTCTGCAATGTCGAAAATAGTAAAAATAAATAAAAACCCTTAAATGAGTAGGTGTGTCCAAACTTTTGACTGGTACTGCATATATAATTTATAAATCCAAAAATGGATGTAGCAACTACAGATTGCCCCTTTAAGTATATCAAAAGTGTACAAGTTTGAGCATCTCTCCATTAGGCCTATGGATAAAAAAAAAAAATCAGTATTAATTATATTGAGCAATAAAAGCCTCACTTTTATTCCATAGGCTTGGAATCCATAAATAACAGAAAATGAAGAAATATGATTTTTGTATGGATTATGAAAACATTCCCAGAACACAAAACAAATGTTAACCACTTTTCATGTTAAAAAGATTGAGTGTATATGAGGACAAAGTAATGTTAGTGGGAAAAGCCCAGTTATATTTTTAGGTCTGTATCACCATGATGTATAAGAGAGACACTTCACAAAGGATAAGTTCCATGCATTTAAATGGTAATTTAAGGCCACTTGAATGGTGCCAGGGCGTGTCACCAAGGCCGTGCTGTGGGATGGTTGAACGCTTGTGAGGCTGGGAGTCATCTTGCCGTTCCACTCCCTACACAGATTACATACTTGTCGTATGCTAGTCCCTGTCTACTTCACTCCTGACTGGAAGAGGTTCAGAAGGCACTCTTCCATAGACAGGGAAATAATTGGGAAATGGATTCCTATCTTAACATCCCATTAACGTTTTAACAGGCATCTCTGGATATTTTAGTTCATTAAAAAAATCATACATTTAATGGCGCAAGAAAACAAACAAACTAACAACTGCCGACTCCTTATGGTGAAAATGAACTTATTACGCAGGCAGCTCTATCGCGTCAAAACACCCAATTCAATCTGTTATGCAAAGGCTCTACTCGCTACCTTGGATGCACATCACAGAGCAGAATAAATTAGCTTTTATTGGAATGTTTTAGATCAGTATACCTTAAAGTAATTCCAATCAACGGAAGTTTGCTTTTTCCACTCTTCCACTCGTTTTGTTTGAAGAAACAGCAGAACATCTTCTGATACAGTGACATCCCAAAGCATAGGGGAGAAAGTAAAACGCCCATCTTCTCAGACGACACAGAAGATAGAATCACGTGGTGAAGTCAGCACATTCCAAATGCGGAGGACGAGCTCCCAGCCTAGTTATAAAAAAAAAGGGTTTTTGGAAAAAAGGGACATGTCAGTTTTTTTTCGGTTGTAGAGTGGTGTTTAGTTGTTTAAGGTTCCAAATGTATGTCATTTTCTTAACCCATCTAGGGCCGGTTTCGCAGACACAGATGAAGCCTAATCCTAAACTAAATTGCACTTTTAAACTGAACTGACTGAAATGCCATTTCTCAGACATGGTTTAAAATAGTCTCAGATTTGCCCTAGTCTAGATTTAAAAAGTCTGATTTCCAGAAGGACGGTCAGAGTTAATCTAGATCTAAGTGAAGGATTAAATTGAACCTGGCCGGAGGCAGGTTTAAATTCCAATGAATGGATGTTAGCCCTCAGGTTGACCTTGGCAATGGAGGAACATGGATTACCTGGACTAAAATCTATTTACTTGACCATTTCCATATGTACAAAGAAAATGCAGCTGACATCATTTGTTTGTTTGAGCCAAGGCCTTCGTCTGACTCTTAGGGTAAGGCCCATCCCTCCTTCCCTACAAGTACTAGTCACCTTGAGGTTTTTGGCATCTGGAACCTTCCATTGTGAAACAGGAGATTTGTCTGCAATGCTATATGTGAACTGAAAGACAATTGCATACATTTCTCTGATGCTGCTGTTCGAGCCAAATACAAGCTAGAGTTCTATGAATAGTTATGTTAACAATGTTAATATAATTAGGCTTCACAAAGATTAACTGGTTAGTCCTTATTTACCTTAGTCTGGGACTCCATAGTCTAGAACTAATTAATCTGTTTAATCAAGTTATTAATCAAGTTATGCAACGTCTCAGAAAGCCATATTTTTTTTTTTATCTGGATTTATTTAAGTAGAATTAGCCTAGTCCTGACTTAAATTAAACTCTGTCCGGGAAATCGCCCCCTTGTGACTAAATGACAGCGTAGGTTTTAAGTATCATGTTAGCTAGTCTTGGGTGTTAGCCTGGGAGAACTACAGGAGAGACGGGTGGGACTAAAGTAACACAATGTAAACTGATGACCTGGAATAAAATACAATAAATGTTTAAGCACAGGACATTGTGTCCTCTAGTACATATTGCTTTTATAATGTTAACAAAATATCAACATGTGACTGGGATGTTTGAAAATTATATAAATATATATATATATGAATTATGCCTTAATCAATTGACTTCTCAAATAAGCTTTTATCGACAGTGGTTAAAAATATATATCTTTATGATTCTGGGAGTCAATTACCTTATGTCAATCTATGAGGAGGAATAAAGGAAATGTATTCTATCAAGACACGAGGAGCGAGCATGACAAGGACAGCTGGAGCGCAACTGATTGGTAGAGCAAAGCATGACTAGTCATTGAAAATGGTGAAAAATCTCCAACTACATTCCCATTAAAGTGAGATGAGAAAATGATGGTTAATATAGCTATTATCTGATCCGCCCCACCCGGCACATACAAAAGTAACATAGTTAGTTCTGTTCTCTGTCTATTTAATTGAAACTCATTTACCCAATAAATGTAATTACAGTTGTGAATGGTAGAGGACATACAGTACCAGTACCAGGGTTTTTCTTTATTTGTACTATTTTCTACATTGTAGAATAATAGTGAAGACATCAAAACTATGAAATAACACATATGAAATCATGTAGTAACCAAAAAACTGTTAAACAAATCAAAATATATTTTATATTTGAGATTCTTCAAAGTAGCCACCCTTTGCCTTGATGACAGCTTTGCACACTCTTGGCATTCTCTCATTCTTTAAGTAATTTCTCCTCGGGGATCAATAAAGTACCTATCTATCTAACCAGCTTCATGAGGTAGTCACCTGGAATGCATTTCAATTAACAGGTGTGCCTTGTTAAAAGTTAATTTGTGGAATGTATTTTCTTCTTAATGTGTTTGAGCCAATCAGTTGTGTTGTGACAAGGTAGGGGTGGTATACAGAAGATAGCGCTATTTGGTAAAATACCAAGTCTATAGTATGGCAAGAACAGCTCACATTAGCAAAGAGAAACGAAAGTCCATCATTGCTTTCTTGGGTACAGGAACAATGGTGGATATCTTGAAGCAAGAGAGGACAGCAGACGGGGATAGGGAGAGATTGAATGTGTCTGTAAACACTCCAGCCAGCTGGTCTGCACATGCTCTGGGGATGCGGCTAGGGATACCATCTGTGCCGGCAGCCTTGCGAGGGTTAGCATGCTTAAATGTCTTACACACATCGGCCACGGAGATCGAGAGCCCACAGTCCTTGGGCCTGGTCGGTGGCACTGTGTTATCCTCAAAGCGGTCGAAGAAGGTTATCGGCTTGTCCAAGAGCAAGACATCGGTGTCCACGATGTGGCTGGTTTTCCCTTTGTAATCCGTGATTGTCTGTAGATCCTTTCACATACGTCTCATGTCTGAGCCGTCTCTGTACTGACTTTTTCCTGTTAGATTGCCTTAGGGAGGGAATAACTACACTGTTTGTATTCAACCATATTCCCAGTCACCTTGCCGTGATTGAATGTCCGCGCTTTTTGCGTGAATGCTGCTATCTATCCACGTTTTTGTGAGGTAATCTAGGTTGGGTGAACAAAATTACTTGAGTTCCTGTACATTATCACAATCACACCATGAGTAGTTAACCATGAAACATACAACACCGGCTTTTTTCATCCCGGAGAGTTCTTTATTCCTGTCTGGCGATGTACTGAGAACTCAGCTGGCTGTATAGACAGGGACAGTATAACTGGAGAGAGCCATAATTCCATGAAACAGAGTATGTTATAGTCTCTGATGTCTCTCTGGAAGGGGAATCCTCGCCCTGACCTCATCTACTTTATTGTCCAGGGACTAAACATTAGCGAGTAATATGCTCAGAATCGGTGGATGGTGTGCACGCCTCCTGAGTCGGACTAGAAGTCCACTCCGAATACCTCTTCTCCGCTGGCGACGTCTTGGAACGAAAGATCCAATTCAATAAAGTCCTATTTCTGTTCGTACTGCTGGTGAGTTACCGCCGCTCTGATATCCAAAGGTTATTTTGTTTTGTAGATATGTAGTGATGTAATAATGTTATACGACATACTGTTTTATCTTTTGTTTTATGTGTGATGTAAGTGCCTTATTTTTGGCCCCCAGCCTTGGCAGCAGCTAAAACATGAAAAAGAACACAAAACTGACCTGGACTTAAAGCATTGAGGAGAATTTGGTGAGAGACTCTTAACCTCTCATGGCCTTGATATTATATTTATTTGAGAGATTCATCTCTGAACTTCCCAAATCCATTGACTCACTGCAGATGCTCTTAGGCCTCTATGCTTGAGTCCCATAGCTCTTCATAGTCCCATATTCAGAGGACTGAAGAGACTGAGCCCAGTATTTAAGGCCATGTGGAGGCTGGCCCGGCCTGGCCTGGCTTGGCTTGGCTTGGCTCAGAGATGAGTGATTCTTCCTGGGGGAAAATCCCTACTCCACTTCACTCCTCCAGGACCAAGATTGAGTCCAAACCCCCAGGGTTATGAGAGATAATCCCTGTCCTGATTGAAAACGACTCGAGAGGTTAACCCTTTGGTTGAGAGATGATCTGACCACGGCTCCATTACTGCCTCCTGGACTTTTATGTGTGTGTGTGTGCGTATGTGAGTGAGTGTGTGCATGTATGTTTGACTTGTGGAATAGTTTTTATATGACTGAATTTGATTCCTATCATATCGGTGTGTTTATAAACACTGTTTACTTCATTTGAGAAAATAACAAAAACCACAAAGTATAATAACCTCACATAAAAAAATATATATATTTGTCCTCTAGTCTAAACTTTAAGGACTATGTTGACCATCGAAATCTAGGATGTAGAAATTAAAATGTGTGTGAAGATAAAATTAGTTTACAGAGTCTGGGCGACTCTCAGTAGATATAAAGTTAACTCTCAATGCCAAATCCACAGACACCTTCCTTAGATATGAAGTGAACTCTGAATGCCAAGTCCACCTACACCTTCATTAGATATGAAGTGAACTCTGAATGCCAAATCCACAGACACCTTCCTTAGATATGAAGTGAACTCTGAATGCCAAGTCCACCTACACCTTCATTAGATATGAAGTGAACTCTGAATGCCAAGTCCACCTACACCTTCATTAGATATGAAGTGAACTCTGAATGCCAAATCTACAGACACCTTCCTTAGATATGAAGTGAACTCTGAATGCCAAGTCCACCTACACCTTCATTAGATATGAAGTGAACTCTGAATGCCAAATCCACAGACACCTTCCTTAGATATGAAGTGAACTCTGAATGCCAAATCCACAGACACCTTCCTTAGATATGAAGTGAACTCTGAATGCCAAATCTACAGACACCTTCCTTAGATATGAAGTGAACTCTGAATGCCAAGTCCACCTACACCTTCCTTAGATATGAAGTGAACTCTGAATGCCAACTCCACCTACACCTTCATTAGAAATGAAGTGAACTCTGAATGCCAAATCCACAGACACCTTCCTTAAATATGAAGTGAACTCTGAATTCCAAATCCACAGACACCTTCCTTAGATATGAAGTGAACTCTGAATGTCAAATCCACATACACCTTCCTTAGATATGAAGTGAACTCTGAATGCCAAATCCACAGACACCTTCCTTAGATATGAAGTGAACTCTGAATGCCAAATCCAAATCCACCTTCTGTAATCTAAAAAATGAGCACGCTCTGTTTGTTCTCCTGCTGCATGGTTGGCTGGGAAAATGAGGTCGGCAGAAACGACTGTTGCAAGGCAGCCCTGTCTTTTGCCTGAACAAATATGATTGGTTGGTCCAAACAAATTAATACTTTGTCAAATTCAGGCCAGGGGATGATAACTTTGTGTATTTTGAAAAGTGCTATTTTGATGATGAGTTTGTGCTGTGCTTGAGGGGAGGTTCAGGAGCAGTCTGTTTAGCTTATAGCCTGTTCCCCACTAAATAGATCGTAAAGGTGTGAGATGTGAAGGTAGTAAATGAAGAGGGGAGCTGTAAAGGATTACAAATGAGATGATGATGATGAGTTGAATTTGAGGAAGTCACACAGACAAGTCTCTCTTCATATCCCCCATTTTCAAAGTGATATCAGGCAAAGGATTTATTTAATCAACCTCCTCTTTGACTTTTCTTTTCCTTTCCCGTTCCTGGTCTCATACTTGGACTGTTTACTGATCCAGCCAGGCTGAAAATAGACTGTTGTCATGAGGCTTTGCCCCCCCATCTCCATCCTCCTCCTCAGGCAAATTAATCACTGTTGGTCTGAATCACTTCTCGTTCCTGATACTGGCCCATTAGACTGAGATAAAAAAAAAGGTCCTCATTTATCTTAGCTGGAGTAATGATATGTTTAGTTGGTAGATTGCTTGGCTGTAATGCTGGCCTTGCTTCAGTGAACCTAGCTGAGAGTGATTTAGTCTGGCTCCTGACCCAGACCTCGACCCAGACCTGCCTGGGTTAGTATTGATCAGGCTGTCAGCTGTCAATGAGCACCAGTCTGTGTGTGAATGACTGAATCACACGCCCCAGCAGTTAGACAGGACAGGGGGATAGTGTGTGTGTGTGTGTGTGTGTGTGTGTGTGTGTGTACGTACGTACGTGCCTCTGTAACGGAGTTACTGCACCGTAAGTTCACTCCACAGCTAGCTTGAAATGTCGCTGAAATTCGATAGCTCAAACGGTTGGAACGTTGTCGAGAAGGGCGGTCACGTTGTAACGATTGCGCTGAGAGTCGGGAAGCAAGTTCAGGGAGTGAGTGTTTAATAAATAAACGAAACATAAAACACGAAACACGAACAACACATTGACATGAAACAGATTCAATAACACCTGAGGGGAGAACCAAGAGGAGTGACAGATACAGGGAAGGTAATCAAGGAGGTGATGGAGTCCAGGTGAGTGTCATGAGGCGCTGGTGCGCGTGACGATGGGGACAGGTGTGCGTAATAATCCGTAGCCTGGTGACCTAGAGGTCGGAGAGGGAGCACACGTGACACACGTGTTAGCAAGGCAGATGTCCTGGGTTTTTGCCTAGGTGTGAGCTGAATCAAGAGGAAGCGGTACTTGTGCGACGTCCGTAACGCGTGTGTGTGTGCGTGTGTGTGTGTGTGTGTGTGTGTGTGTGTGTGTGTGTGTGTGTGTGTGTGTGTGTGTCTAACTGCCTGCACTTAAATCTCTGTTATTGTATTTATAAAGCTTCTTTGTCGGTGTGTGTGGAGATTAAGAGTTGTCTGTCTGGCAGCGTGGTGGAACTTTAAGCCACTGGGCTATTACTTAATAGACACACTCATTATTATAATGTTGTTCCATCATCATCATCATCATCATCATCTGAATGTTGTCCCCCATCATCATCATTTGAATGTTGTCCCCCCATCATCATCATCATCATCTGAATGTTGTCCCCCCATCATCATCATCATCGTCTGAATGTTGTTCCACCATCATCATCATCATCGTCTGAATGTTGTTCCATCATCATCATCTGAATGTTGTTCCATCATCATCATCATCTGAATGTTGTTCCATCATCATCATCTGAATGTTGTTCCATCATCATCATCTGAATGTTGTTCCATCATCATCATCATCTGAATGTTGTTCCATCATCATCATCTGAATGTTGTTCCATCATTATTATCATCTGAATGTTGTTCCATCATCATCATCTAAATGTTGTTCCATCATCATCATCATCTGAATGTTGTTCCATCATCATCATCTGAATGTTGTTCCATCATCATCATCATCTGAATGTTGTTCCATCATCATCATCATCTGAATGTTGTCCCCCATCATCATCATCATCTGAATGTTGTTCAATCATCATCATCATCATCATTATAATCTGAATGTTGTTCAATCATCATCATCATCATCATCATCATCTGAATGTTGTTCAATCATCATCATCATCATCATTATAATCTGAATGTTGTTCAATCATCATCATCATCATCATCATCATCTGAATGTTGTTCAATCATCATCATCATCTGAATGTTGTTCAATCATCATCATCTGAATGTTGTTCCATCATCATCATCATCATCATCTGAATGTTGTTCCATCATCATCATCATCATCATCATCATCATCATCATCTGAATGTTGTTCCATCATCATCATCATCATCTGAATGTTGTTCCATCATCATCATCATCATCTGAATGTTGTTCAATCATCATCATCATCTGAATGTTGTTCCATCATCATCATCATCATTATAATCTGAATGTTGTTCCATCATCATCATCATCATTATAATCTGAATGTTGTTCCATCATCATCATCATCATTATAATCTGAATGTTGTTCAATCATCATCATCATCTGAATGTTGTCCCCCATCATCATCATCATCATCATCATCATCATCATCTGAATGTTGTTCCATCATCATCATCATCTGAATGTTGTTCCATCATCATCATCATCATCATCATCATCATCTGAATGTTGTTCCATCATCATCATCATCATCATCATCATCATCTGAATGTTGTTCCATCATCATCATCATCTGAATGTTGTTCCATCATCATCATCATCATCATCATCATCATCATCATCTGAATGTTGTTCCATCATCATCATCATCATCATCATCTGAATGTTGTTCAATCATCATCATCATCATCATCATCATCTGAATGTTGTTCCATCATCATCATCATCATCATCATCATCTGAATGTTGTTCCATCATCATCATCATCATCATCATCTGAATGTTGTTCCATCATCATCATCATCATCATCATCATCATCATCTGAATGTTGTTCCATCATCATCATCATCATCATCATCTGAATGTTGTTCCATCATCATCATCATCATCATCATCTGAATGTTGTTCAATCATCATCATCATCATCATCATCTGAATGTTGTTCCATCATCATCATCATCTGAATGTTGTTCCATCATCATCATCATCATCATCATCTGAATGTTGTTCCACCATCATCATCATCATCATCTGAATGTTGTTCCATCATCATCATCATCATCATCTGAATGTTGTTCCATCATCATCATCATCATCATCTGAATGTTGTTCCATCATCATCATCATCATCATCATCATCATCATCTGAATGTTGTTCCATCATCATCATCATCATCATCTGAATGTTGTTCCATCATCATCATCTGAATGTTGTTCCATCATCATCATCATCATCATCATCATCATCTGAATGTTGTTCCATCATCATCATCATCATCTGAATGTTGTTCCATCATCATCATCATCATCATCATCATCATCATCATCATCATCATCATCATCATCTGAATGTTGTTCCATCATCATCATCATCATCATCATCTGAATGTTGTTCCACCATCATCATCATCATCATCTGAATGTTGTTCCATCATCATCATCATCATCATCTGAATGTTGTTCCATCATCATCATCATCATCATCTGAATGTTGTTCCATCATCATCATCATCATCATCATCATCATCTGAATGTTGTTCCATCATCATCATCATCATCATCTGAATGTTGTTCCATCATCATCATCTGAATGTTGTTCCATCATCATCATCATCATCATCATCATCATCTGAATGTTGTTCCATCATCATCATCATCATCTGAATGTTGTTCCATCATCATCATCATCATCATCATCATCATCATCATCATCATCTGAATGTTGTTCCATCATCATCATCATCTGAATGTTGTTCCATCATCATCTGAATGTTGTTCCATCATCATCATCATCATCTGAATGTTGTGCCATCATCATCATCATCATCTGAATGTTGTTCCATCATCATCATCATCTGAATGTTGTTCCATCATCATCATCATCATCATCATCATCATCATCATCATCATCATCTGAATGTTGTTCCATCATCATCATCATCTGAATGTTGTTCCATCATCATCTGAATGTTGTTCCATCATCATCATCTCATCAGTGGAACTCTGGAGCTCTGTCAGAGTGACCATAGGATTCTTGGTCACCACTCTGACCAAGGCCCTTCTCCACTGTGTTCTTGGGGACCTTCAATGCTGCAGAAGGTTTTTGGTGCCTCGACACAATCCTATCTCGGAGCTCTACGGGCAATTCCTTCGACCTCATGGCATGGTTTTTGCTCTGACATGCACTGTCAACTGTGGGACAGGTGTGTGTCTTTCCAAATCATGTCCAATCAATAGAATTTACCACAGTTTAACAGGGGCGGCAGGTAGCCTAGTGGTTAGAGTGTTGGGCCTGTAACTGAAAGGTTGCCAGATCGAATCCCCGAGCTGACAAGGTAAAAATCTGTCGTTCTACCCCTGAACAAGGCAGTTAACCCACTGTTCCTAGGCTGTCATTGTAAATAAGAATTTGTTCTTAACTGACTTGCCTAGTAAAATAAAGGTTAAAATAATAATAATTTTAGAATAAGGCTGTAACCTAACAAAATGTGGAAAAAGGGAAGGGGAACACAGAAAACAACGGTGGTCCAAGAGTGGAATCAATTAAAGAAAACCCTCTGTGTTCTATTGGATTGGATAGGTAACAGTCCATCCACGATGAGGCAGGTGATGTTAATTCATAACACCTACGTTTTTTCAGCAATATGTTATGATCAATGATTTTGCAGGCTGCACTGAAGTCTAACAAAACAGCTCCCACAATCTTATCAATTTATTTCAGCCATTTGTGTCAGTGCCGAGCATGTTGAGTGCTCTACCTTATAATCATGCTGAAAGTCTTTCTGTAAAATAACATTGTATTTGGTCGAACACGATTTTTTCCAAAAGACTGCTAAGAACTTGTAACAGGCTGATTGGTCTGCTGTTTGAACTATTAAAGGGTGCTTTGCTATTTTTGGGCAGCGGAATGACCTTTGCCTTCCTCCAGGCCTGAAGGCACACTCTGTATTCCACTACCAACCTCAGAAATGTACTATCCAGGATGTCGATTCCAGGTGGTTTGTTCCTTATTTATAGATAGCAAAATTAACTATTTGCAGAATTCAAAACTAAAAAGTGCTTGTCTTTCATTATTTGGTCCGTTATGCATGAATATGAAGGTTCAGCATTTTTTGTTTGCATGTCATGCCTAAGTTTGCTCTTACTAGTGGTTGTCAAAAGGTTTTGTTATGAATGAGCAATCAGCCTCAATGAAGGATGGAGCCGAGTTAGCCTTTCTGCCTAGAATTTCATTTATGTAACAATGTTGAGACGATAGATGCTGGGCGATGGGAAGCAAGTGCAGGGTGGCGCTTTAATAATAAATGAACATGAAACAAAACAAGAACAGCGTCTGGATGAGAGATACAAAATAACATCAATGCAGACAGGGGAATGAAACTGAGGAAGTGACAGATATAGGGTAGGCAATCAATGACGTGATGGAGTCCAGGCGAGTCCAATGAAGCTCCGGTGTGCGTAACCATGGTGACAGGTGTGCGTAATGATGGGCAGCCTGGCGACCTCGAGGGATCAGACGTGACAGTTTAAGGTACTCCAGAGCTTTTTACTATCATTTTATCTTTGTTGCATAGTATAGTTTCTCCTTCTTCTTCTTGTTTAGTTTAGTTACGCGATTTCTCAGTGAACAGTATTGTGGCGAGCTCGGCCAGAAGAAGATGGCAAGAGACAGAGATTGATTTTACCGGAGAGTTCCTGTGCCCCATACACCGCACGACTCCAGGAACGTCACATTTTATTCACCCTACTTCAACTATTAACAATGAACACAACCTCCGGCCATGCAAGGCTCGGTCGCGGTATGCATTTTAACATTCCCCCCTACCCCCATAACCTGAACTAAGACAACTTAAGGAAACATAAACACATAACATTAGCTTATCTACTAAAACATAAACACATAACACAACCGTTTTAATCATAGAACAACAACTACCCACAATCCCCTTGCTCCCTTCAGTTACCACGCAACGTGTGGCTAGCGTATGCCGGCCAGATCGCTACAGTATGTTTGCCAATCTGCTGTGTTGCCAGACTTATATGGCATTTCCTTAGCCTCATCCCTTTCAGCCATACCGCTTTTCACTTTATCGTCTATCCATGGGGATTTGGCAGTTTTAACAGTCAGTTTCTTTATGGGCGCATAGTTGTCAGTAACTGCAAGAACAATTTCATAAATGCTTCAAGTGCAGCGTCAGGATGCTCCTCGTTACACACATCAGACCAACACATATTTTGTCACATCTTTGTCATAGGAAACCTCTTGTATGATCGCTTACACACTTTTACGTGCAGTCTTTGGAACTTTGGTTTTCCTAGATATGGCTAGTGTATTATGACTACATCCGATCGTGTGGATACTGCTTTAGGGAAGATTTCTGCAGAATTAGTAAAGATATGGATGATTTCGTTTCTGTTCTGTTTGTACATAGACAAGTATTCTACTAACTAGACTCCTCTCACAGGTAGTGGCCTCCAGTTCCCAGGAAATGTGTACAAGTAGGGATTTGTATCAAAGGCACTGCGTAAACATTGCTATGGCGGTTTCAATTCAATTCAACTTCCAGGCAGCCTCTGGTCTGCCTCCAAAATCTATCCCTAGGTCTCAACCCACGCCTTGAAGTCTCACATATCATCTCCTAGCCTTTATGTTAGCCGGGAGGAACAGACACGTTGTCTGGCCTCTGGATCAAGTTTTGTTGTGCCTTGTAGTGCCAGAGGGACAAAGAGGATTAGGCCACACAATCAAATGGCCTGATTAGGAAGCAATGTCACAGGCACCTCCGTCACTCACAAACACACACATGGACAACGATGTTCTCACGCAGATAGATATACACACAGATGGTTACATTGTACTTAAGCTTGTACATATATAAAGTGTAATGGTTTGACGTACACATGTAGGTTATATAGCTCACACGTAAACGCAAGTTTAAGGACATACTCTGACTCCTTCTACCCACACCAAATACACATACTGTGCATGCTGTAGTGCAGTTGCTAGAGCATGGCGCTTGTAACGCCAGGATAGTGGGTTCGATTACCAGGACAATGTACGTAAAATGTATTCATGCATGACTGTAAATTGCTTTGGATAAAAGCGTCTGCTAAATGGCATATATAATTAAATAATTCAAAGAATAAGTCAGATGACAATGTCTGCATGGTCAGTCTATGCTAGAGAGCATTCTTTACCCGCTCTGGGTCACCCTGTCCTGGGATAGAGTCTGTATGCTGTGTGCCTGGTGCTGCCGTCCTGCCTGGTCCTCCCACCCTAAAAGACATGTGATTAGGGCTCCCACTCTGCTGTTGACTGGAGAGATAGAGGAGATGAATCAGGCAGCAGCAGCAGATTAAATGATCAGTGGTTTCCCAGCAAGCAGTTAACTTAGCGCTGATGGAAATAAGATGTGCCTGCTGATTTTTCTGTATGTAGGCAGGGAGGTGAACATAACTTCTCCACTGTCTGTCACCACACCTCGTTAGACACACAGAACAGAGAACACACACACACACACACACACTGAGACCAACCATCTCGAAACACACACACGCAGGTATACATTCACTTTTAGAAAAAAGGGTTCCTAAAGTGCTCTTTGACTGTCCCCATTTGAGAACCCTTTTTGGTTCCATGTAGAACCCTTTTTGGTTCCATGTAGAACCCTTTTGGGTTCCATGTAGAACCCTCTGTGGAAAGGGTTCTACATGGAACCAAAAGGGTTCTACCAGGATCCAAAAAGGGTTCTTCCAATGGATCTCCTATGGGGACAGCTGAAGAACCCTTTAAGGTTCTAGTTAGTTACTACAATCCTACTGGTAGTAGTAACATGTTGATCTTCCTCTAGATTGATCTTTGACCAACCACTGCATGTTTTGATGTGAATGTGTGTCATGTGAGAGTTTGCCTGAAGGCAGCTTTAGATGCTGAGCCTTATGCTGATTATGTCAGGCTGCTATCATTATGAGGCAGGTGAGTCTTAGATAGCTCCACCACCCCTGCAGAAGTCAATCATGGTTCAGTAATACTCAAACAGATTACGCTGTTGATCACCTCAAGTGTTCCCCTTAAGTAGCCTGCGTTTTTATGTGTGTGTTAACTGACCTGTGTGTGTATGTGCGTGTTAACTGACCTGTGTGTGTATGTGCGTGTTAACTGACCTGTGTGTGTATGTGTGTGTTAACTGACTTGTGTGTGTGTGTGTGTGTGTATATATGTGTGTTCCAGAGCCACAGTGAGGAAGGGCATATCGTTCAGTACAGCGAGGCCCAGTGACTCAGCCTTATGGGACATCACCCTAGAGCCTGGCAGAGGGGGCGCAAACACCATCTCCGTCGTGTGTCAGAGGAAGACCGCCATCACTGGGAAAAGGTGCGTTTTTAGTATCCCTTATTTTTCCTCAAACATCTTGACTTTTGTAGGCTCTCTTAAATCTTAACAATGGCCTTTCTTTGTCGTGTTCTTACTGATACGTTAGTATCTGAGGTTATTGATGTACAGCCTTTGTCCAAAGAGAAAGGTAGAAGAAACAAACAGGTCGTTTCCAGATTTTCCGAATTCTCCTGTCAGGAAGAAGAACAGATTGCAAAGTGTAATCAGTTTGTTGGTGTGGTCCCGGCAGCTGTGCACACAGCCGGTTGTTGTGTGCAGCAGCTCTCTGTTACATTGTGATTAATCACTCTCCTTTAAAAGGGTACTTTTTTAACGGATAGATGAGGCAAAGTTGCACTGATATTTTCTTAAGGCACTAACTCCCCTGGTTTCTATAAGATATGTTATACATACGTTTTTCCTGGTCATGTGATCAGGAAAAACTCTGGGCCCTAGTTATAATCATACGCAATATGGGCCATTTTCCGGGACAGAGATCAAGCCTAGTCCTGGACTAAAAAAAGCATTCCTCAATGGAGAATCTCCATTGAAATAGACTGTAGCACTAATCTGTGTCTGGGAAATCTGCCCTATAACTACAAGGAATAACGTACAGTAGTTGACAATGGCAATCAGTTGTCAAATCAAAGTTTTTTTGTCACATTCGCTGAATACAACAGGTGTAGACCTTACAGTGAAATGCTTACTTACAAGCCCTAACCAGCAGTGCAGCATTTAAGTAAAAAATAAGTATTAGCAATAGATAAGTAAAGAAATTTAAAACAGTAAAATAACAGTAGCGAGGCTATATACAGGTGGTACCGGTACAGAGTCAATGTGCGGGGGCATTGGTTAGTCGATAGTCCGAGTAGCCATTTGATTACCTGTTCAGAAGTCTTATGGCTTGGGGGTAAAAGCTGTTGAGAAGCCTTTTGGACATAGACTTGCGCTCCGGTACCTCTTGCCATGCGGTAGCAGAGAGAACAGTCTATGACTGGGGTGGCTGGAGTCTTTGGCAATTTTTAGGGCCTTCCTCTGACACCGCCTCGTATAGAGGTCCTGGATGGCAGGAAGCAGTGATGTACTGGGCCGTACGCACAACCTTCTGTAGTGTCTTGCGGTCGGAGGCCGAGCAGTTGCCGTACCAGGCAGTGATGCAACCAATCAGGATGCTCTCGATGGTGCAGCTGTAGAACATTTTGAGGATCTGAGGACCCATGTCTTATCTTTTCAGCCACCTGAGGGGGAATCGGCTTTGTTGTGCCCTCTTCACGACTGTCTTGGTGTGTTTGGACCATTCTAGTTTGTTGGTGATGTGGACACCAAGGAACTTGAAGCTCTCAACCTGCTCCACTACAGCCCCATCGAATGGGGGCATGCTCGGTGCTCCTTTTCCTGTAGTCCACAATCATCTCCTTTGTCTTGATTACGTAGAGGGAGAGGTTGTTATCCTGGCACCACACTGCCAGGTCTCTGATCTACTCCCTATAGGCTGTCTCGTCGTTGTTGGTGATCAGGCCTACCACTGTTGTGTCGTCTGCAAACTTAATGATAGTGCTGGTGTCGTGCCTGGTCATGCAGTCATCGGTGAACAGGGAGTACAGGAGGGGACTGAGGGGCCCCCATGATGAGGATCAGCGTGGCAGATGTTTGTTACCTATCTTTACCACCTGGGGGGGCGGCCCGTCAGGAAGTCCAGGATCCAGTTGCAGAGGGAGGTGTTTAGTCCCATGATCCTTAGCTTAGTGATGAGCTTTGAGGGCACTATGCCGTTGAACACTGAACTTATTGATAAGCATTTGTGTCATCTGACCTCTTCTTTATTGACCGAGTCACTGGTGCTTCCTGCTTTAATTTTTAATCAGGAGGATGGAATTATGGTCAGATTTTCCAAATGGAGGGCGAAGGAGAGCTTTGTATGCGTCTCTGTGTGTAGTGTAAAGGTGGTCTAGAGTTTACTTTTTTTATTTTTTATTATTATTATTAATTTTTTCTCTGGTTGCACATTTAACATGCTGGTAGAAATTAGGTAAGACTGACTTAAGTTTCCCTGCATTAAAGTCCCCAGCCACTAGGAGTGCCGCCTCTGGATGGGCATTTTCCTGTTTGCTTATTGCCTTATACAGCTGACTGAATGCGGTCTTAGTGGTAAATACACAGCTACGAAAAACATAGATGAAAACTCTCTTGGTAAGTAGTGTGGTCTACAGCTTATCATGAGATACTCTACTTCAGGCGAATAAAATCTAGAGACTTCCTTAGATTTCGTGCACCTGCTATCTTGCCGGTGCAGCGTATTTCCTGCCAGCTGAATGTTATCCATGTCGTCGTTCAGCCACAACTCTGTGAAACATAAGATATTACAGTTTTTGATGCCCCGTTGGTAGAATATTCGTAATCTATCTGATTGTCTAATGTATTGTCCAATGATTGTACGTTTGCTAGTAATACTGATGGTAAAGGCAGGTTTCCCACTTGCCGTCGGTGGATCCTTACAAGGCACCCCGATCTCCGTCCCCTATACCTGCGTCTCTTTCTACTACCAATGACGGGGATTTGGGCCTTGTCTGAAGTACATTCTCCGAGTCGGGCTCATTGAAAAATAATTGTTCATTGGAGAAAAATAAAACATTGTCCAGTCCGAGGTGAGTAATCGCTGTCCTTATATCCATAAGCTCTATTCGGTTATAAGAGACAGTGGCAGAATGTACAAAACAAGTTACAAATAACGCAAAAAAACACATAATAGCACGATTGGTTAGGCGCTTATAAAACGGCTGCCTTTACCTCCGGCGCCATTGTATCATCTAATTGTTTGCTATGCTCTTTGATATTATCATGATATCAGTAATAACGTTAGTAATCTTCCTGTCTATCGCAGAGGGGGAGGGATCAACTGTGTTAATATAAACAGTTTAGAATATTTCTCCATGATGTCACTGCCGGGAGTGGTGCCAGGTAAACAACCTCTCCCTCAACTTCAGCAAAACAAAGGAGCACACCCCCATCCTCATCAACGGGGCCGCCGTGGAGACGTTCAAAAACTTCAAGTTCTTCTGCGTACATATATCAGAGGAGCTGAAATGGTCAAACAACACGGACACCATAGTGAAGAAGGCGTGAAAGCCACTCTTCAACCTGAATCAATTTGGCCTGTCCCCGAGGGCCCTCAGTGTTCTACAGGAACACCATCGAGAGCATACTGTCGGCCTCCATCACAGCCTGGTACGGCAACTCCGCCGTGGACTGCAAGGTGCTACAGAGGGTGGTACGCTCAGCCGAACACACCATTGGGTGCACACTGCCTGCCCTCCAGAACACCTACAACACCAGGGGTCACATGAAGGCCAAGAAGATCAACAGGGACCCCAGCCACCCGAGCCATGCCCTGATGTTCCCGTTTCCATCACTCAGATGTGGGCAGTACAGGAGCATCATGACAGAAACTGTAAGACTTTCCAAGAGTTTCTACCCCCAGACCATAAGGCTACTGAATAGTCACCACTAGTCAGCTACCTGTTCCCCTCCTACCACCCCGGACAGTAGACTGGGCATGTTGGCCTTAGAGGACAGTATCACACAGCATCACATGCAGTACAGCATCAATGATGTAGTGTCAACATGGACATTTGTGTGATGCTATCACAGCACTTCCTGATCCAGATGGAAAAACACACCTCTGCCCAGCAACCTCCCAGCACATGCCATCCCCCTCAGACAAACACACACACACACACACACACACACACACACACACACACACACACACACACACACACACACACACACACACACACACACACACACACACACACACACACACACACACACACACACACACACAGTAATCATCAGTGATCCTCAGTGCGTTATCCGGGCTTAACCGCTGGCTGGCACAGTCCTGGCAAGATTAGGAGCCCAGATATTCCAAGTCCTAGCAGTGGTATTAACCAGTGAACAGACCAGTGAACACTCAGAGGGGTTTACAGAAGTTAACCCCGCCCCCTCCCCAGCACTCTGAAACTGATGATAAGACCACAGCTTTACAAGATACGACCCCCAAAGCCCCCAGAGAGGGTTTCCAGGAAAAAGAGGGGGAACTACCACCTCTTTCTCCTCCGTTCCTGTGCTGTAGTAATTGAGTGGAATCATGGTTAAAAATGTTTACAATGGAATCCTGTCCAATCTCATTTATTGAGGAATAAAATACTGCAATATGTAGAGCAGAGCTATCTAGAGGTCTGAGCTGAGCTGAAGAGAGGCTGAAAAAAGTTTGATCTGCAGGCCAGAGATGGAGGAGAAAAATGGAGCATATAGAGATGGAGAGGAGGAAGGAGAGAAAGATTGAGGAGAGAAGATGGAGAGAGCTGGAGTGAATAATACAACACAGTAAACCAACACAGTTTCCTACTGACAGCACCAGAAAGCACCAGAAAGGACAACCACACATCTGTTGTCTAGCAACTCCTTGACCAAACAGAGTGCTCTGAACTCCCCTCCCCTCCACTGCCACCAGACCTCCCATTCCTGTATTACATATACTATAAACAAGGTTTAGGTAAGAACATGATCCTTTTATAATAACACTGGGGGTTTGAATGTGCATGTTAGATATAAGGGGGTCTTGTTGTTGATTGCAGCATACATCTTGTTGATTGCAGTATGTCCATTCATAAGCTGTGACACATTCTATTGAATGCTACTGTGAATATCAGTAGGATGCAAAATGTGAATGTATCTGTATTTCTGGATTGACAGGGGTCTGTTGGAGGTCTTGCAGCTTGACTTTGAGACCAAGGAGTTGACTGAGCAACAATTAGAGAGCCAGATGATCACATGGCGTTTTGAAACAGGAAACATCAAGGATGTTGGCGTCATGAGGATCTATACCACCCAGAGAGACTACGTGGGCCTGACACCAATGGTCATGGTGAGGAGCACGTGTGCGTGCCTTTTATGTGTGTGCACATCTGGCATTTTATTTTTATGCGTGCATGCACCTGTGTATAGATGCGCCTGGGTTTGTATGGCACAGCAGTAGTTGCATTAACTGTAACACCACCACTTTATTCTCCCTGCAGTGTGACTAGAAGTTGAATTAAACTCCCCTGGATGTGCAATTAAGTACTGTCTGGGTCTACCGTAAATGTATGTCTGTTGTTACTCTCATCTGGTTTGATGTTTTATGGAGGAGGCGTGGGCTATAAAGGAACAATAATGTGTGTGTGTCAATGATTGGGAGAGCGCTGGAGAGGGGGATATCCAAAGGTACAAGTACTAAGTATAGATCTGGTTTGTCAGAAGATGGTAATACCACCTGTGTACTTGTGACAGTAATTAAGCCCTTTTTCACAGCGGTGTTGGTACTTCAAATCCCATAGGGATTGCTTCAGTACAGTAGGTCTGTACAATACAACACAATACAACTTTATTGTACTGGTAGTCAGTTTGGGTGACTTTCAGTGGCAGGACTAGAGAATGGCGGTCGGCAGCTGTTGTGCTGTGCGGCTGAGTTCTGAATGACTTACAGGCTACCCTGCAACATTTGTCGAGAGCTGCACTTAAATCTACATCAGCTAGGCCATACAGTCATCAGCCACTGTATCAACCAACACACCTCCTAGATTTTAAACCCATGTTCAAAGAGGGGTTATAGAGCTATAAGAGAGATCTTATCAGCCGTAGACCAACCTTGATTTGTCTACTTATGTTAAGGAGGTAAGCTGTTAACACACACGCGCAGACTTAACTGTACAAGGAAGTGCGTGAGTGCGTGTGCATGTAATTTTGTGATTGTGTGCGTTCATGCGAGTGTGTGTGTACATGTGCATGCCAATCTTTGTGTGTGTGTGTGTGTGTGTGTGTGTGTGTGTGTGTGTGTGTGTGTGTGTGCGTGCGTACATGTGAATGCCCATTTTTGAATGTGGATATCGGCCTGCATCACATGGTCACTCTGTCCTGTCTGTCCCCTGTAGGACAGTGACGTGCTGAACACAGCTGTCCTGACTGGTAAGAAAGTGTCTGTCCCAGTCAGGACTCTGGTTGTGGAGGCTGACGGCTCTGTCACCGATGTCACCAACTACACTAACTGCCGGTCCACTGACGAGAACGTGCTGAAGGTACAGCTTTGGAAGTCCTGTTCACTGTTGCTCTACAGATGTAGGATCTTAATTTGATCACATTGTTGCAGAATAACTTCCCTTTAATACAGGACATTTAAAACTTGTAGTGTATTTGAGGTTTAAAAAGGCTGGTGACGTTTATAATTTCCACGTTGAAATTTCAGACTTGATTTTCCCTTATGATCCACATAATCCACATAATAAGTAAGATTTCATGTTGCTGTAGGATTATTTTCCTGCTGTAGCAAACTGGCTCAAATTAAGATCCTATACCTACTGTATCTGTATGTTGCAAGAGAACAAGACAACCATCCTTATGACTATCACATTCAGAATCAATCAGAGACCATACTAAAACCATACTAAAAATCATACTTGCATGTGAAATGCTATATTAGAGCAGATGTTGTATAAAAGAGGATCTCATGGAGCCAATGGTATAAGGACTTTACTCCATTAAGAGAGAGAGAGAGAGAGAGAGAGAGAGACACAGAAAGATAGAGAGAGAGAGAACAGTCCCCCAGAAAATTGAGAAAAGGCTAGGCAAAGAGCAGGAGAGCAAGTGAGAAAATTATATTATAGCCTAGCATTTTCTATTAAGAGGTGACTCACCTGAGCTGGTCTTTTCAAGGTAAGGGCGGGTTTGTATTTCTGTATGTTTATTATGACTGTTTCCAGTTATTAGATCACTCTCTCTTCCCAGTCAGTGACCCCTCTTAGAACAAAGGGCCTCAATGGGTCAGGGTAAGCAATCAGCCAAGCATGACTCCCGAGCATGGATACATTTCTATACACATACACACAGATACAATATGATGGATATATTTCTATACACATACACACAAATACAATATGATGGATACATTTCTATACCCATACACACAGATACAATATGATGGATATATTTCTATACACATACACACAAATACAATATGATGGATACATTTCTATACCCATACACACAGATACAATATGATGGATACATTTCTATACCCATACACACAGATACAATATGATGGATACATTTCTGTACACATACACACAGATACAATTTGATTGTTCCACAGCATTCTCTATTCTCTCTCTCTAAGTACTTAAATTGATAAGTCTTAGATTGCTAAGGGCTAGATTCAATCCGGACTGCATGAGATCTGCGTTTTAAACGCAATTGAACATATTACAGTCATTTCGATTGAACCGACAAATGCAGGGGAAACATTTTAAATCGTACTATAATGTGGATCCTCTGTGACCCAGATTGAATCTAGCAACTATGGTAACAGGCGCCTCACATTTTAAAGAAATTAATGGGCTAGTACATTATGGGCAAGTAGACTTCAGCTTGCTAAGCACGTCACATAACTTCTCATGAAGAGGTTATGTTCTTTAATAACTCAGCCTCCCCAGGTATCCTTAATGTTTTGTCTACTCAGTGTTCTTTAATAACTCAGCCTCCCCAGGTATCCTTAATGTTTTGTCTACTCAGTGTTCTTTAATAACTCAGCCTCCTCAGGTGTCCTTAATGTTTTGTCTACTCAGTGTTCTTTAATAACTCAGCCTCCCCAGGTATCCTTAATGTTTTGTCTACTCAGTGTTCTTTAATAACTCAGCCTCCTCAGGTGTCCTTAATGTTCTGTCTACTCAGTGTTCTTTAATAACTCAGCCTCCCCAGGTGTCCTTAATGTTCTGTCTACTCAGTGTAGTTTCTTTAGTCTTTCTCTTAACAACATGTTTTCCTATTTCTCCTTTCTTTCCTCCTCTTCCCCCCAGGTGTCGGATCGTTGTGACTATGTGTTTGTTAATGGGAAGGAGACGAGGGGGAGGACGAGGATGGTGCTCAACTTCACCTACAGCTACCTGAGCGCCCAGCTGGAGATGAGTGTGTGGATGCCCCGCCTCCCCCTGCTTATCGACGTAGCCGACCCCCAACTCAGCCAGATCAAGGGCTGGAGGGTCCCCGTGGCCGCCGGCAACAGGAGGTGTGGTTTTGCTTCCACATACCGATGTTGAAAGAGCTTAAGCCTTTGTCAATACTATTTAGAAATCCACAGTACAGAACGAGAGAGCTGATGCCAAGACCTGCTGCAGCAAGGGCTGGAGTTTGGCATTCATGAAGAATTCAAAGAAGGATTAGATCAACAGTTTGTTTGCACAAAACTTAATAACAAATCATCACAAGAGCCACTAGTTGTGATCTTGTGAAACATTACAGATAGATGAATCCATAAAAAATGTTTAACTAGGCAGTTAAAAACAAATTATTATTTACAATGGCGGCCTACACCGGTCAAACTCAGAAGACATTGGGCCAATTGTGTGCCACCCTATGGGACTCACAGTCACAGCCGGTTGTGATAGTCTGGATTCGAACCAGGTTGTCTGTAGTGACACCTCTAGCACTGAGATACACTTGGGAACTCTCTCATAGTACACTAAGTACTATGAGACAGGGTAGGGAATGGAAATGCTCCAGTTTATCAGCCTTGACTAATGCATCTTACTATACTTTACAATAATAATCTATCATCACATGACTGTTAGTTACATTAGTGTGTTATTCCCCGTAGAAGGGACACAGACTTGCTCTCAGAAAACAGGTCCGTAGGGTCTCACTCAATAGTGAGCGTCTTACTGCTGCCTGAGGTGGATGGATTGTGTAGGGTGTTGTTGTTTTCTCTGGAGCTACACTGTATGTTTACATGGTTATGGTTGGTGTCAGAACTAGCTACCCAAACCCATTCAACCTCTACCATCTCACTATTTTTTTAAGAGTATACAATTAGTTTTACATTACTCTGTGGTCAGAGTACTCCCCCCCCCCCACCCCCCCCCCCCCCCACTCTCTCTCTCACACACACCCTCTTTCTCTCAAACACCCTCTCTCTATCTTGCTCTCTCTTTCTCAGGACCAGCTGGGACAGTGATGAAGAGGAGGAGATGAAGAAGGGCAGGGGCTGCATGCTACAGTACCAACACACTGTGGTCAGGGTGCTCACACCCTTTGTGGCCGAGCCGTCAGACCCAGCTCCAAACCCCATGGTAGGGGGAGTGAGGGGGTCTCTGGATACTTTCCTGGGGCCGGACTGGCAGGTGGATGTCACCAAGCTGGTGCGCTACTCTCTCAGGGTGGGAGACCAATCTATAGCCAGACTGCATGCTGGGACTGTACTGCAGGGACGCGCTGCAGGGACCACCACTATACAGGTAATATGTGTGTGTGTGTGTGTGTGTGTGTGTGTGTGTGTGTGTGTGTGTGTGTGTGTGTGTGTGTGTGTGTGTGTGTGTGTGTGTTTGTCTGTGTGAATACTAATGTGTGTGTATGATGTTGCAGGTGATGTCTCCTCTGTCTGACTCGATCCTGGCTGAGCGGATGGTCAGGGTTCTGGAAGACAAAGTGAGCGTGACAGAGCTGGGAGTGCAGCTGGTCTCTGGCCTCTCTCTGTCCCTCCAGCTCAGCCCAGGGAGCAACAGGGCCATCATTGCCACGACTACCACACAGGAAGTCATGCAGAGACCCAAACAGGTAACTAGACAAATTGTGTAAAATCAAACCTGATTCAAACCTATTATACAAAATAAAGTACTTCCAAAGAACAAGCCCCAACTACACATTGTACCATTCAAAAGCTGGTGGGGAGGGACAATTAGCAATAGTGGAAAACCTGTACCCTCAAAGCCCTTCACAATACATGAATAACAGTAGCCTGGTAGCCTAGCAGCATGTGGTTTGTCCCTGTGATTCCTGTGTGTGTGAGGGAATGGTGTCCACAGCTCAGGACTGTAGTAGAGTGGCCACTCTGTGAGCCAGACAGAGTGCATGGACGCAGTTTAACAGCTCACACTGTGAGTGGGGAAACCATTAGGCAGTAGTCCATACTCCATAACCAGCACTATGACAGCCCTGTGCTGCCTGGGGCCTGGCCAATCGCTAGCTTGACCCAGCCAATACTCAACCTAGAACGGAGCACATGCCCATTTGTTTCTATGTTGGCTAAGTAAAATACAATTCCGGGCTATGCATAATGTATTTCACCTCAGAATATAGGCCTGGCCTCTGGCTCCAATTGTTCATTATCAGCTAACAGCTCTCTGATTCTATTGGACTGACTGTGGTGGGAGTAATTAATTGACATTGCACCCTCTGGTGGCTAGTGCAAATGGTGTTTATTCTCCATCGATATTGATATTGATCCCTGTGGTTAAATTGAGTTTCACGCCATGATGTGATAGGACTTGGTCTGTGATAGAATAGCCTTCAAGCTAATTATAATGAGATTAACAGAGGCAATTCTTAGATACCGACAAATTGAGGGATTAGCTATTATGTCAACACAACGGACAAAACTCTGACGCAGGAATTGAAATAGTTATTGGGTTGCTTGAGAATCCTGTGGAAAGATGCAAAATATTATCAGCTCCTGCTTTGCCACCTACTCTTATGCATTAACGCAACTATTTATACGAGGGAATATTTGGAAATGAATTGATGTTCTTTATGTCTGCACATGGGGAGAATATTGATTTCCTGACTGTATTTTGACCTACTTCAGAGAATTCACAACCCTCTGCTTATCCTGTCTCTGTGTTATTTCCATGTTTAGGAGGCATTGGTCAGCTGCCGGGTCCAGTTCAGTGATGGCTCAGTGACCCCTCTGGATCTCTTCGACCGCAGTGTCTACTCCCTGACTGTGACCTCTGGGGACAACAGTGTGGGGACCGTGCGCCAGACCCCCGAGTCAGCGTTTGTGGTGGCGGAGGGCGAGGGTCAGGGGGAGCTGGTGAAGGCTGAGCTGAGGATCTGTGAGGAGTGCCAGAAGTCTAAGAGGAAGAGCAAGCTGGTGGTGGGCAATGGTCTTCTTAGGGTCACTTTCCAGAAAGGCATCAGGACGGATGGAGGGGGTGGTGGTGGTGGTGCTGGCTATGGCAGTGATGGTTCAGAGTCAGATGTAGAGCATAAGCCAGTCGTGACATCACCACGGGAACTCACGCCAGTTGTGACCTCACCACGGGCTCTGACCGAGGGGGACGGAGACAGACGCTCGTTCAGGAGCACCATGCCAGACCGCCAGGAGAGCACCATAACTGATGTCACCACGTCAACAGCCAGGGCTCAGAAAGTGGCTGGAGGTGGCATCTCTACAATCAGAGAGGGCATCAGCAGCACCACCACCAACACTGATAGTATTATCACCACCATGGGCAAACCTGGCACGGACAAACCTCAGGTGACTGGCAGAGCTGGCAGGGACAGAAGCCAGGGCAGAGGACAGGGGCTGAGGAGAGACTCGGGGAACCTGGTGGAAAAGCCCAGCCAGAAAAAAGAGATGCCCAAAGCAGAGGCACCACCCCAGAAAGAGCAGCCCAGTAACCTGGTGAAGATGTTCAAAGCCATGTCAGACCTGGAGATTGGCATCTTCGCCCTGGTGGGAGTCTCTGTCTTGGCCATCCTGGCCTTCCTGCTCAACTGCGCCTCATATAATCTTTGCTTCCGGGGCAACAAGACACCTGTCCAGGGCAACCCAGACCACAACGGCCCCAAGGAGCACAGGCACGACTGGGTGTGGCTGGGGACCACCACAGGGCCAGCATCGGGCAACCCACCCCAGGTCTCCACCCTCAAACGGAAGAACCACGGATCTATTGAGTCCCACCACAGCCTGCAGAGACAATGCTCCACAGATAGCCACGGGGCTCTGGAGAGCAGCCTGAGTATGAGTGCTATCCCAGAGAAGACAGCCTCCTTGGGCAGGAGGAGCAGCTCCCAGCAGGTCCCCACCCTGGAACCTATGGCTCAGCGTTCAGCCACCCTCCTGGCAAAGCCCACCCTTAGCGATCCACTCCATTCCCCCACAAGCAAGAGGAACCAGGTCCAGTTCACCACCTTCACAACACTGGACATTAAGCACCTGGCTGCCCTGAAGAGGAACGGAGTGGACTTTCACTGGGCCAGTCAGACTGGGGGAGCAGGGGAGCGTCAGGGGCCACTACCTGACATGCTATGGCCTGTAGTCACACCCCTGGGCCAACCACAGTGATACTGTTCTCTCTCTCTCTGTGTGTGTGTGTGTGTGTGTGTGCATTTGTGTGTTCTGAACCTGTTTAAGCGTTTAGATGTGTACTTAGTGAAGATACACTTTCTACTACACATATACACAGATTAATAGGTTTACGGTCACTTGCATTCCATTAAGTCACACACATGACCAAATGACCTCATTAATACATAATGGTGAAAAGAGTTGTATGGTTAACTGTAAATAATGTACTGTATATTTCTACAGATTATTGTTTACACATTTCTAACTGTTTAAATGCATTTAATTGCTGTTTCATTTCCTATTACTTTTGAACATTTGTATGGCGAAAATAGCTTCAGTATTCACTTTATATCAGTTGTCAGGGCAAATGCATCATGAAAGACATCCAGCCTTTGTACATTTGTATGAGTCCTCAACAGAATAGCTTTAGTTTGTACAATTCGTCAGAGAAAATGCAAAATGTATGAAATATATTATTGTAAAGTTATTTTAGACAGACCCACCTTTTGAGTGGATATTGATTCAAATTGTATGTGCTATGCAAACACAGTTCATGTAGAGTTTGAATTGAATATTTGCACCAACCGAACAATGAATTTACCTCTGCTTCCCTTGGTTGAAAGAGTCCATTTATAAAAAATGTATAGTCTTGTCCTCAGCACAGAGTAATACATTTTTAAGAGAGGATGTTTTTATGTGTAAATGAAGACGAACGGTGCTCTGTCTATGCAATGCTTTTGCCTTTTTTAGGCTGAAATGTTAAATTCCTATGAGATTTAAAGTGGAACTGAAACATTTTAGCATCATCAAATCTTATTAAAATTTGTTCATATACACCCCAGGAAGAATATTACACTTTTTATTTTTTTTCTGACAAACAAGCACTTAGATATGGTAATTTTCCCGGTTTCATAAATTCTTAGAATGTTTGGGAATTACGCATAGCAGCTGTGCGTTTGGTTTTGGACAATTTATAGAATTAATAGACACTGCAGTAAATAAAACCTAATAAAAACATCTGTCTAGTCCAGGACTGGAGTCTATGCAGACCGGTGCGCTATAGCCAATCAGAGCTACAGTAGGCCTTTATGCAAACAAGCCATTTGCCACACGGGAATGCATCATTCACTTTGAACTGGACTGTGTGTTTACAGGCAGTTGCAACAGCGCGGCTTTAGATCATTAGAATGCATTCGTCAAAAGCCATAAAATACATATTTCTGCAAATACGACGGGGTTATCTTACATTTGGGAACTTTACAGTCCTGTTGATCAAACAACCATAAAAGGGATGGCTATCTTTCCCTATACGCACATCAACAACAACAAAATCAACAACTAATGCTAGCCAGAGCAAGATGAGATAAAATCTATGGGAACACTAGATAAACCCTCTAAAAATTGCGCTGATAAATGATTGGGGATAGTATTGATTTGTCCCAACCAAGCACCCAAGCTAACTGGCTAAAGTTGGCTAGCTAGCTACTTCCAGGCAAAAGATAGAGAACACCTCACTCTGACCATTTTACTTGTTATCTAGAGCATTCGTGACTAACTAATTCAACAGGTGTTGCGCGTTTGTAAATCCATCGGTTATTCTGTGCTCTGGCACTCTCGTCTGAGTAGATAGCCAGAGTGAAGAGATATGCTAATTAGATAACTGTCGTTCCAAGTTCAGCACAGCTAGCTAGAAAAGCAATTCACATTTCTTGCTAGCTAACAAAATGGCACCCGCGTAACTAGCTGTGTAGCCACCTAAAAATGATATGAGGGGGGGGGGGGGGGAGTCAGTCACTCACCCACCCCTCCAATGACAGGGCATCCTCCTAGCAGCTAGCTATCTATCTAGCTAACGTTAGGCTGTGGTTTTTAGCTTGCTACATACGTAGATACGCTAGCCTATTAGCCACATTATGACTGACTTGTCATCATTGCCCTTGCTAAGTTGGTTGTATTGACATTCCCAACCTTTGTTACATTCGTCTATTTTTGTCATTAAAACTGAAAAAGTGCATTTGAATGGAGGCTGTCAGTAATGTACCTGGCCAGCTGTGATTTACAACTGATAGTGATCTTTTTGGGACTACCAAGAAATGTATTGTTGAATTATATGAATCATGCATTGAACTGCATCCATCTATTCTGCCAACAATGCCTTACTGTCATGGAATTTTGAGTCAAATAGAACCTATTTTTAAAACCTCTTACAGGGAATGTTATATTTCCACTGATTTTATGATTGTCTGTTTGTTTCATAACTGAAAAGTAGTTAAAACGCTGTCAGTTCCACTAACCAATACATGAATAAAGGACAGTGGAGTGGATGCATCGGGAGCTGAATTTAATCAGTGTGATTATTTTTATATTCAAAACACACAATAATTGGTGAAATTGTCTGAATAGTTTTTTCTTTATTACTATAGAGGCCATTGGAAATTGTGAGAGTCCCTGAGCATTGGTTTGTCCATCTAAGTGGTGTGGCATACAGTACAGTACGTGTCAGGAGGCCTCAGAGGTCCCTACCTGTACGATGCCTGTGACCTGAAGTCACTCACTGAATGAGGTCAATTTTGACTGCTAGGAATGAATAAGAGAGAGAGAGAGAGAGAGCAATAGTGCCACCACACACCTGAGGAAATCTTGTTTTCTATCTTCTGTCAGAGTACAGAAGCGATAACTCTCTCCCTCTCTAAGGTGTAACCATGGCGATACATCTCTAAATTACATTTCAGCAGCAGATGTATAAAAAGCAGGTGCCTGGCTTACACTAGCCCAGATAATCTGATGAGCTGAGCCTCGAAAACTGGCAGCGGTGGATTTGACAGCATGCATCATTCCCTCCTGCTGTAGTGGGGACGGATTTGAAATGTTGATAAAGGCACTTTTAATAACTTTCCCCCAAAATGATCTCCCTCTACACGTCCAGGATGTTTGGTATGTGGGTAAACTCTCTCCCCTACAGTTGGTTTATCTTTCTTACAGGAGCTGGAGAGGTAAATACACTTGTACCTCTGAGAGTTCCTCTGAATCAAAATGGTTTCTAGTGTGTCTGACCACAAAATTCCTGTAATAACCTCTAAAGGAACGTGTCCCGCCCTCGGGACGCTTGAGCTAACGTGCACTAATGTGAATAGCATGACGTAAGTAACAAGAACATTTCCCAGAAAGCTTAAATTCTTGTTAATCTAACTGCACTGTCCAATATACAGTAGTTATTACAGTGAAAGAATGCCATGCTATTGTTTGAGGAGAGTGCACAGTTATGTACTTGGAAATGTATCAATAAACCAATAGGCACATTTGGGCAGACTTGATACATTTTGAACAGTAATGCAATGGTTCATTTGATCAGCCTAAAACTGCTGACATCTAGTGGCCAAAATATATATTGTGCCTGGACTCCAAAGTAATATAATGACCTTTCTCTTGTATTTCAAATAATATTAATATCCTTGCTTCAGGTCCTGAGCTACAGGCAGTTAGATTTGGGTATGTCATTTTAGGCGAAAATGGAAAAAAAGGGTCTGATCCTGCAGCCGCGCTATCATTACAGTGACCCTTTAATCTGGAGCATCAGCTTCCCTATTGACAGATTTAAGGGATTTGGGTCATTGTGTTGGGGAGGGATTAGTGTGAATTAGTGGACCCTATCCATGGCACATGCCCTTTAATGTGGGCCAGAGAAGAGATTGTTACTTGTTGCTATGCTAACAACACTACCCTGGGTTTTATTCAGACATACCCACTCGTACTCAACAGGTTTGGATGGTGCCATCTTGGTTTAGTTGTAAATGCCCATTTAACATGACTTTGCTTCAGGTTTGCCATAATAGATGGAATATTATTCTAATTATGTAGTGTTATTTACTATACAGCAGTGGTGAAAAAAGTACTTAATTGTCATAAAAGTGAAGATACCTTAATAGAAAATGACTCAAGTAAAAGTGAAAGTCACCCAGTAAAATACTACTTGAGTAAAAGTCTAAAATAATTTGGTTTCAATTATACTTAAGTATCAAAAGTAAATGGAATTGTTAAAATGAACTTAAATATCTAAAGTAAAAGTAAATAGTAAATAGTTTTCTTGATTTTTTTATTGACGGCTAACCAGTGGCACACTCAAACAATCAGACATAATTTACAAACAATGAATTTGCGTTTAGTGAGTTAGTAGGTGAGTCAGATCAGAGGTAGTAGGGATGACCAGGGATGTTGTCTTGATAAGTACGTGAATTGGACCATATTCCTGTCAAAATGTGACTAGTACTTTTGGGTGTCAGGGAATGTAATGTTTTCTTTAGGATTGTAATGAAGTAAAAGCAAAAGTTGGCAAAAATATAAATAGTAAAGTAGAGATACCCCAAAATACGACTAGTGTTTTGTATTTTTACTTAAGTACTTTACACCACTGATATAAAGTGCCTCTAGCCTTGTGCTTCAATTGTTTCATGTAGGCTACAGTATTTCCTTATTGAATTCTCTGATCATATGTTTACCTTTACTGTACCTGTCCCTGTGAGAGTGAAATGACTGGAAGTTTAGATATGAGAGCTGTTTAATAGAAAGCACTGTTTTGAGATGAAGAAGACAGGAGATCAGAAAACCAACAGTCTAACAGTGTCACAGTGTGCAACAGGAGTTCTGCCTGGTGGTTCATTAACTCACCAAAGGCAACAGATCTCCCGGTGATAGTTACTGTCACTGCTAAGCAACGATAATGTCAGGCTGTAAAGCAGGGCAAGGTTACTACGCAACGATAATGTCAGTCTGTAAAGCAGGGCAAGGTTACTATGCAACGATAATGTCAGTCTGTAAAGGAGGGCAAGGTTACTACGCAACGATAATGCTGGGCTGTAAAGCAGGGCAAGGTTACTACGCAACGATAATGCCAGTCTGTAAAGCAGGGCAATGTTACTACACAACGATAATGCCAGTCTGTAAAGCAGGGCAATGTTACTACACAACGATAATGCCAGTCTGTAAAGCAGGGCAAGGTTACTACGCAATGATAATATCAGTCTGTAAAGCAGGGCAATGTTACTACGCAATGATAATGTCAGGCTGTAAAGCAGGGCAAGGTTACTACGCAACGATAATGTCAGTCTTTAAAGCAGGGCAAGGTCAGTGGGAGGGAGAGAGAGAGAGGGAGGGAGAGAGGAAGGTTGAGGACACAGTAAAACAAGGAGATTAAGCCCACAGCAACCTGTGTATAAAGAGGTAGCCAGTGAAGCCTGTGATGAGGACCTGAGAGGGACCACACACAGTCAATGCCCCACGGCACCATGGGACAGATTCTCTCTGTCAGGGGGGTGGTGGAGCAGAACAAACAACAACATACATTTTTTTGTCCCTCCCTCTCGGTTTTCTCTCTCTTTCCCTCTCTCTCTCCCTCGGTTTTCTCTCTCTTTCCCTCTCTCTCTCCCTCTCGGGTTTCTCTCTCTTTCCCTCTCTCTCTCCCTCTCTGTTTTCTCTCCCTTTCCCTCTCTCTCTCCCTCTCGGTTTTCTCTCTCTTTCCCTCTCTCTGTGAATCTCCAGTCGATCAATCAATACCCTAGCCTGAGGGAGAGGAATGTGACTAATTCACATAAAAAGTTTTTGAGAGAGTGAGAGCTCTCACAGTGTGTATAGATTGTTTGTGGATCAGAAGATTTAAACTGGTGGCAGATACATGTTTCATACTGTAAAGAAGTCTTCAGCAGAAAACTTGTAGGATGAGTAGATTTAGCGTTTTGCTGAATCATCATGACAGTATATCTCCATCCAGGAAGCTGCAGGGTGCTTTCGGGTGAAAGCGAACTTTAGAAAGTGAGACAATGGGTACAAGACCATGGTGCTTACCTACGGAGAACAAGAGGAACTGACCCTCCCTACCTTCAGGCTATGCTCAAACCCTACACCCCAAACCGAGCACTCCATTCTGCCACCTCAGGACTCTTGGCCTTCCCTTAACCGCTCAGACCAGTCCAAGCTATCCTGGCACCCCAATGGTGGAACTAGCTTCCCCCTGAAGCTAGGACAGCAAAGTCCCTGCCCATCTTCCAAAACATCTGAAACCCTACCTCAAACAGTAGTCTACTGATAGCTACGTCATTGAGGAACATTTTTATTTCTATGACTGTGAAATGTGGTTGTCCCACCTAGCTATCTTAAGATGAACGCTCTAACTGTAAGTCGCTCTGGATAAGAGCGTCTGTTAAATTAATAAAATGTCAATGTAAATGTTAACTGTCTCCCCCATCTCTGAACATTATTTACACAGTTGTACCAGTAGAGAAATGGACTGAGGAGGGTGGGAGGCTTTCACAGTCAATACTCTGTGCTTTTTAACATGTCCCAACAATGTAGGGACATGTAACCTCATTAGAACTGTTCCGCTGTATTGTTGCGTATGAAGCTGTGATGACCGTTTTGCTTCCAGTGACATGTAATTAACGTGTACACTACACTCACTACATTAAGATAATCCCGGCACATTGAGGGACACAGCATCTATTGTTGTATGATGCAGCTGTTTTATACTGGAACCAGTCCAAGGTTTGGTCCAAGAAGGTTAAATCATAGTCTTTTCACAAAACGTACAATATTGTATACAGTACTCGTGTCAAGGTGGAACATATGGTGAACTCAGACTATGACGTTTGTCTTGGTGCCAGACTGAAGATTTAAATATTTATTTACAGAGCTAGCTAAAAGTTCTGTGGCAGCATAAAAGGTGTTTATTTCTAATGGAATAATCACATTCATCCTAGAGATAGCTGGAGGCATTAGTCTGGGTCTGCAGTTTTTTTTTTTTTTCAGATCTAAAGAGCACAGGAGTGTGTGTATGTGTGTATGTGTGTATGTGTGTATGTGTGTAGGATAAGGATGAAAGCAGCTAAAACAAACTGGCCGGTCAAAGAGAGCAGGAATAAGGGAAACAAATGAAGAGGGTGAGGAGGACTCTGGTAGAGAAGCTGGAATGTTTTCTTTTTGTTCAGCAGAGGAACATATTTGGACAAATGGTCAGTATCAGCCAATCCCATTTGTTTAGAGAACTGCTCATGTGTCATATGTAGCAAGCAGATCGTGTGTTCTCTGTCCTTTTGATCTCTGACCACAGTTATTTTTCTTCTCTCTCTCGCTACCTCCTTCTGGCCTTCCATCGCAGCGCAGGCTGCTGTCATCCTGGCTGAGGCCCCGAACACTCATTCTCTATCTCCCTCTCCTCCCTCTTCTCCCTCCCATATCCCACTCCATATTGCTCTCTTTTTCCTTCAGATTTCTGAAATGTGATGACACTGTATTTTTTGTCTTTTTTTTTTGGGTCTTTTTTTGGCCAAGGGGAATTAGGTAAGATCTACTTACACAACTCCAGTGTGTTTACCTCAGCTGTTTTCATAATTCAGGTTGTACAGCGTTCCAACGACGACAGCAATGCCACCAATGAGGCGAGGTGTTGGGATGATGTCACATGAAATGAAAACGCCTGCTGTGAGGGGATGTTAGTAGTCCTTTTAAGTAATGTTGTCAACTCATTCAGTATCATCTTAGACTGAAAACACTCCTTTAAATGTTTTATTCTCATGATAGACAGCACCTAGACATCTATTACAAGTAAAAATAATTTTTTAAGTTATTCTCAGTTTAACAAACTGTATTGTGGCCTTCCATGGCTTTCTGTGCCACTGGGGTATAAGATGTATGCAAAATGCATTTGTCACCCATCACCACAGGGAAAAGCAAAGAACTCACAAACGAAAATAGAAAAATTGTTGTTGACCTTCATAAATCAGGCAATTGGCACATAATAATCACTAAAAATCAAAATACACCGCTTACCACTTTTAGGGCAAATAAGAAGTTTAATGACTGGAACAGTGGTTAACTTGCCTGGTGTAGGTTGTCCCCAAGCACAGCGAGGAAGATGGTTCTGGAGGCAAAGGAAAGTCCAAGGACCACAGAGAATTACAGAACTTGGTCACATCTTCGGGTCACCAAGTCTCTTAATCTACAACTAGACGCCACCTCCATGCCAATAGGCTATTTGGAGGGGTTGCCAGAAGAAAAAAAGCCTTTATTGAGAGTAACCAGCTAATGTTATCGCCTAGAGCTTGCTAAACAGCATTGGCACCAGGGGCTATGGTGATATGAGACGAAAATATAGGTTTTTGGTCATGTATACCAGCGGTGGGTTTGATGTCGATAGATGGATGTATGTGTAGAAAAGAAACTCATACTGTACCTACTGTAAGATATGGTGGTGGATATTTGATGTTGTTTTGTTTTTTGCTTCAACTGGTCCTAAGGCCCTTGTTAAGGTCAACGGCATCATTACCTTTACGCAGTACCAGGACATTTTAGCCCAAAATCTGGTTGCCAGGAGGCTGAAACTAGACCACAAGTGGATCTTCCAGCAAGACAATGACCCCACGCACACAAAGAAATGGTTAATTGACCACAAAATCAACATTTTGCAATGGCCATCTCAGTCTCAATGAAAACCTGTGGTTTGAATTGAAGAGGGCAGTTCATAAGTGCAGACCGAAGGATATCAAGGATCTGGAAAGATGCTGTACGGAGATTTGGTCTAAGATCCCTCTTAATGTGTTTTCCAATCTCATATAACATTAAAGAAAAAGGCTCAGTGCTACTATTCTTGCAATGGTAGGGTGCAAAGTATTGAAAATAGGGTGCAGCCTATCTTTTTGAAAAAATATTTTATTACTTGTTAAACAAAATCTCTTCCTCTGAGCAGTTCTATTACTATGAACTAATATAATATACTTTTTTTGGAGCATACAAAATAGCTCAGTATAGGTATCTTTATCAAGAATTTTGGAGGTGACTGTGCGTAATGGTGTTCCTTCAGCTGTATAAATTGTCCAAGCTGCTGTCTTTGGCTGAGTCCCAAATAACATCATATCCCTTATGGTGCAGTACTGACAACTCCACAGTGTTGCCCTCCCAGAGTGCAAGGAACCTTGGCATGACCCTGGACAACACCCTGTCGTTATTTGCAAACGTCAAAGCAGTGACTCTCTATGGCAGGTTCATGCTCTATGACATCTGTGGAGTATGACCCTACCTCACACAGGAAGTGGCGCAGGTCTTAACCCAGGCACTTGTCATTACCCGTCTGGACTACTGCAACGCGTTGTTGGCTGCTTCTTATCCAGAACGCTGCAGCCCGCCTGGTTTTCAACCTTCCCAAGTTCTCCCATGTCTCCCTGCTTCTCCGCACACACCAGTGCCTTCCTGCTCGCATCCACTACAAGACCATGGCGCTTGCCTATGGAGCAGCAAGGGGCCCTCCCTACCTTCAGGCTATGCTCAAATGCTCCCGGCACCCCAATGGTCCAACCAACTTTCCTCTGAAGCTAGGAGAGCAGAGTCCCTGCCCATCTCCAACGCTCCATTTCCTGCTCCCATGGCCGCTCTGCCCTTACCATCCTAACTCGACAACCTGGGCTGTGACCTGAACAGTAAAAAACATCTGTTTGTGTTACTGTATCTTTTTTTGATGGATTAATATTAACGCTTGGCTAATGTTTGGAGCGCTGCTAGATGGTTATTGGCATTTCCTGGATCTGAGATGAAAGAGATTAAATCATATTTTCTCTCTGCGTTCGGCTTTTCATGTGAAATACCTTCGACACCTGCCTTTGTCACCTGAAGCAGGCAAAGACAAATGCTCAGATTCTTTGGAAATGAACGTCACAGGGCTAGGCATTAGCACAGGAAAGTAACGCCTGCAGAACGTCTTCAGGTCACAGGCAAGGTTAATTACAAGCATGATTCACAGTCTGTGTCCACAATAGAAATCTGATTGAGGTTTTGCAGGGCTAGACCTTCACCTATAGAGGAAGCTCTCAGCCACAGCAGTGACAACTTCAAAAGTTCTCACACACTTGTAATATCTGAGAGGAGAATTGCAATAGAGTGATTGCAATCTGTCAGTGGTGGCAGCAGAGACATCCTTTACATCACAACTAATGGGAGGGGCGTGTCCTTTACATCACAACTAATGGGAGGGGCGTGTCCTTTACAGCACAACTAATGGGAGGGGCGTGTCTGTGGAAGCAATGTATGATTTGGACACAGTTTCGTCTATGACACAAGGCTTTGATTACTGTGTAGATTACCGTGTAGAACACCACAGACTCTGGATGTCACAAATTGTACCGGATTGCATTTCCTGATCTTGCCATGTGCGTGGGCAAAGGTGGCGGCACAGCAGGTGATCTAGCTCACCCGCAGGGAGCCTCAGAGACAGATGTCTTACTGTTGAATGCTCTTACAGCACAGTCCAACGGCAGGTAGCGTAACGTGTGGCTGGCGTCAGAGTGGAGACAGAGGAAAGTTAATACCTGTGGGGTGGAGGCTCTCTGTCTGGCAGATAGGGATGCTTTGATGGAAGGCTCATACGATTTTCTCTGTGTGACGTTAACATGTACTATGCAAATATTCATAAGGCCATAACCATGACCTTTGGAGACTAGGTTAAGTTGTTTTTATCTGTTAACTTTCTATCAGCCTTTTATAGTCCAAATTGATCATTTAATTTCTCGTCAGAGAGCAGCAAAACTCTAGATAGTAATTAAGCGAAGAAAAGACTGAAACAAACCCCCCCCCCCCCCAAAAAAACTGCTGTCCACACTTGAAACCTTTATTGATCCTGACATGCTTTAGCTTTAGCATCTGTGTGCTTTAAACCATGTCAATAGTCTATTTGTCAGAGTGGAATTGAGAATGAATTAGCATTCAAGCTATTTCAAGCTATTTTTCCTTAGGTGCGAAAGAACTCATATTATATGTGACTGGAGCTCAGCGATGTGAGAATAGACTGCTGGAATACTTGTCAAATGTGGCCACTTTATCCCACTCTGCGGCTCAACGAATGGTCTCTCTCTCTCTCTCTCTCTCTCTCTATCAAACACTCACACACAACCACACATACATGCACACGCACACACACACACACACTGGACCAGCAGCAGCCAGTGGAGCAGCACAGCTCACTCACGCGACTCATGACTCTCTGGTCTCAGTCAATTCGCGTAAACACTAGATGAAAACAACGAGACACTACAACGCCACCAGGCTGATAGTGTCACTCAGCCACCAGGCTGATAGTGTCACTCAGACACCAGGCTGATAGTGTCAATCAGCCACCAGGCTGATAGTGTCACTCAGACACCAGGCTGATAGTGTCAATCAGCCACCAGGCTGATAGTGTCACTCAGCCACCAGGCTGATAGTGTCACTCAGCCACCAGGCTGATAGTGTCACTCAGACACCAGGCTGATAGTGTCACTCAGCCACCAGGCTGATAGTGTCACTCAGACACCAGGCTGATAGTGTCACTCAGACACCAGGCTGATAGTGTCACTCAGACACCAGGCTGATAGTGTCACTCAGACACCAGGCTGATAATGTCACTCAGCCACCAGGCTGATAGTGTCACTCAGCCACCAGGCTGATAGTGTCACTCAGCCACCAGGCTGATAGTGTCACTCAGACACCAGGCTGTTAGTGTCACTCAGCCACCAGGCTGATAGTGTCACTCAGCCACCAGGCTGATAGTGTCACTCAGCCACCAGGCTGATAGTGTCACTCAGACACCAGGCTGATAGTGTCACTAAGCCATCAGGCTGATAGTGTCACTCAGACACCAGGCTGATAGTGTCACTCAGCCACCAGGCTGATAGTGTCACTCAGACACCAGGCTGATAGTGTCACTCAGCCACCAGGTCAACCAGCCTGACAGACAGGAGATTCTGACAGTGTCATAGTGTCACAGAAAACATGTACTGCTGATGTCTTGATTCGATTGTAATGGTTCTATTAAAAAGACATGCTGACCACTGATTTTGTCTCTAGGCAGCATTTTATCCTGTCTTGTTGAGTGAGGTAACCATAAAATACATTTTAAAAATATGTATATGTTTTTATTTCACCTTTATTTAACCAGGTAGGCCAGTTGAGAACAAGTTCTCATTTACAACTGCGACCTGGCCAAGATAAAGCAAAGCAGTGTGACAAAAACAACAACAACACAGAGTTACACATGGGATAAACAAACGTACAGTCGATAACACAATAGAAAATCTATATACAGTGTGTACAAATGTAGTAAGATTAGGAAGGTAAGGCAATAAATAGGCCATAGTGGCGAAATAATTACAAATTAGCATTAACACTGGAATGATAGATGTGCAAATTAGCATTAACACTGGAATGATAGATGTGCAAATTAGCATTAACACTGGAATGATAGATGTGCAAATTAGCATTAACACTGGAATGATAGATGTGCAAATTAGCATTAACACTGGAATGATAGATGTGCAAATTAGCATTAACACTGGAATGATAGATGTGCAAATAGAAGATACTGGAGTGCAAATGAACTTAAATAACAATATGGGATGAGGTGGTAGGGTAGGCTATTTACACATGGGCTGTGTACAGGTGCAGTGATCGGTAAGCTGCTCTGACAGCTGATGCTTAAAGTTATTGAGGGAGATGGTAGTCTCCAGCTTCAAAGATTTTTGCAATACGTTCCAGTCATTGGCAGCAGAGAACTGGAAGGAATTGTGGCCAAAGGAGTTGGCTTTGGGGGTGACCAGTGAAATATACCTGCTGGAGCGCATGATACGGGTGGGTGTTGCTATGGTGACCAGCGAGCTGAGATAAGGCAGGGATTTACCTAGCAAAGACTTATAGATGACCTGGAGCCAGTGGATTTGGCGTCGAATATGTAGTGAGGGCCAGCCAACGAGAGCATACAGGTCGCAGTGGTGGGTAGTATATGGGGCTTTGGTAACAAAACGGATGGCACTGTGAGAGACAACATCCAATTTGCTGAGTAGAGTGTTGGAGGCTGTTTTATAAATGACATGGCTGAAGTCAAGGATCGGTAAGATGGTCAGTTTTACGAGGGCATGTTTGGCAGCATGAGTGAAGGAGGCTTTGTTGCGAAATAGGAAGCCAATTCTAGATTTAATTTTGTAATGGAGATGAATAATGTGAGTCTGGAAGGATCTCAGATGATACGAAAGAGAGGTTGAACAGGCTAGTAATAGGGGTTGCAACAATTTTGGCGGATAATTATAGAAAAAAAGGGTCCAGATTGTCTAGCCCAGCAGATTTGTAGGGGTCCAGATTTTGGAATTAGTGCTACAGGATGCAAATTTCTGTTTGAAAAAGCTAGCCTTTGCTTTTCTAACTGACTGTGTATTTTGGTTCCTGACTTCCCTGAAAAGTTATTGAGGGGGCTATTCGATCCTAATGCAGTACGCCACAGGATGTTATTGAGCTGATCAAGGGCAGTCAAGTCTGGAATGAACCAAGGGCTATATCTGTTCTTAGTTCTACATTTTGAATGGGGCATGCTTATTTAAGATGGTGAGGAAAGCACTTTTAAAGAACAACCAGGCATCCTCTACTGACGGGATGAGGTCAATATCCTTTCAGGATACCCGGGCCAGATCAATTAGAAAGGCCTGCTCACTGAAGTGTTTTAGGGAGCGTTTGACAGTGATAAGGGGTGGTCGTTTGACCGCGGATCCATTACGGACGCAGGCAATGAGATCCTGGTTGAAAACAGAGGAGGTGTATTTGGAGGGCAAGTTAGTCAGAATGATATCTATGATGGTGCCCATGTTTACAGATTTAGGGTTGTACCTGGTAGGTTCCTTGATAATTTGTGTGAGATTGAGGGCATCTAGCTTAGATTGATGGACGGTCGGGGTGTTAAGCATATCCCAGTTTAGGTCACCTAACAGCACGAACTCTGATTTATTTGGATCTCTATGGAGGTAGCAGTATATAGTTGTAATAATACAATAGAATGCATTGATCAGATTAAAATACATTTGCCTCATAATCAATAAAAATGTACTGTATCTATAGTAGCTTTGATTGGACTGATCATGTCAACATCATACTTTCAAAATCTTAGCTAGCAGCCAGCATCATGAATCAGGTTGACAATCTACTGGCAAATCCTTTTTAATCCTTGTCATATGAAGAGAAATAATGGCGAGAAATTATAGATGAAACGTATCGGTGCTCATCAGCCATTGGACATAAACATTACACAAGAAGTTGGAAATCGCAAATTCAACAATGAGTCATTTGGAAGGAATCAGTAGCTAACTGCAAGCATTGCAAAGCAATCAATAGCCTGCCATTCAGTGGAGTGGCTGTGTGGTCCCAAGTATAGGATTAAGGGTCACTTTTCCAAGCTTAAAATTATAAACATTTAACATTGGCCAGGCTGTCAATGATGCATGATTTGTGCCTTGCTCAAAACAAATGTTAACTCGTCAATGCAAAGTTCAAGACAACTGGGAACTCGGAAAAGAACGAGCTACGACTGGGAAAATACGTTTTGAACGGTCATCCATCTTGGAATTGTAAATCCGGAACTCGGGACTCTTTCTTGAGCTACGACCTGAAGATTACTGATGTCATCATGATTCGACTTTCAGAGTTCCTAGTTGTCTTGAAAGCGCCATAAATTCAGAGAATGCAAGACTTTGATGACAAAGTTTAATGATAAAATTTGCCCACGAAGGACCGCTGTGCCACCTTCCTGTTCAAGTGAGCACTGCACAACAAGGTGAATCCAAAAATGTCTTGTATGCTGCTGCTGCATAAATTATGTAATATGCCAGGGAGATATGCATATACTGTAGCTGTCACACCCTGATCTGTTTCACCTGTCTGTGTGCTTGTCTCCACCCCCCTCCAGGTGTCTCCCATCTTCCTCATTATCCCCTGGGTACTTTAACCTGTGTTCTATGTTTGGCTGTTGCCAGTTCGTTTTGCTTGTTCAAGCAAAAGCCTACCAGCGTTTTTCCCCTTTGCTCCTGCCTTGCTATTGTTACTATCTCCTAGATTTTCCCAGTTTTGACCCTTCCTGCCTGCCCTGACCCCAAGCCTGCCCGCCGTGAATCAGTGTAAAACCTGCTAATCTTTTTTTTATGTCACAAAGTTATTTTTATGTCTATCACTTTCAAGAGGCCCACCTTTTCACCATGTACATACTGCATAATAACATTCAAAACACCATGTGGTTTCTTGGCCTATTTCAAAATTACTTGATTGCATTTCAAATCTCTCTCTATCATGTGGATTCTATCCTATCTCCAGTCTCCTGAGAGGTCTCCTGTGGGCCAGACCAGGCCAGACCAGACCAGACCAGGCCAGACCAGTGCAGCCTCTAATGAGCCTTAGCTGATTAACACAGAGCCTCTCACTCTGTCCCGACCTCCACATCATTAACACCCACCTAGGCCCATCAAATCCTACTGAACACACTGACTGGCAGCACTGCTGGGGAAACAGCTGCTTTAACTGACGCCAGCTTGTCTGTTAATAAGTCTTAATTAGGAACACTTGACAGAAAGTACAAAGGTAGACAAACAAATATGATAGTTGAGCGCACAAATACGTCAACATGACTCCTCAAAGGTACTCTTCCTGTTTATTAGTGAGATGTTAGTGAGCCCTCAGAGGATGTCAATAAAGTTGTTAGCACTCAAAATGCTATATAGCAGTTAGTAAAGGGCTTTCACAACATAGTGTCATTTAATTAATACTGTAATCAGCCTCAACACTACCGTAATCAGCCTCAACACTACCGTAACCAGCCTCAACACTACCGTAATCAGCCTCAACACTACCGTAATCAGCCTCAACACTACCGTAATCAGCCTCAACACTACCGTAATCAGCCTCAACACTACCGTAATCAGCCTCAACACATTCACACTTGCATTCTGTTTGTTATGCAGTTGCATCTCAGTGAAGCTATGGACAAACCATAATCTGTTTTATGTAGGTTTAAATGAACATGGCCTTTCATGTTTTCTTATAGGTTTGTTATGGGGTTTTAGAGGTCAAACAAAAGTTTCATCTAGTTCAATACCTCTTTTCCAGCTGAGCCATATAGGCTTCAACAAATGTTGTTCAATTAATTTAAATGAGTTTATACGATATCTCAACTCAGCGTCATGCAGTTACACTCTAATCCAGAGGGATTTACAGTCCATTCATCTTAAAATAACTAGGTGAGACAACAACACATCACAATCGTAGCAAGTATATTTTCCACCAACAAAGTAGTTATCAGCAAAGTCAGTGCTAGTAGGAAAATACAAAAGCTGTGGGATTTATTTAAGAGTCCTTAAAGAGGTTTCAGACGTTTTCGGAAGATAGGCAGGGACTCCACTGTCCTGACATTAGGGGAAAGCTTGTTCCACCATTGGAGTTGCAGGACAGAGAAGAGCTTGAGGCCCAATCACACCAAGACCAAAGGTAAGACCAAGACCAAAGGTACACTTTGTTTCCAGACGCACGGCAGCACGCTGGTGTAGGTGCGGTCACCCCCATGCCTGTGTTTGTGTCTGAGTAAGACTGAGTCTGGGTATCAGTTTGTTGTACCCACCCGGCCTCCATCACACACACTGTCCAAAGCATAACCAGATCCCCACCCAACTGCCTCAGAGCTCTGATTTCTATTAGCTTAACAAAAGAGGCATGGTGAGAGGGAGAGACTGGAATGAGAAATAAGGGAACACACAGACGCCACAGAACTAAAACATGAGATGGATGTCTGTAGCCAAGGTCAATTTGAGAGATTGATGGAAGCTTTGATTCAGGGTGTTGGTAGATAGTAAGAAAATCTAGTTTTTTCTTTGTGTCCAGGAATAGTGATGGACATTATTATGTAATGTTCTAATCATCTAATCTCATTCAACCAATTACCTTCACACACAGACCTCCAACATGCAAGCATGCACACACACGCACGCACACTCATACGCACACACACCCACACCCACACACACATCCAATTTAACAGACTTGATTCAAATCTGTGGTCAGGTAGCATCCTTCCAAAACTGCTATTAAAATGAGCAGTGTGACTGGGCTCCACTGGGGAGAAGAGGAAAATGAAGGGGAAGCTCGCTGTGTAGTCGCTTCCTCTCTGTTGGCAATCCTCCCACGTGGTACTGGTTGGTTCCAGTTGAGGGCACATCTGCCATTTTTCACCTTGTCTATGAGTACATTGGTAATTGCACACTGTTTATTTCTTTTTCCGCACTGCTGTTGACCCACCCTACCCTCCCACTGCTCCTTGCCTCTCTCTCTCTCTCCCCCCTCTCCTCCTTTTCTCCACCTCTCCCCCATATGCTCTCCTGCATAATGATGCTAGGCTCTGTCCAGTCTAATGTGAACCTGTCTAATGCTCAGTGTGAAAAAGGGAACCAATGCAGTATCTGGGAGAAGGATCTACGGTAGCCAGCTGGGTCCATCTATGGTCTTTAACCCATTGGATATTAATGAAGTGATGATTGATCCAGATAACATTTTCCTGAAATGTACCAGAAATAAGTCTATCACTTGTGATTACTATAACGTTAAGTAATTTAACAACCTGTATAGCAGTTTATGTAATTCCAAGAGAAGCTTATTTTCTACCTTTCATTTGAAAGTTTGCAGTCTTCTTAAAAATAATGACCACCTTTGTTCATTATCTGTCTTCTCTCACTCTCAGTCATGAATATCCATTGTTTCCCGTTTCAGAAACTGTGATATTGCGAGGGGTGAAAGTGAGTGATGAGGCTAAAAATGAGAGAGAGAGAGAGAGAGAATGGAAGTAACGAGGTTTTAATGAAGAGCGAATGAAATATGAAATAACAATAACCCGCAAGGGTTGAACAGAAACACATGGAGTAAAATAGTGACCCTCATGACCAATGTGGAACAGGTGTGGGTCATCAGGGTGTTGCTACCATCTTCCCCGACCGCCGGTTAGAACGCCGGCGAGGATGATCACTGGAGAGGAGGAGGGACCGGTGCTCTGCGCGGGGCATTCGTTACAGAAACATGGTTGACTGAAGAGACAACCACGCTTTGTGACATGTCTCTTTTTAATGCTGTTCACCGCTGTATAACATCAAGAATGGGAGGAAGAGTGTCCATTTTTGTTATTCTTTGTAAGAGAGGACCTCACACTTACATCTGATAACATTGATGTTGAATCTATTTTCATAGAAAATCCCTCCTGTTCATATTTTGGTGGTAAAAAAGTGGTAGTTGGATGCATCGATCGGCCAACTGATTCTGACATTGGTAGTTTAATTGATATCCTTCCATCAGCATTGGATTTTATTAATAAGGAAGATAAAATGAGTTTACTATTGACTGATTATAACATAAATGTATTTAAAAGTGAGAACCACTCATTGGCATCAGATTTTTTACTTGGTACTCCAGCTATCTGTATCCCCTCATCTATAAGCCCACAAGAGTGACCAGTTCATCTGCCACCCTCATTGATAATATTTTTACAATTTTATTTGAATAATACAGGTATACTTTATACTGACATTTCTGACCACTTGCCAATTTTCCACATCTCTTTGGCAGCTGGAAATGAACAGAAGGGAATGTAGAATGTTTAAGTAAGTAAAGTAATTGTGAGTTTAAGATGTTGATTGATGATATTTAATGGGGAATGTTTATAATCAGGCCAATGTGGAGTCTGCTTACCAGACTTTTCACCACAGCTTTCCCTTAGTTAAACCACGTGAGAGAGCAGCAGAAGGGTTCTGGAAACCTTGGGTTACATCCGGTCTCAAAAATCGTTGTATAAAACGTTTCTCACAAATTCCTCTCCCCTGACAGAGCACGCCCCCATTCTCATCGACGCGGCTGTAGAGGAGCAGGTTGAGAGCTTCAAGTCCCTTGGTGTCCATATTACCAACAAACTATCATGGTCCAAATACACCAAGACAGTCGTGAAGAGGGCACAACAAAGCCTATTCCCCCTCAGGAGAATGAAAAGATTGGGGTCATCAGATCCTCAAAAGGTTCTACAGCTACACCATCGAGAGCATCCTAATTGGTTGCATCACTGCCTGGTACGGCAACTGCTCGGCCTCCGACTGCAAGGCACTACAGAGGGTAGTGCGTACGGCCCAGTACATCACTGGGGCCAAGCTTCCTGCCATCCAGGACTTCTATACCAGGCGGTGTCAGAGGAAGGCCCTAAAAATTGTCAAAGACTCCAGCCACCCTAGTCAAAGACTGTTCTCTCTGCTACCGCACGGCAAGCGGTACCGGAGGGCCAAGTCTAGGTCCTAAAGTCTTCTTAACAGCTTATTTTATGTACATTTAAAAACTTTTCTGTGAATGTGGGTTCCTCCCTGTCAAAGACAATTTTGAAAGCTAATGGAAATCCCTTGGATTACATTAAAGGACATTTCCCTTCTCTGCTCAGTTTGATCCTACTAATGTAATGGAGGTGATGGAGGTAATTGGTAAATTAAAGATATCATCAGCAGGTCATGATGAGATTGGTGCCTCTTTGGTGAAATCAGTGTCTTCCTCGATTACTGAGCCTCTAACGTACAGTACCAGTCAAAGGTTTGGACACACCTGCTCATTGCAGAGTGTTTTCTTTATTTTTACACCACAAATAAGCAGAGACTTACTTGGGCCAAGAAACATGAGCAATGGTCTGATGAGTCCACATTTGAGATTTGTTGTTCCAACAGCCGTGTATTTGTGAGACGCAGAGTAGGTGAATCTCTGCATGTGTGGTTCCCAACATTAAGCATGGAGGAGGAGGTGTGAAGGTGTGGGGGTGCTTTGCTGGTGACACTGTCTGTGATTTATTTAGAATTCAAGGGACACTTGACTAACTTGGCTACCACAGCATTCTGCAGCGATATGCCATCCCATCAGGTTTGAGCTTAGTGGGACTATCATTTGTTTTTCAACAGGATAATGACCCAACATTAGATTTATCAAAAGCATTTGACTGTAATATTGTCTGGGCCAGAACATATGCCTCCTACCCACACAAATAGTTAATCCTACAAAATACATATACAAGACTAGCCACCTCCTCTAATTACCTGGCTCCATCTGCACCTTTGTTTATGAAACTCAATATATTGTCTATTTACAACATTAATGTACGCCAATTATACACACTCATCTACAAATACTCCTACCTCCCAGACAGTTCACCTAAACCCTTCAATGGATTCCTCCAGGATAATTCTGAAATCCATCTATATAACACAAGACACTGCGATAACCTTCACCCTCCCCACTGCCGCACCTCACACAGTCAATTCTCTATCAGATACATACTCTGGAATTCTTATCTTCACATCGCCAAAACATCATCATCCCTCAATAACTTCAAGAGAAGACTGTGGGTCAGCCTGATGAACCAAACTACCCAATAATCCCCTCCATGTAGCTTAACTCACACACACACACACACACACATAATCAAACATGGTTTTGCTTGTATACTGAGTATATTATGTACAATGATAATTAATATTCTTTGTTTAACTGATTGAACACAATGTATTTGTTTACTGTATATTTGTGGTGTGGTTGCACAATGTTTTTTATCTTTACTGTTTTGTGTTTCACCTCTTTTCTTTGGTGTGAATATCTGAAACCTAAAAAATATCTAAAATCTAATGCACCCCAGTGTTGATTGCACCTGACTCATGTGGCCCCATGTGCTTTCACTCTGCCCTCTCTCCCCAGAGAGAGAGAGAGACAGATCCAAATGTTTGATGTCGAAATCCTCTGATTTAAAAACAACAGTTTGTTGTGGTGATGGTGAGGCTGGTACTTTCACTGCATGCTGAGCTAGCAGGAATCCCAGCCTTCCTCTGTGAAAATGTGCCTGGTATTTGTCTATGGTGAGATTGGTCTGGCCTGCAGTATATGATTTGACCTTATCAAGTATTCATAAAATGAACGTTCTGGCCCACTCACCTGTAAATGGAGTTTTAACTGAAAAGGGCTACATTTTCTAATTAGAAATGGGGCTATAACCGGATGCAGTTAGTGAGGAATCAAGGCTCCTGATTGGCTGTTAGAGCAGACTGGACTGTGGTGTGTTATATGCTCCTGAGTCACCACAGCTCTCATTAGACACATTAGGAAAAGTACATTGCTCCACTGCAGCTTTCCCCCAGGCACCTTCGCAAATGGCACCATGAATTATCTTCACATTTTATGCTTTTGATCAACCAGCTGTTCCACAAATGCCTTGTCCCAACGGTGACTCTTACTAGTGGTCTGGATCCATATACACCCAGATGAATGTGAATCTGGGTTTGAGTGGAAAGGGTAAACAGAGAATTGGGCTGACTCTCTGCTTCCCCCTCATCTACAGTGGTCAGGGTTAATTAAATTGGCAAGCCATTTAAACTTCACCCCCCAATTATTGGCTCCATCGAATGCTGAGTCATTGCGAGACCCAGAGAATCACTCTACCTCCTGGACAATGGACGCGCTCTCCAAGCCAACAGGATGCTAATGACAGCACAGGGGCTACGTCCCAATTGGCACCCAATTATCTATATAGTGCACTACTTTTGACCAGAGCCCAATCTGTCCAGTGACAGACAGAGAGAGGGTGTTTGACAAGCAACGTCAGGTCAGGGCAGCAAATAAACGTTTGAATGTGAAAGTGAGCACACGTAAAGAGCAAAGGAAGTCAGGCTGACACCACTGGGGTAATGGACCTGCCAGAGGCTTCTCTGTTCTTCTCTCACAGCACCTTTCACACACACACACACGTACACACACATTATCACCAATTCGTAACGAGACGTACTCTTTCGAAAATAGATACCTGAGAGAGAGAAGAAGAGAGAAGGTGTGTGAGAGAGAGAGAGAGAGAGAGAGAGAGAGAGAGAGAGAGAGAGAGAGAGAGAGAGAGAGAAAGAGAGAGAGAGCGAGAGAAAGAGAGAAAGTTAGAGAGAGGGAGAGAAAGAAAAATAAAGAGAGAAAGAAAGAAAGAGAGAGAGATAGAGAGAGAGCGCGAGAGAAAGTGAGAGACAGAGAGAGAGAGAGAAAGAGAGAGAGAGAGAAAAAAAGAGAGAGAGAGAGAGAGACAGAGAGAGAGAAGCAGAGAGAGAGAGAGAGAGGGAGAGAGGGGGATAGAGAGAGAGAGAGGGAAGAGATAGAGTGGGGGAAAGAGAAAAATAAGAGAAGCAGAAGCGAGAGCTGAATTGATTGGAGCTCCAGCGGGGGCTCTGAGATGCACCTCCTTCAGAGCAGGCTAGTAATCTCTCCTGTCAGCTCTCAGCTACAAGCTGTAATTTGATATATCACAAGAAATTAGGCTTGGCAGCGCAAGGGCCTCCTTTCCTCTGACACAGATCATCTGATCCCTTTTTTACAGCACATTAAATATTGAGAGACCTGTTCTGCTGCTGCAACCTCAAATTAAGAGATGCCTCACTAACGATTTGTGTTGCCACAAGAAAGAGCGTGACGTTGTCACCGAGTGACGGGGAATATGAAGGCCCTTAGGGTGGAGAGAGTAATTAAAAATTATCTGAAGTAGTAGCTCTTTTGAATGTCTGTCAAAATATCTCCAGAGCACGAGACATATTTGTCAGTCTGTATTGACGTCAGTGGCAGACCAGGTAAATATTGTAGCTGTGTGGTTTCTGTGTACGGTCTTAGAGCATTGGGATTAGCTTTGGAAATATAAGACTTTACCCTTCGAGGATGAATGGTTTGTCACCCTAATTTCCTAGAAAGCCATGGTGATGATCAGGTCTTGACGGGTCAGAACTAACATCTAAAGATGTATTTTTTTGAGTTGCTATCTCCTTTTCGGCCTGACTCCTGTTCCATACTCACCTCTGGGTCTTTTTCACCTTCTCTGTCAACGCTCTCACTGACTGTACCAGGGTATGTCGCCTCTTTGAAGAAGAGATAAAAGCTTCTCCAAGGCCCTGTTTGCTCCGCAGATGTTTGACATTAAAACAGTTGTCAGACACCAGGAGGTATCTCATTCTTTCTCTCTCTCTAGCTCTCTCTCACACACACACACACACACATCCACATCCACATTCAGTTTTCAAGTCTTGCCATAGATTTTCAAGCAGATTTAAGTCAAGACTCTATATTGGCCATTCAGGAACATTCACTGTCTTCTTGGTAAGCAACTCCAGTGTATATTTGGCTTTGTGTTGTAGGTTACTGTCCTGCTGATAGGTGAATTAATCTCCCAGTTTTTGGTGGAAAGTAGACTGAAGCAGGTTTTCGTCTAGGAGTTTGCCTGTGCTTAGCTCCACCCTGTTTCTTTTCATCCTGAGAAACTCTGCAGGTCAAGCATACCAGTAATAGTCTAAAAGTATTTGGTTTCAAATATAATTAAGTATCAAAAGTAAATGGAATTGCTAAAATGTACTTAATTATCAAAAGTAAAAGTAAACTACCCTTAATGTGTGTGTACACATCTGAGTGTTTTGTTTCTGATGGTATAGCAAGCAGATCCTCTGTTGAAAGACACTAATCACGCCTGCCAAGGCGTTCTACAGCAGCAGCCAAAGAGAGATGCTGTTACAATTACAAGTGTTGGCGAGACTGCTGGCGCTGTCTCAGTAGTCAACAAGCAATGGCAGAGGGAGAGAAAGAAAACACAGCACATTTCCTCAGACACCTGTTATGTCAGTCTGCATGAGAAAATGTCTCTGCCATGTCCGGGATCTGAGCAGACTGTGTATTGTGATCATCTGTCCAGACAGAAGCTACTTATTTTATTGTTGGTCTGGGCCTAATTCTATTCCATATGTCTCCCGACAATATGTACTGCCCTCTTGACACCTGTACAAACATTATATTACATGTAATTACAGTAGACTTTCCTAGCGTGGGTGAGTCGATCACTTCACTGTCACAATGAGAGCGTCCACAGTCATCATTACCACGATCACAGCCCTAAGGGCCAATCCCCACCAGACACTGACAACATAGACCTAAATACAGAAATACCATCTGAGATAAAACGAGAAGCAGAACATAAAACAAGCTCACTTCTTCCACAGAGGAGGAATAGATGGGTGGGGGGTGGGGGTGTAGAAGCTGCAGTATCTCAATTAGGATTTCAATAAGGCCGGCGCCGGGAGGAATAGGAGCGAACCACAGACATCTAATACACTGCGATGAATAATTTCACTTAATGAAGTCTTCATTGTTTCTCTGGCTCCCTTGCCACTACAGCGCTTATCTCTGAGGGCTGCACCATTGCAGTGCACATGGCTTGGATAAAGGCAGTCTCTTGTACGACACTTCAGTGAGTGTCTACTTAGCTTTGCCATGGTGACCCTGTAGAAATACACGCACGCACGCAAGCACACACACACACACACAGGCTCCCGAGTGGCGCAGCGGTCTAAGGCACTGCCTCTCAGTGCTAGAGGCGTCACTACAGACCCTGGTTTGATCTCGGGCTGTATCACAACTGGCCATGATCAGGAGACCCATTAAGGCGGCGCATAATTGGCACAGCATCGTCCAGGTTAGGGGAGGGTTTGGCCTGTGTAGGCCGTCATTGTATATAATAATTTTTCTTAACTGACTTGCCTAGTTAAATAAAGGTTTAATAAAAACATTTACAGGAACATACACTAAGTTTGGGGTCATTTAGAAATATCCACGTTGACAAGGTTATAAGTAATGATTTTTTATTCAGATAATAATTTGTATCCTTCAAACTTTGCTTTCGTCAAAGAATCCTCCGTTTGCAGCAATTACAGCCTTGCAGACCTTTGGCATTCTAGTTGTCAATTTGTTGAGGTAATCTGAAGAGATTTCAGCCCATGCTTCCTGAAGCACCTCCCAAAAGTTGGATTGGCTTGATGGGCACTTCTTACGTACAATACGGTAAGCTGCTCCCACAACAGCTCAATAGGGATGTTCTTCTTTGTGATCCGAACACCCCAAAATTTGATTTGTCTGTCCATAACACTTTTTTACAATATTCCTCTGTCCAGTGTCTGTGTTCTTTTGCCCGTCTTAATCTTTTCTATTTATTGGCCAGTCTGAGATATGGATTTTTCTTTGCAACTCTGCCTAGAAGGCCAGCATCCCGGAGTCGCCTCTTCAGTGTTGACGTTGAGGTGTTTTGAGGGTACTATTTGATGAAGCTGCCAGTTGAGGACTTGTGAGGCATCTGTTTCTCAAACTAGATACTCTGATGTACTTGTCCTCTTGCTCAGTTGTGCACCGGGACCTCCCACTCCTCTTTCTATTCTGGTTAGAGCCAGTTTGCGCTGTTCTGTAGTAGACAGCGTTGTACGAGATCTTCAGTTTCTTGGCAATTTCTCGCATGGAATAGCCTTCATTTCTCAGAACTAGAATAGACTGATGAGTTTCAGAAGAAAGTTATTTGTTTCTGGCCATTTTGAGCCTGTAATCGAACCCACAAATGCTGATGCTCCAGATACTCAACTAGTCTAAGGAAGGCAACAGTTTTCAGCTGTGCTAACATAATTGCAAAAGGGTTTTCTAATGATCAATTAGCCTTTTAAAATGATAAACTTGTATTAGATAACACAACGTGTCATCGGAACACAGGAATGATGGTTGCTGATAATGGGCCTCTCTACGCCTATGTAAATATTCCATAGAAAATCAGCCGTTTCCAGCTTCAATAGTCATTTACAACATTAACAATGTCTACACTGTATTTCTGATTTTGATGTTTTTTTAATGGACAAAAAAACTTGCTTTTCTTTAAAAAACAAGGACATTTGACCCCAAACAAATGACCCCAAACTTTTGAACGGTAGTGTACGCACACATACATGCATACTCACCTACACGCACACACACCAGCAGTGTGAAAGGGCCTGCCAACTCCAATAGAGAAATATTTGTGAAAGAACCATTTATCAAGTTTCAAGTTTTAATGTCACATGCAGTACAGTGAAATGCCTTTCTTGCTAACTCAAAAACCCAACAATGCAATAACAAAATATTACTAGAAAAAAACATAATAAGATAAGAATAAGAAATATGAAATAAACAATAAAGTCAGTAAGCATACTATATACAGGAATGCTTTTTTGTTCAAGTCAGTTCCAATACCATATCAGAATGATATGTATAAGGGTAAGGTGACTAGGCAACAGGATATAAGATAAACAGAGTAGCAGCAGCTTGTGTGTGAGTGGGTGTGCGGGTGTGCAGTATAAATGTATGTGTGAGTGAGCAAATGATGGAGTGAGTGTTTGTGTGTGTGACAGTGTGTATGAGTGTGTAGGGCACTGTGAGTATGCATAGAAATAAAAGGTCAATAACGATACAGCTAGAAGCTGTTCAAGAGCCTGTTGGTGTCAGACTTCATGCAATGGTACTTCTTGCCATGCGGCCACAGAGAAAATATTTGAGTGTTTTGCAGGCCTTCTTTTCACACAGCTTGGTATAGAGGTCCTGGATGGCATGGAACTTAGCCCCAGTAATGTACTGGGCTGTCCCCACAACCCTCTGTAGCACAATGCGATCGAGGGTGGTGCTATTGCCATACCAACCAGTGATGCAGCCAGTCAATATGCTCTCAATGGTACAGCTGTAGAACCTTTTGAGGATTTGAGGGCCCATGCCACTTTTTCAACCTCCTGAAGGGAAAGAGGCACCGTTGCGTCTTCTTCACGACTGTACATGTGTGTTTGGACCTTTTTAAGTCTTTAGTGATTTGGACACCGAGGAACTTGCTCCACTGCCACCCTGCCGATGTGGATGGGGGCGTGCTTGCCCCCCCGTTTCCTGTTGTCCACAATCAGCTCCTTGGTCTTACTGACGTTGAGGGAGAGATTGTTGCTCCGGCACCACACTGCCAGGTCACTGACCTCCTCTAGGTTGACTCATCGTCGCCTGTAATCAGGCCTACCACCATCGTGTCGTCAGCAAACTCGTACAGGAGGGGACTAGCCACACACCCCTATGGGGCCCCTGTGTTGAGGGTCAGCATGGTGGAGGTGATGTTGCCTACCCTCACCACCTGGGGTCGGCCCGTCAGGAAGTTCAAGATCCAGTTGCAGAGGGAGGTGTTCAGACCCAGAGTCCTAAGCTTGGTGACGAGCTTAGAGGGGACAATGGTGTTGAATGCTGAGCTGTAGTCAATGAACAGCATTCTCACATACTGTAGGTATTCCTCTTATCTAGGAGGGTGAGAGCGGTGTGGAAAGCAATTGAGATTGCGTCGTCTATGGATCTATTGGGGCGGTATGCAAATTGGAGTGGGTCTAGGGTGGCTGGGATGACAGAGTTAATGTGTGCCATACCTAGCCTCTCAAAGTAGTTCATGATTACAGAAGTGAGTGCTACATGGCGGTAGTCATTGTGGCATGAAGCCTTAGAGAACAGGAATGATTGTGGTCATCTTAAAACATGTGGGAGATTACAGACTAGGACAAGAGGAGGTTAAAAATTACCGTGAATATGCCTTCCTGCTGTTCTGCGCATGCTCTGAGAACGCACCCTGGAATACCACGGCCTTGCAGGTGTCGACCTAATTAAAGACCCTTCTCACGTCGGCCTCGGAGAGCGAGATCACCCAATCCTCTGAGTCGGTGACGGCTCTCACACCCGGCTCGATGTTGTGGGTACGAATATCAAAACATATTCCAATCAGCCCTAGCAAAGCAGTCCTGTAGAATAATGTCTGATTCTGGTGACATTTCTCAACGGAGTGGGTACTTCCTGTTTTCAGGAGTACGGAGTCATGAACTGATTTGTCGATTGGTGGACGAGGTATACTTGCTTGTGAGTAGAATAGTAGTAGCCTAGGACTTTATCGGCCCTAGTGGCATTGGAGACAATGTGATGGAAGTTGGGCATCACGTGTTTTAGTGACACCAAATTAACATCGCCGGCAACCAGAAAGGCATCCCATGGGTGTAGGGCTTCCTGTTTGTTTATAGCCTTGTACAGTTGGTTAAGCACCAGCTTGTTATTTTTATTGTCCTGAGGTGGAATGTATACAGCAGTCACGATAACAGCTGAAAACACCCTCTGGAGGTAGAAGGGTTGACATTTGACCATCATGTATTCAAAGACGGGTGAACAGTGGGTCGTCACTTCCACCACGCTGGAATTAGTACACCAGTTGGTATATGGTGGGAAAGTGGGGCGAGTTTAATCTGTTTTGGCCAATAGAGAAAGACTAGTGAGCAGCTGAAAGAGACAACAGGACCAACAACAGCAAGGGAGGCCTCACTCACTCATACTCACTCATAGTCACTCATACACACTCATACTCACTCATAGTCACTCATAGTCACTCATACTCACTCATAGTCACTCATAGTCACTCATAGTCACTCATAGTCACTCATACTCACTCATAGTCACTCATAGTCACTCATACACACTCATACTCACTCATAGTCACTCATACACCCTCATACTCACTCATTCTCACTCATACTCACTCATACTCACTCATACACACTCATACACACTCATACTCAGTTCACAAACATATGCACTCTGACAATTATTAATTCAGGCTATTAAATTGATTTACAAACTCTTTTAGTCATGATGAGCTCAAAACAATTAATTTCACTAAGATGCACAAGGTTCCAAAAACTCTCTACTGCGCTTCAAATTAAAACCAAACCAAACTAACAAAAGATCATCTAGCATATTGTATTAGTACAGTGTGTTATCTAAAAACAAATACATCAAAAGTGCAGAGAATACATCACACGTGCTGGGGCTTGTAATTCATTAGAACATCATTAACATCTGGGTTGTTAAATGGGTTCAATAATTTAGCTTGAAGGGCTGTATACACTGTCAAATGTTATATTAACATGTAGTAAAACACATCCTAGTAATCATTCATTAGCTTTCCCATTCACAAAGGGGAGCCATACCTGTGTTCTAAGGGATAGATACAAATTGTCTAGGAGAGGTACAACAATCTTTAGAGTTGGAGAGGGAGCTGTGACATACACTAGGAGTACCATTAGAGTACTTTAAAAAAATATAATAATAATACTCTGGTCCCCATACGCTAACAAATGATCAGGAAAAGATGGAAATAGTTCTGGTGTTGTAAAACATCTCTTAGTTCAGCCAGGTCGGAAGTGGAACTTTAGGGATGCAGACATCACAATAACGTATTTCCCCAGCTTACTATCTGTCTGGCAGATGCACAAATAGCATCAAATATGACAGGAGGCCCATCTTGTTAGAGCAACAGTCGTTTTGTACCTCAGTCTGGACAGGGAGGAATTCAATGTCTAGACAAATTAATCAAACAGAAACAGGAGAGAGAGGTTTCACCTTTAGTTTTAATCAAATCCAATAGGCCATTCTGAAAACAGTAAGGGATGGACATCTATGGATCTGATTGACGGGGAGGGAGGAGGGGATGGGGATGGACACGTCAGGAGTTTTGCAACAGAGCGGATCACTATTCCATCTGGAACTCAGCAGCTCATGTCTTTAGAGTGTAATTTACTGTATCCCTATCCCTATATTACCAGGTTCTGGTAATATACCAGTACTATATTTTGTGTTTGGGTTCTATGGCTCAGTCTTAGTAAATAATCTGCAGTGGTTACGGTCCATCTGAAAGTGGAATAAATAGACACAAAATGGGGATTTAACAAGACGTCGCTAGCCAACAGTTACGCTCACCAATAATTACAGTTTCAGAATTGAACTAATTACACGAGGAGTGTGAAAATCTCCATGTAGGCTACAGGTTTAACCTAGAAATGGGAAACAATCAAGGGAATCATATCAACTACTGTGACAACAAAAAAACAAAAGAATGTCTCAAACAGCAAGGAGGAGAACGAGAAAACACACAAGCTAGAACTCAGCTATACAGTGAATGTCATGTATTTGACAGGGATGTGTGTGAGAGATGAATGTGTCTCGTAAGGAGGACTCTACAATATGTACACATTTATTTCTGAGGGATCAACAGGAACTAAGATAGGCTTTGTCTTTGTCTTCAGGAACATGCATGTACAGTGGGGAGAACAAGTATTTGATACACTGCCGATTTTGCAGGTTTTCCCACTTACAAAGCATGTAGAAGTCTGTAATTCTTATCATAGGTACTCTTCAACTGTGAGTGACGGAATCTAAAACAAAAATCCAGAAAATCACATTGTATGATATTTAAGTAATTAATTTGCATTTTATTGTATGACATAAGTATTTGATACATCAGAAAAGCAGAACTTAATATTTGGTACAGAAACCTTTGTTTGCAATTACAGAGATCATACATTTCCTGTAGTTCTTGACCAGGTTTGCACACACTGCAGCAGGGATTTTGGCCCACTCCTCCATACAGACCTTCTCCAGATCCTTCAGGTTTCAGGGCTGTCGCTGAGCAATACGGACTTTCAGCTCCCTCCAAAGATTTTCTATTGGGTTCAGGTCTGGAGACTGGCTAGGCCACTCCAGGACCTTGAGATGCTTCTTACGGAGCCACTCCTTAGTTGCCCTGGCTGTGTGTTTCGGGTTGTTGTCATGCTGGAAGACCCAGCCACGACCCATCTTCAATGCTCTTACTGAGGGAAGGAGGTTGTTGGCCAAGATCTCGCAATCCACCTCCATGCTTCACGGTTGGGATGGTGTTCTTGGGGTTGTACTCATCCTTCTTCTTCCTCCAAACACGGCGAGTGGTGTTTAGACCAAAAAGCTCTATTTTTGTCTCATCAGACCACATGACCTTCTCCCATTCCTCCTCTGGATCATCCAGATGGTCATTGGCAAACTTCAGACGGGCCTGGACATGCGCTGGCTTGAGCAGGGAGACCTTGCGTGCACTGCAGGATTTTATTCCATGACGCCGTAGTGTGTTACTAATGGTTTTCTTTGAGACTGTGGTCCCAGCTCTCTTCAGGTCATTGACCAGGTCCTGCCTTGTAGTTCTGGGCTGATCCCTCACCTTCCTCATGATCATTGATGCCCCACGAGGTGAGGTCTTGCATGGTGCCCCAGACCGAGGGAGATTTACCGTCATCTTGAACTTCTTCCATTTTCTAATAATTGCGCCAACAGTTGTTGCCTTCTCACCAAGCTGCTTGCCTATTGTCCTGTAGCCTATCCCAGCCTTGTGCAGGTCTACAATTTTATCCCTGATGTCCTTACACAGCTCTCTGGTCTTGGCCATTGTGTAGAGGTTGGAGTCTGTTTGATTGAGTGTGTGGACAGGTGTCTTTTATACAGGTAACGAGTTCAAACAGGTGCAGTTAATACAGGTAATGAGTGGAGAACAGGAGGGCTTCTTAAAGAAAAACTAACAGGTCTGTGAGAGCCGGAATTCTTACTGGTTGGTAGGTGATCAAATACTTATGTCATACAATAAAATGCAAATTAATTATAAAAAAATAATACAATGTGATTTTCTGGATTTTTGTTTTAGATTCCGTCTCTCACAGTTGAAGTGCACCTATGATAAAAACTACAGACCTCTACATGCTTTGTAAGTAGGAAAACCTGCAAAATCTGCAGTGTATCAAATACTTGTTCTCCCCACTATAGGTCTCGAGAGAATAAAATGAAACGCTAAAAGAAGGACAGGCTAAAGAAAGATGGTACAAAATATTGTCTCTCATACCAAAACAGTCTCTCTGCTCAACTTATTTACAACTTTGATAGCTTTGAACACTTCTCTCATAGACTCTGTAATTGCTTAACAACATCATACACAGTAGGATAAGGAAATTATGATTTAAAAAGAGAGCTGTGGGTGAAAACAAAATGAAATAAGCTTTTCTATAATTAAAGACAGGGAGCAGACATATCTACTAATTAAAGTGTCATTCAAGTAAAAAAATTCCAACATATCCAATGTGGTGTCATGGCAATTTGAGTTTCCTATCATTTCTGATCCTCGACCATTCCAATAGTAAATAATGTAAACAACAATTGTCTGGAATCTTGTTGTCATGGCGAGGTACAGTGCCAACCAGTTTGAGTAAAACGCACCCGTCACTCCTTCCTTACTCTGAAGGCATTTGGGTGTGTTAGAGTTACTCATTCGTCCACAAAAAATTCAAGCGCCTCTATACAATGTTCTTTGTAGCGTTCTCATTCAACCTCTCCATGTAATTCCGGAGCTCTTGCGAGTCCCCCAGCTCGATGTCCGGACACACCCACTTAATATCGCTGATCTGTCCAAGTGCCAGCGGGCTCAGAACTGGGCATCCGTTATTGGGCTTGACATTGGAGAAGGTGGTGAATTTGACCCTCTTCCTCTTGGTGGTGGGTGAGTTGAGTGACTCGTTCCTGCCTCCCGGACAGCTTCCCTGGGCACTGCCCTTCAGGGCCCCTCCATTCAGCAGCTGGCTGCCCTCCTCCAGGGTTGAGCCCAGCTCATCCTGCTGCTGCTGCAGGCACAGGCCCTCATCCTGGGCCAGCCACACCCAGTCGTGGGCATGGGGCATTGCCTCAGGGGCCTCCAGGGGAAGCTCCTTGCTGCGGTACTTGAGAGCGTAGGAGATGCAGTTGATGAGGAAGACCAGGATGGCCAGGCAGAAGACCCCCAGCAGGGCGTACATACCGATCTCCAGGTCTGTGAGGCCACGACGGGACGACAGCAGGTCCTCCTCTGTGCTGCGGCCCCGTGGCAGGTCCGCCTGGGCAGGGAACTCAGAGAACTCTCCAGGGACTCCTCCGTCGGCCGACAGCCTGTCCCCGTTGGGCCTCACCGGGATGGGGGCCTTAACCGTGGTAGCGCCCCGATTCATGATTCCAGCCTCAATGTCAGAGATGGAGCCTCCGTAGTAGGGCGGGTCTGGTCGGGTTCTACCTCCTGGGCGGCTGTACGGATCCTCAGTGCTGCCAAACCTAACACGGACGTTTCCTACCCCGGCTGCCAGGATGATACGTCGCTTCGTCTTCTGGCAGATCTCTGATGATGTCATCTCTACTCGCACCAGTAACCCTTGACCTTCGCCCTTCGCCACGATAACCGGCCACTTCCACTCTGCACTGCGCTGTACTGACACCACCTGCTCGTCCAATGAGGTGGCTGTGAGCACAAAGTGGGCGGGGTCATAGTGGTCCAGAGGGGTCATGGAGCCGTCACTGAACTGCAGCCAGGCACTGATAAGGGATTCCTGAGGACACATACACACAAACACACACACGCACGCACACACACACACACACACACATCAGTGCATCACAAGTCTTGTTTTTCCATCAAAAGGGTAAACTAAACAACGCTGTCTGACTAGCGCAATCTCTACCCACATGTCTACTCAATAACACCAACTCCCCTTGGGACACACTGCAGCTTAAAAGGAATGAATGCTTCCCTGTCAGTGTCAACTGTTACTATTACTAGACACAAGCAACCGGTATCAGCAGGAATCACATCTTTTCATCTTTATCAAGAGAGAAAAAGAAAGAAAGAGTGAGTGTAGAAGTAATGAGAGAGAGAGAACCCCTACAGATGTACAGATATGTTTTAATTAGCCAAATTTAGCTGAGCAGTTTTCAGCAGCTGTTCGTCTGAAAATATATCAGTTTCAGAAGCAGACATCTTCATTGAGATTAGATCAATACTTTTATATCAGAATCTGATCATATTCACTATAAAGGATAAAATGGCAGCCAATGTGACCACCTATTCCCAGTGAGAAAGTTACGGATTACCTTTAGCCTTACAGATAGTTCAGATATCTCATATAGAGTGCCTTGCAAAAGTGTTCAGCCCCCTTGGCGTTTTTCCTATTTTGTTGCATTACAAACTGTAATTTAAATTGATTTTAATTTGGATTTCATGTAACGGACATACACAAAATAGTCCAAATTTGTGAAGTGAAATGAAAAAAATTGCTTGTTTCAAAAAATTCAAAAAAATAAAATAACGGAAAAGTGGTGCGTGCATACAGTCGTATGAAAAGGTTTGGGCACCCCTCTGAGGCTGCATAATAATTTACTCTGTCGTCACAGAAAATGATCACAGTGGCATGCCATTCATTTTCTAATAAAAGCTGAGTACTGGGGTATTGTCCAGACAAAGGTTTTTAGTGTAGCAATATGAAATTAAATCAGATGTGAAAAATAGGCTATGCAAAAATATGGGCACCCTTGTCATTCTGTTGATTTGAATACCTGTAACTACTTAGCACTGATTAATTGGAACACATAATTGGTTTGGTGAGCTCATTAAGCCTTGAACTTCATAGGCAAGTGCATCCAATCATGAGAAAAGGTATTTAAGGTGGCCAATTGCAAGTTGTTGTTCTCTTTGACTCTCCTCTGAAGAGTGGCAACATGGGGGCCTCAAAACAACTCTCAAATGACCTGAAAACAAAGATTGTTCAACATTATGGTTTAGGGGAAGGCTACAAAAAGCTATCGCAGAGATGTAAGCTGTCAGTGTCCACTGTGAGGAACATAGTGAGGCACAGTTCTTGTTAAGGCCAGAAGTGGCAGGCCAAGTACAATATCAGAGAGGCAAAGGCGAAGGATGGTGAGAACGGTCAAAAACAGCCCACAGACGACCTCCAAAGACCTACAACATCATCTTGCTGCAGATGGTGTCACTGTGCATCGTTCAACAATTCTCCTTTTGCACAAGGAGAAGCTGTACGGGAGAGTGATGCGGATGAAGCCTTTTCTGCACACATGCCACAAACAGAGTCGCTTGAGGTATGCAAACGCACATTTGGACAAGCCAGCTTCATTTTGGAAAAAGGTGCTGTGGACTGATGAAACAAAGATTGAGTTATTTGGTCATAACAAGGGGCGTTATGCATGGCGGCAAAAGAACACAGCGTTCCAAGAAAAACACTTGCTACCCACAGTAAAATTTTGTGGGGGTTCCATCATGCTGTGGTGCTGTGTGGCCAGTGCCGGTACTGGGAATCTTGTTAAAGTTGACTGTCGCATGGATTCCACTCAATATCAGCAGATTCTTGGGAATAATGTTGAAGAATCAGTCACAAAGTTGAAGTTACGGCAGGGCTGGATATTTTAACAATACAACGACCCAAAACACTGCTCAAAATCTACCCGGGCATTTATGCAGAGGAACAACTACAATGTTCTGGAATGGCCATCCCAGTCCCCAGACCTGAATATCATTGAGAATCTGTGGGATGATTTGAAGTGGGCTGTCCATGCTCGGCAACCATCAAACCTAACTGAACTGGAGATGTTTTGTAAGGAGGAATGGTCCAAAATACCTTCATCCAGAATCCAGACACTCATTAGAGGCTATAGGAAGTGTCTAGAGGCTGTTATTTTAGCAAAAGGATGCTCTACAAAATATTGATATGATTTTTCTGTTGGGGTGCCCAGATTTATGCACCTGTCTAATTTCATTTTGATGCATATTGCACATATTCTGTTAATCCAATAAACCTAATTTCACTACTGAAATATTACTGTGTCCATCAGTTATTTGATAGATCAAAATGAAATTGCTCATCCAAACACCCAATTATTTATAAATGGAAATCATGGAAATTATCAGGGGTGCCCAAACGTTTTTATACGACTGTATGTATTCACCCCCTTTGCTATGATGCCCCTAAATAAGATCTGGTGCAACCAATTACCTTCAGAAGTCACATAATTAGTTAAATAAAGTCCACCTGAGTGCAATCTAAGTGTCACATAATCTGTCACATGATCTCAGTATATATACACGTGCTCTGAAAAGTCCCAGAGTCTGCAACATCACTAAGCAAGGGGCACCACCAAGCAAGCGGCACTATGAAGACCAAGGAGCTCTCCAAACAGGTCAGGAACAAAGTTGTGGAGAAGTACAGATTAGGGTTGGGTTATAAAAAACATCCCACGGAGCACCATTAAATCCATTATTAAAAAATGGAAAGAATATGGCACCACAACGAACCTGCCAAGAGAGGGCCGCCCACCAAAACTCACGGACGAGGCAAGGAGGGCATTAATCAGAGAGGCAAGGAGTATCTGTCCATAGGACCACTTTATGCTGTACACTCCACAGAGCTGGGCTTTAAGGGAGAGTGGCCAGAAAAAATCCATTGCTTAAAGAAAAGAATTAGCAAACACGTTAGGTGTTCACCAAAAGGCATGTGGGAGACTCCCCCAAAATATGAAAGAAGGTCAGATGAGACTAAAATTGAGCTTTTTGGCCATCAAGGAAAACGCTATGTCTGGCGCAAACCCAACACCTCTCACCAGCCCAAGAACACCATCCCCATGTTTTTCATCGGCCGGGAAACTGGTCAGAATTGAAGGAAAGATGGAGGATGGTGCTAAATACAGGGACATTTTTGAGGGAAACCTGTTTCAGTCTTCAGCAGGACATTGACCCTAAGCATACTGCTAAAGCAACACTAGAGTGGTTTAAGGGGAAACATTTAAATGTCTTGAAACGGCCTAGTTCTGACCTCAATCCAATTGAGAATCTCTGGTATGACTTAAAGATTTCTGTACACCAGCGGAACCCATCCAACTTGAAGGAGCTGGAGCAGTTTCTTCTTGAAGAATGGGCAAAAATCCCAGTGGCTACACTCTTAGAACTAAAGGTGCTATATATAACCTAAAAGGGTTCTTCGGCTGTCCCCATAGGAGAACCCTTTGAAGAATACTTTTTGGATCCAGGCAGAACCTTTTTGGTTCCAGGCAGAACCTTTTTGAGGTCCATGTAGAACCCTTTACACAGAGGGTTCTACATGGAACCCAGAATAGTTCTGCCTGGAACAAAAAAGGATTCTTCAAAGGGTTCTCGACAGCCGAAGAACCCTTTTTTTCTAAGAGTGTAGATGTGCCAAGCTTCAAGAGACTTGCAGCTATAATTGCTGTAAAAGGTGGCTTTACAAAGTATTGACTTTGGGAGGGTGAATAGTTATGCACGCTCAAGATTTCTTTTTTTTCTTATTTCTTGTTTGTTTCACAATAAAAAATATTTTGCGCTTCAAAGTGGTAGGCATGTTGTGGTAGGCATGTTGTGTACATCAAATGATACAAACCTTCCAGGTTGTAAGGCAACAAAATAGGAAAAATGCCAAAGGGGGTGAATACTTTCACAAACCACTGTACACTTTTAGAAAATTCCCATACCATTTCTATCTATTGGTGAACATATTTTATTTTATTTTAACCAAGCAAGTCAGTTAAGAACAAATTCTAATTTACAACGGCCTACCCTGGCCAAACCTGGACAACGCTGGGCCAATTGTGCACTGTCCATGGGACTCCCAATCACAGCTGGATTTGAACCAGGGACTTTTTTTTGCACTCCAGATATCTTGTATTTCTATACTTTTTCATACTGCCGCTCTATGTATCATGTACCGTGTATCTGTCTTTTGTGTACTTTCGTTGTGGCATTTTGCACCTGCCCTGTGTTTTTGTTGTAGCTGCTTGACAATGAAATTTCCCCCCCCAGGGGATCAATAAAGTACCTATCTATCTATCTATCTATCTATCATCTATCTATCTATCTATCTATCTATCTATCTATCTATCTATCTATCTATCTATCTATCTATCTATCTATCTATCTATCTATCTATCTATCTATCTATCTATCTATCTATCTATCTATCTATCTATCTATCTATCTATCTATCTATCTATCTAGAGATGCCTCTTGCACTGAGATGCAGTGCCTTAGACCGCTGTGCCACTCGGGAGCTATACATATGAGACTGTATATTTGGTACAGTAGGTTGCTGAGGTTACCTGTTTGAGTTTCTGCATGACGTCCTGTGTGGTAGCCGTGGCAATGATGGCCCTGTTGCTCCCTGGGCTGAGCTGGAGGGACAGAGATAGGCCAGAGACCAGCTGCACTCCCAGCTCTGTCACACTCACTTTGTCTTCCAGAACCTTGACCATCCGCTCAGCCAGGATCGAATCAGACAGAGGAGACATCACCTGTAACATCATACACACACACATACACATACACATACACACACACACACACACACACACACACACACACACACTTGTATTGGTTCAACTTCAAATATATAATTTCACATCACATGTACAGGCATTCACACTGAAGCCAACACCATCATTAATGGACAGAGGGAAGATTATATTAACACTTAAGAAAGAACATCGAGATGAAGGAACACCTAAGCTCTTTCATAATGTACAGTGGAGAAAGAACATCGTGATGGAGGAACACCTAAGCTCTTTCATAATGTACAGTGGAGAAAGAACATTGTGATGGAGGAACACCTAAGCTCTTTCATAATGTACAGTGGAGAAAGAACATCGTGATGGAGGAACACCTAAGCTCTTTCATAATGTACAGTGAAGAAAGAACATTGAGATGGAGGAACACCTAAGCTCTTTCATAATGTACAGTGAAGAAAGAACTTCGAGATGGAGGAACACCTAAGCTCTTTCATAATGTACAGTGAAGAAAGAACATCGAGATGGAGGAAGACCCAAGCTCTTTCATAATGTACAGTGAAGAAAGAACATTGTGATGGAGGAACACCCAAGCTCTTTCATAATGTACAGTGAAGAAAGAACATCGAGTTGGAGGAACACCTAAGCTCTTTCATAATGTACAGTGAAGAAAGAACATTGTGATGGAGGAACACCCAAGCTCTTTCATAATGTACAGTGAAGAAAGAACATCGAGTTGGAGGAACACCTAAGCTCTTTCATAATGTACAGTGCTTATATGAATCAAGACAATAGTATAATATAATAGTATAACAGTAATCCTTCTACCCCCCCCCCCCCATTAAAAAAAAATAATACTTTTACTTACACTTGTCTTTTGCCTAAACTAACACCTGACTTATTTAGGCAAACACCTGACTTTCCTCACAGTTTCTTGTTTAAAGAAATGTACTTATTGTGATGGATATGTGGTTGTCCCACTGGCTATCCTAAGTTGAATGCACCAATTTGTAAGTCGCTCTTGATAAGAGCGTCTGCTAAATGACTAAAATGTCCAATGTAAGACAAGATGATGCATGTGCTGTACACTCAATGGCATCTGCAATCACCAGGCACACACTCAGACACACACACACACTCCGCCTGGGTCTGTCTGACTGGCAGTTCCCCGGCTCCGGGGGCTGCTGGAGATGTAAGCATGTAAATGTGAGTGATGTGTGATGAGAAGGGAAGTACTTCCATCCACTCCCATTAGGCCTGAGTCTCCTCTCCATCCTCCTCCTCTCCTCCGCCTCCCGCCCACACACAGACCCACGCTTCCACTCCCTTCACGCTGCCATAATGAACTGTCAGCACTGATCACTGCCTCATCTGAAAAGGACCACGGCCAACCCAGTCCTCCACAGCACCGTACTGTTAAAGCTGCACGCTACTGGCTGCATGCTAACGACACAGCTAAACACACAGGGAACACACAGGGCCAGCTGTGTAGAGAGGCATTTGAACATAAAAAATGTATTATGTGTTTTTTTCTCCAGAAATGCCCTCTTGAACATGTGAACTTCCGTGTGCCTTAATAACAAACGTGTGTCATCTTTAAATACTAATACAATTTTTAAATTACCAGCCTAGTTGGTTTAGCCACAGAAAAAGACAGGAACCTTCCCCATGATTGGCTGAGATAATGGATGGGCTGGACATGACGAGAGATGAGTTCTGATTGGTCTGCCATGTCGCAGGCTTCTGTCTAAAACATGAGCTGCTCAGATAATCCTTGCTACCGTAAATAAAGATATAGCCATGGAAAACTACAAAAGGGTTGTTACGGCTCTCAACAACATTGCTGCTATGAAGTTAGCAGGCGCTATCGACAAAGACCAGTGGGAAAAAGTTGTGATGGATTACTTTCTGGAGGACGATCGTGCCACGCTGACTCTCTCTGACTCTGAAAACGAATCAGACAATGAGGAAATTATCTCTGACTTAAGTAAAAACATTTTAATTTAACCAGACATTGTAAAGTCTTCTGATAACAGTGATGGGGAAGAAACAGACATCAACAGTGCTGTTGTCATGAAAGAAGTGAAATCAGGAGAATGCCCGTTGGAAAAGGAGTATGAGAAGGGGATGGAGAAAATTCTGATGTTTGATTGCAAATGCGGAGAGTCGTTAAAATAACACAGAAGGCAACCTTAGAAAAGTCTCCGGATTACATCTTCAAACGAAGGCCAACCATGGCCATGAAGCATTCATCCATGTATACGGCTGAATGTCTAGCTACATTTCAGATATTATGCATTTCTAATTTGGTCAGAAAGTCATTTTCATTGCAAGATAAAGCATACTGTTAGCTAGCTACTCTAAGGCTTCATGCCACAATGACTATTGCCCTGTAGCACTCAATTCTGTAATCATGAAGTGCTTTGAGAGGCTGGTTATGGCACACATTAAGTCCACCGTCCCAGACACCCTAGACCCACTCCAATTTGCATTCCGCCCCAACAGATCCATAAATTACGCAATCTCGATTGCTCTCCACACTGCCCTCTACCACCTAGATCAAATGAATACCAATGTGAGAATGCTGTGAATTTACTATTTTAATTTAATTTTTTTATTTCACCTTTATTTAATCAGGTAAATATGTATTGAGGGCCAGCCAACGAGAGCATACAGGTCGCAGTGATGGGTAGTATATGGGGCTTTGGTAACAAAACGGATGGCACTGTGATAGATTACATCCAATTTGCTGAGTAGAGTGTTGGAGGCTATTTTGTAAATGACATCGCTGAAGTCAAGGATCGGTAGGATAGTCAGTTTTATAAGGTCATGTTTGGCAGCATGAGTGAAGGAGGCTTTGTTGCGAAATAGGAAGCCGATTCTAGATTTAATTTTGGATTGGAGATGGTTAATGTGAGTCTGGAAGGAGAGTTTACAGTCTAACCAGACACCTAGGTATTTGTAGGTGTCCACATATTCTAAGTCAGACCCGTCGAGAGTAGGGATGATAGTCCGGCGGGTGGGTGCGGGCAGCGTGAAGAGCATGCATTTAGTTTTACTAGCATTTAAGAGGAGTTGGAGGCCACGGAAGGAGTGTTGTATGGCATTGAAACTCGTTTGGAGGTTTGTTAACACAGTGTCCAAAGAAGGGCCAGATGTATACAGAATAGTGTTGTCTGCGTATTGGTGGATCAGAGAGTCACCAGCAGAAAGAACGACATCATTGATATATACTGAGAATAGAGTTGGCCCAAGAATTGAACCCTGTGGCACCCCCATAGAGACTGCCAGAAGTCCGGACAACACACCCTCCAATTTGACACGCTGAACTCTATCTGAGAAGTAGTTGGTGAACCAGACGAGGCAGTCATTTGAGAAACCAAGTCTGCCGATAAGAATGCGGTGATTGACAGAGTCAAAAGCCTTGACCAGGTCGATGCACAGTACTGTCTTTTATCGATGGCGGTTATGATATCATTTAGGACCTTGAGCGTGGCTGAGGTGCACCCATGACCAGCTCGGAAACCAGATTGCATAGCGGAGAAGGTATGGTGGGATTCGAAATGGTCGGTGATCTGTTTGTTAACTTGGCTTTCGAAGAATTTAGAAAGGCAGGGCAGGATGGATTTTGCAGCTCTTTCAGAACATAAGCTATCTGGATTTAGGTGAAGGAGAAGCAGGGGGGGGCTTGTGCAAGTTGCTGCAGGGGGTGCAGAGCTGTTGGCTGGGGTAGGGGTAGCCAGGTGGAAAACATGGCCAGCCGTAGCAAAATGCTTATTGAAATTCTTGATTATGGTAGATTTATTGGTGGTGACAGTGTTTCCTAGCCTCAGTGCAGTGGGCAGCTGGGAGGAGGTGCTCTTATTCTCCATGGACTTTACAGTGTCCCAGAACTTTTTGGAATTAGTGCTACAGGATGCAAGTTTCTGTTTTCAAAAGCTAGCCTTTGCTTTTCTAACTGACTGTGTATATTGGTTCCTGACTTCCCTGAAAAGTTGCGGGGGCTATTCAATGCTAATGCAGTATGCCACAGGATGTTTTTGTGCTGGTCAAGGGCAGTCAAGTCTGGAGTGAACCAAGGGCTATATCTGTTCTTAGTTCTACATTTTTTGAATGGGGCATGCTTAAGATGGTGCAATTTTAAAGAACAACCAGGCATCCTCTACTGACGGGATGAGGTCAATATCCTTCAAGGATACCCGGGCCAGATCAATTAGAAAGGCCTGCTCGCTGAAGTGTTTTAGGGAGCATTTGACAGTGATAAGGGGTGGTCGATTGACCTCGGACCCATTACGGACGCAGGCAATGAGGCAGTGATCTCTGAGTTCCTGGTTGAAGACAGCAGAGGTATATTTGGAGGGCAAGTTAGTCAGAATGATATCTATGAGGGTGCCCATGTTTTCATTTAGGTTTGTACCTGGTAGATTCCTTGATAATTTGTGTGAGATTGAGGGCATCTATCTTAGCTTGAAGGACGGCCGGGGTGTTAAGCATATCCCAGTTTAGGTCACCTAACAGTACGAACTCTGAAGATAAATGGGCACAGCTGGGGTCTGGGAGGGAGGGGGCTGTAACAAGCGGCAACAGTACGAGACTTATTTCTGGAAAGGTGGATTTTTAGAAGTAGAAGTTCAAACTGTTTGGGCACAGACCTGTATAGTATGACAGAATCTCTACAGTAGATTGCAACTACGCCTCCTTTGGCAGTTCTATCTTGATGGGAAATATTGTAGTTGGGGATGGAAAATTCTGAATTTTTGGTGGCCTTCCTAAGGCAGGATTCAGACATGCCTAGGACATCAGGGTTGGCGGACTGTGCTAAAGCAGTGAGTAAATCAAACTTAGGGAGGAGGCTTCTGATATTAACATGCATGAAACCAAGGCTTTTACAGTTACAGAAGTAAAAAAATGAGAGCGCCTGTGGAATAGGTGTAGTACTGGGGGCTACAGGGCCTGGGTTTACCTGTACATCAACAGAGGAACTGACTACAGCTCAGCGTTCAAAACCATTGTCCCCTCCAAGCTCCAAGCTCCATGGGCGATGTGTCTAAGCATCTCAGTGCTAGACACGTCACTACAGACAACCTGGATCGAATCCAGACTGTATCACAACCGGCCGTGATTGGGAGTCACATAGGGCGGCGCAAAATTGTCAGAGTTTGGCCATTGTAGGGCGTCATTGTAAATGTTCAACATGCTTAGGACTCTGGGTCTGAACACCTCCCTCTGCAACTGGGTCCTGAACTTCCTGACGGGCCGACCCCAGATGGTGAGGGTAGGCAACTTTCACAACGTTGACCCTCAACACAGGGGCTCCACAGGGCTGTGTGCTTAGTCCCCTCCTGTACTCCCTGTATACCCACGAAGAGCAAGATGTGCTGCTCTGTTCTGGGCCAGCACCTTAAATAGGTATTTCCTTGCAGCACTCGCCACACGACTGGACAATTATCAAGATAAGACAAAACTAGATCCTGCATGACTTGCCAAGGCATCAGCAGAACATGCCTCTCTCCTCCACCAGTCATACAAGGAGAATGGTCTAATGCCTCCCTTCAAAAAGAGAGCTGGCCCAAGCAAACACAGGTTACACCTGAAGCATGAGGACTTGCAGTGAGTGATTAACTCCATCAACAACTACACACAGGATAATGCAATAGTATTAGCAGGAAGCCACCCAGGACACAAACACTTTGGATAATACAATAGTATTACCAGGACGCCACCCAGGACACAAACAATTTGGTGGAAAGCTGCTGCAATGTGACAAATGCAGCAGTGTTGCATCTCTACAAGGAATCAATGACAACACTTGGTATGTAAAGCATAAACAACACGTCTTTAAATTATTTAAAAGACATAATTGGCACTCCTTTTATTGATTTAAATGTTTTTCCTTATTGTATTCTACTACTTTTAGTCTTGAAATCTTTGGGTGTTTACTACACTGCCTTACTCACTCTGTTTAGGACATGGCCTCACAAGTGAACCTTTAAAGAGATGGGTGGGGCTAAGGTGGATATGCCATGTTGTTACCTTGATGCTTATAGTGTAGGTCTATTTAGGACTATTTTATTATCTAAGTGGGTACATTGTGCCATTGGTCAGATTAAGCCAAAGCTTTATCCTAAAATCCAGCAGCACACCTACCACCACACTTTCATTCAATGTCCTTTAATCTACTCTATAATGAAGTGAAATAAAATGATCAATAAATAAAAGTAACTGATAAAAATAAAGGAGGCTTTATTATATCACATCTGTTGGTGACATTGTAGAGACAAAGGCAAAACAATGGACCATTTGAAGCTGCATTTGAAGCTTTCGGAGAAATGCATCTGATACATGAAATGGGTTTTATTCTTGGTAACCGTGGAGACCCAGGGCCATCTACTCCCTTTTCAGCAGAATTCCTTTTGATAGTTTGATTACAAGACCCTCCTTGCCGATTGCAATGATTGCTCTGCTTTTTATCGGATTTTAATTTCAGACAATTGAGGAACCTCTCGTTTGTAGCTGGATCTAAAATCACTCCAGTGAAGCGAGAGGCAATTTTTCTATCAAATAAAACATCAAAGGCTCTCTAACAGCACTGTCAATACTCCTTTGAGGCTGCCGCATGTGGGGTTCTCTGAGTGCCAGTGTGTGCATGCTCTTCAGGGGGAGAGGGGAAAAGAAATTAAGAGAGAGAGAGAGAAATAGAGAGAGAAAGACCATATTAGAGACACATATTTCCCTCAAATTACACAGATCCACAAAGAATTTGAAAACAAACCCAATTTTGATAAACTCACATATCTACTGGTTGAAATACCACAGTGTGCCATCACAGCAGCAAGATTTGTGACCTGTTGCCACAAGAGAAGGGCAACCAGTGAAGAACAAACACCATTGTAAATACAACCCATATTTACTGTATGTTTATTTATTTTCCCATTTGTTCTATAACTACTTGCACATTGTTACAACACTGTATATATACATGATATGACATTTGAAATGTCTTTCTTCCTTTGGAACTTCTGAGTGTAATGTTTACTGTTAATTATTATTATTTACTATCTACTTCCCTTGCTTTGGCAATGTTAACATATGTTTCCAATGCCAATAAAGCCCTTAAATTTAATTGAATTTAATTGAAAGAGAGTGAGAGAGAGAGCGATAGAGAGAGAGAGAGAGAGAGAGAGAGAGAGAGAGAGAAAAGCATAGTGTGTTCTGTGCATTTGTGTGTTTCTTTGCATGTGAGTGAACTAGAGTTCTGTTTGACTTATTGTGTGTGTGTGTGTGTGTGTGTGTGTGTGGGTGTGTGTGTGTGTGTGTGTGTGTGTGTGTGTGTGTGTGCGTGGGTGTGTGTGTGTGTGTGTGTGGGTGTGTGTGTGTGTGTGTGGGTGTGGGTGTGTGTGTGTGTGTGTGTGTGTGTGTGTGTGTGGGTGTGTGTGTGTGTGTGTGTGTGTGTGTGTGTAATAAGCCCCCTATAATAGGAGGGGAGGGACAGTGACATGATGACTCTGTAGCAGAGTGAATGATTACAGGGTTATCAAGGTTCATAAAGTGCCTTAGACATTCTCAAACCATCTAAAAGGACGCAAACAAATAGACGGACAGCAACAGTGAAACCATTGATATGATTTCCATCAATTTTCCTGCTGTTTGATTCTGCCTCTGGTCCAAGGACGCCATTGGAAATGAGAAATGGTTCTCAACTGAAAACCGGCTAACATAAAGGTAATAGGGTAACATAAAGGTAATAGGGTAACATAAAGGTAATAGGGTAACATAAAGGTAATAGGGTAACATAAAGGTAATAGGGTAACATAAAGGTAATAGGGTAACATAAAGGTAATAGGGTAACATAAAGGTAATACAGGTAATAGGGTAACATAAAGGTAATACAGGTAATAGGGTAACATAAAGGTAACAGGGTAACATAAAGGTAATAGGGTAACATAAAGGTAATAGGGTAACATAAAGGTAATACAGGTAATAGGGTAACATAAAGGTAATACAGGTAATAGGGTAACATAAAGGTAACAGGGTAACATAAAGGTAACAGGGTAACATAAAGGTAACAGGGTAACATAAAGGTAATAGGGTAACATAAAGGTAATAGGGTAACATAAAGGTAATAGGGTAACATAAAGGTAACAGGGTAACATAAAGGTAACAGGGTAACATAAAGGTAATAGGGTAACATAAAGGTAATAGGGTAACATAAAGGTAATAGGGTAACATAAAGGTAATAGGGTAACATAAAGGTAACAGGGTAACATAAAGGTAACAGGGTAACATAAAGGTAATAGGGTAACATAAAGGTAACAGGGTAACATAAAGGTAACAGGGTAACATAAAGGTAATAGGGTAACATAAAGGTAATAGGGTAACATAAAGGTAATAGGGTAACATAAAGGTAATAGGGTAACATAAAGGTAACAGGGTAACATAAAGGTAACAGGGTAACATAAAGGTAATACAGGTAATAGGGTAACATAAAGGTAATACAGGTAATAGGGTAACATAAAGGTAACAGGGTAACATAAAGGTAACAGGGTAACATAAAGGTAATAGGGTAACATAAAGGTAATAGGGTAACATAAAGGTAATAGGGTAACATAAAGGTAACAGGGTAACATAAAGGTAACAGGGTAACATAAAGGTAATAGGGTAACATAAAGGTAATAGGGTAACATAAAGGTAATAGGGTAACATAAAGGTAATAGGGTAACATAAAGGTAACAGGGTAACATAAAGGTAACAGGGTAACATAAAGGTAATACAGGTAATAGGGTAACATAAAGGTAATACAGGTAATAGGGTAACATAAAGGTAACAGGGTAACATAAAGGTAATAGGGTAACATAAAGGTAATAGGGTAACATAAAGGTAATAGGGTAACATAAAGGTAACAGGGTAACATAAAGGTAACAGGGTAACATAAAGGTAATAGGGTAACATAAAGGTAATAGGGTAACATAAAGGTAATAGGGTAACATAAAGGTAACAGGGTAACATAAAGGTAACAGGGTAACATAAAGGTAATAGGGTAACATAAAGGTAACAGGGTAACATAAAGGTAACAGGGTAACATAAAGGTAACAGGGTAACATAAAGGTAATAGGGTAACATAAAGGTAATAGGGTAACATAAAGGTAATAGGGTAACATAAAGGTAACAGGGTAACATAAAGGTAACAGGGTAACATAAAGGTAACAGGGTAACATAAAGGTAACAGGGTAACATAAAGGTAATAGGGTAACATAAAGGTAACAGGGTAACATAAAGGTAATAGGGTAACATAAAGGTAACAGGGTAACATAAAGGTAATAGGGTAACATAAAGGTAATAGGGTAACATAAAGGTAATAGGGTAACACAAAGATAATACAGGTAATAGGGTAACACAAAGGTAATACAGGTAATAGGGTAACATAAAGGTAATACAGGTAATAGGGTAACATAAAGTTAATACAGGTAATAGGGTAACATAAAGGTAATAGGGTAACATAAAGGTAATACAGGTAATAGGGTAACATAAAGGTAATAGGGTAACATAAAGGTAATACAGGAAATAGGGTAACACAAAGGTAATACAGGTTATAGGGTAACATAAAGGTAATACAGGAAATAGGGTAACACAAAGGTAATACAGGTAATAGGGTAACATAAAGGTAATACAGGTAATAGGGTAACATAAAGGTAATAGGGTAACATAAAGGTAATAGGGTAACATAAAGGTAATAGGGTAACATAAAGGTAATAGGGTAACATAAAGGTAATAGGGTAACATAAAGGTAATAGGGTAACATAAAGGTAATACAGGTAATAGGGTAACATAAAGGTAATACAGGTAATAGGGTAACATAAAGGTAATACAGGTAATAGGGTAACATAAAGGTAATACAGGTAATAGGGTAACATAAAGGTAACACATGTAATAGGGTAACACAAAGGTAATACAGGTAATAGGGTAACATAAAGGTAATAGGGTAACATAAAGGTAATACAGGAAATAGGGTAACACAAAGGTAATACAGGTAATAGGGTAACATAAAGGTAATACAGGTAATAGGGTAACATAAAGGTAATAGGGTAACACAAAGGTAATACAGGTAATAGGGTAACATAAAGGTAATACAGGTAATAGGGTAACATAAAGGTAATAGGGTAACATAAAGGTAATACAGGTAATAGGGTAACATAAAGGTAATACAGGTAATAGGGTAACAAAGGTAATACAGGTTATAGGGTAACATAAAGGTAATAGGGTAACATAAAGGTAACAGGGTAACATAAAGGTAACAGGGTAACATAAAGGTAACAGGGTATTGTACACCGACAAACACAACTACAGTAAGGAGACGTGATACAGGTCCATAGCTCAGGCCTTGGCAAAGCTGTTGTGTTGTGTTGTGTTGTGTTTTTGTGGAAAAGCTTGATCAATTGTGTTTTACACCGTCAGTGGGCACAGTAATGATCTAAATGGGGTGGGGTTATGTGAGTGGGGTGTGTGAGCCTACATGCCCTCAGAGACTCAGCAGCCTTTATTGGCCGTGCCACAGGCTCATGTTGCTTTGTCAGGCCCTGATTGGCTAAGTGTTTGTGCTTTGCCGAGATCGATTCTGTTGCCTTTTTAAAGTCTCCCTCGCAACGAGCCTCGGTTTACTTTGTAAACCTCCCCTCCCCATCCTCAATTTTTTTTTACAAGCAGGTGCTCTCTTTCTTTCTCTCACTCTCTTTTAATCATGTTGTTTCTCTCTCTCGCTCTCTCGCGCTCTCGCTCTCTCGCTCTCTCGCTCTCTCGCTCTCTCGCTCTCTCTCTCTCTCTCTCTCGCTCTCTCTCTCTCTCTCTCTCTCTCTCTCTCTCTCTCTCTCTCTCTCTCTCTCTCTCTCTCTCTCTCTCTCTCTCTCTCTCTCTCTCACACCTGTAGTTTGGCTGTGCCGGTGCTGAGGCCCATCAGGACCTGTCCCTTCAGTAGGCGGGCCACACGTTGGTCCTCCACCCTCAGCGAATCCTGGACCAGGTCAGTCACGTCCATCTGCCAATCACTGCCCAGCAGGAAGTCCTGTTGGCCCTGCCGATCAGCTCCCAGGGCCACAAAGTGTGTGAGGACCCGTACAGTGGTGCTCTGGTACTGAGGGACACAGCCACTCTCTGTCCTCTCACTGGCCACTTCATCACCATCATCCTCATCATCCTCACTCACCCTCTCATACCTGGAGAAAAGAAAAATACAATGAAATGACTTGAGGTTAAACAGATCTCTGGGTGGATTGAGGTGGTGGAAGGGGGAGTTTTAAGTAAAAATATGATTACTTGCAAGGTGAAACTATTCATTTGAGAACGTTTTTAGAAAAAAGTTATGAAGAAAAGGTTATGAAACTGTTCTTTAGAAAAGTTCTATACTCTTTTCTATTCCTCCATTACTGTTTCCATTGTTTGAATTGAAAGAGGGATTGAAACTCTGTCCTATAGGGACCCGGTCTTCCAACCTGGTCTCAGAGCATTATTTTGTATTATTCTGTTCGTAAATCTGAGACACTCTATTTAGTATGATGTGTTAAGGTTCGTACGGTATTTATTAATTTGTATGATATGTTTCGTAGGATGGCTAGGTGGCTAGGTGGCTAACACTTTACAGCCATTGATAAAAAATAATGCATAGATTTGAAACAAAAAAATACTTTCTGTTTATCATAGACGAACAAGATGAATATGAGATGAAAGGCGAGTTCATATCGAGTTCAGGAAGCCAAGCTAGAGCTCTGTGAGACATTCACAGCGACGGGGGCAGACATTCCATTAGGTTTAATAATGTGTGGCCATCCAGGCAGAATAGCAGGCTGACAGGTTAACATGCTGGAGCTGACTGGCAAAGGTGCCCGGTTCCCCCATTCCTCCCCCCACCACCTCTTCACCAGTGGGATGACACACACGACAGCCTAATCGAGGTGACATTTGCGTCAGGGAGCAGACAAAAGCAGGCAAGCCGTGTTCTCAAGGACGAACGTCAGGTCAGATAAGGTCTGGGCATATAATGAGCTTGCTTTCAGATTCACGACTCGACTGGCCTTCTAACCTCTTCTACCCACTGGACTAGAGTGATCAGGGGCTCAGTGAGGGCCATGACAGCAGGGGCATATGTGTTAGATTGCCACCTGGTGGCCGCAGGGTTAAAGGGTTTGCACAGTGCATTGGGGATATGCTGTATGTTGAAGTGGATTCGAGCATGCATTGTGCAAGGCTACTGAACAATCTGTAGAACATATGCCTCAAGCTTAATCACCCAAATGTAATTGCCTGTTCTATAACAGTGAGAGAAAATGAAAGACGGACTCCAACTCAATTCTTCTCTCTCTTTCTTCCCCGTTCAGAATTTGCCACCAATCAGTCTCGCCTTCACAACAAACAGGAACAGTACTGCATGTGTAACGACATTGCCAGAATGTTGTGGAGGTGAGAACAGACATGTTAGTCTTGCGTATGGCTGACAGGTAAGTGAGTCAGCAACAGAAATGAGAGACAGAGTCATGGCAGTAATTGAAAGTCACGTTTTTTTCCCCTCAGAGAGACCACCGGCGTCACCTGGGTATCCTGAACACAGCGGTGGCCATCGACAGGGGGCGTGATGGGGGAAGGACAGGTGTAGGCGCCAGGATGAGCATCATCACAACTATTCTAAACCTCCAGACGAAGATACTTATATGTGGGCAGACTGGTACAGACTGGTACAAAGCTATTTAAAAAACAAGTGGTTAATATGAACGTTAGTATTTTACTCTGCATTGCATTTCCCAAGCAAGTCCATTCCCCAAGCAGTTTGAACCAGGTGAAATAAACTCACTGTCTGGTAAAACTACTCACCTCCTGTTGCCGGCGGCCACGGGGACCCTCCAGCCCTTGATCTGGCTGAGTTGGGGGTCGGCTACGTCGATAAGCAGGGGGAGGCGGGGCATCCACACACTCATCTCCAGCTGGGCGCTCAGGTAGCTGTAGGTGAAGTTGAGCACCATCCTCGTCCTCCCCCTCGTCTCCTTCCCATTAACAAACACATAGTCACAACGATCCGACACCTGGGGGGAAGAGGAGGAAAGAAAGGAGAAATAGGAAAACATGTTATTAAGAGAAAGACTAAAGAAACTACACTGAGTAGACAAAACATTAAGGACACCTGAGGAGGCTGAGTTATTAAAGAACACTGAGTAGACAAAACATTAAGGACAGCTGCTCTTTCCTTGAAATAGACTGACCAGGTGAATCCAGGTGATTAACATTAAATCCACATCAATCAGTGTAGATGAAGGGGAGGAGACAGGTTAAAGAAGGATTTCTAAGCCTTGAGACAACTGAGACATGGATTGTGTATGTGTACAATTCAGAGAGTAAATGGGCAAGACAAAATATTTAAGTGCCTTTGAACAGGTATGGCAGTATGTGCCAGGCACATCGGTTCGTGTCAAGAACTGCAATGCTACTATGTTTTTACACCCAACAGTTTCCTGTGTGTATCAAGAATGGTCCACCAGCCAAAGGACATCCAGCAAATTTGACACAACTTTGGGAAGCATGGGAGTCAACATGGGCCAGCATCCCCGTGGAACGCTTTTGACACCTTGTAGAGTGCATGCCCTGACGAATTGAGGCTGTTCTAAGGCAATCTGGGGGCGGTGCAACTCAATATTAAGAAGGTGTTCTTAATTTTTTATACACTCAGTTTAAGTAAAAAAGTTTGTACACCTAGAGAGAGACATTTTATTCTTATATTCTTCAATGAAAATCGATCATTTATAAAGACTTGAAATGTCTCCTTCTGCTCTGTAATGATTCAGATGACAGACTTGGCATTCCTTGACCAAGCCCTTGAAGTCTCTATTCAAGTGTGTGTGTGTGTGTGTGTGTGTGTGTGTGTGTGTGTGTGTGTGTGTGTGTGTGTGTGTGTGTGTGTGTGTGTGTGTGTGTGTGTGTGTGTGTGTGTGTGTGTGTGTGTTAGTGTGTGTGTGTGTGTGTGTGTGTGTGTGTGTGTGTGTGTGTGTGTGTGTGTGTGTGTGTGTGTGTGTGTGTGTGTGTGTGTGTCAGTGGGGGCTGCTGAGGGGAGGACGGCTCATAGTAATGGCTGGAATGGAGTCAATGGAATGGTATCAACCAATGGAACCACATGTTTGATACCATTCCATTGATTCATTATTATGAGCCGTCCTCCCCTCAGCAGCCTCCACTGGTGTGTGTGTGTGTGTGTGTGTGTGTGTGTGTGTGTGTGTGTGTGTGTGTGTGCATTTGTGTGTGTGAGTGTGACAAGGTCAGTCTGGAGGAACGGGCAAAAACTCTCAACAGATGGACCAGAGAAAGACACAAATCCCAAACGCCAATCAAGAAACAAAACCCTGGCTCCAAGCCACCCCTCTTTACGATTGGCTAAATCCGCCCTGTCTACTCCAATCAGTTCCAAAGCTTCTCAGATATAGATGGACCAATGGCATGGCAGGGTTTCTAAAGAGCATCTAAGACACTTATGAACTTCTATCTTCAAACTACCTAAAACACTCAATCAGGCATGTATTCTTTCACAGAAGCCTGGGAGGACAGATTTTGATTCAGTGTCTCCATATTCAATGGCTTGTCTATAATAGTCACCACCATTTTCCATTCATCTGAAGCTTTCGATGGAGCGATAATGAAGATGGGCATCACTGTTAATCTCAGCATGGCCACAGTTTGGGTGTGCAATTAGTCTTCTGTAAAACTAGTCAAAAGCAGACTATCATCACTCTTTGCTGGAAGTGTCTTGACAGGTTTCTCCACAAATGATGTGTCAGAACATACACTCCTCATAGCTTCACTCTGTCATTTCTCTCTCTTCTCTCCTCTCGCTCTCCTTTTCTCTCTCTCTCTCTCTCTGTCTTTATACCCTCCTTTCTCTCACTCCCTCATCTCTCTCCGTGTTTCTCTTCTCACCCGTCTCTGTCTTTGTTTAACTGCCTTTCGACAGTGTTAATAACTATTCAACTACAAAGTTGAATTAAAGTTACTTTGAGGCTTGCGAGACTTTGACACGTAATGTTCCACATCAAGTAACAAATATACACATTGCCCATAACATTGATTTTCTCTATAATTGTCGGCCGCAGATATGTGAAGGGAATGTGTTATTTTACAGTGTTCTTTGGCTAGAAAATAATAATTCAATAAAGTTGCATGCAACAGATAATTACTATTATGCTCATTATTCAAGCTTATAGACCATAATGCTTTGTTTTATTTAAATGATCAGGACTAGCTTGGAAAGAAGACATATTTAAAAATCATTCAATGTGATTTTCTGCATTTTTGTTTTAGATTCCGTCTCTCACAGTTGAAGAGTACCTATGATAAAAATTACATGCTTTGTAAGTAGGAAAACCTGCAAAATCGGCAGTGTATCAAATACTTGTTCTCCCCACTGTACATGTACATGTAGGGGAGAGTGGGGTAAGTTGAGTGATATTTTACATTTAGCATCACTCCGTCAAGGGAAATATAGTATTATTTCTAACAAAGATATTTACAGATATTTCAGGACATTGAGTATCCCTGTAATAATCTGAATTAATGTAAACTTTACAATTTTGAAAACACAGCTTGTCAAAAAAAGTGGTCTCTTGGCACAACTTATATGGACATGGAGTAAATTGAGTTGGACATGGTAAGTTAAGGTGCCTACAAATTTCTGTCCTGAATGAAAAATGACCACTACCTTTTTAAAACCCAATTCAACACAATTACAATCACTTTTTGTCTTTTAATCGCTTTAAGAATATTTTTATACAGGCTAACAAACACATTGTACTTTTTAAAATACTTTTAACATAGGCTAGGCCCTGTTGATATCTCATATACCAGCGATAATAACTTCCTTAAAAAAAAGTTTCCTTGTCACAAAGGTGCAGTGAAATGTGTTGTTTTACAGGGTCACCAATAATAGTTCTGTGTTCCTGGAGCAAATTAGGGTTAAGTGCCTTGCTCAAGGGCACATCAACATATTTTCACCTCAGGTATTTGAACCAGCAACCTTTCAGTTACTGGCCCAAGGCTCTAACTGCTAGGCTACCTGCCGCCCTGACACCTGAGAACAAAACACTAAGGCTTAACTTACCATGGCCATTGGCTCAACCCCAAGGCAAACGTTTTTACTATATTAGCCCACACAGCTACAAGGATGCACTTTCATGCTAGGTTTAGGAACTCAAATTGAAGCTTATAGAGACCCAAACAATTTAGATGGTTTAGATACACGCATCATGAAATCTCTTAAAACAATACAATCATTTGACTTTGTGAAAATCTTTTTTGAACTAACTTAGGTCTTTTCCCATGTGGTTTCTTCCTTCACAGACTCCATGAAATGACGACCTCTTCCTAAATATTTAGCCAAATTATTAATTTGTTTCCTAGAAACAAGGGTGGCTCATCTTACCCCTTTGGCTCAACTTACCCCAACCTCCCCTACTGTACATGTGTTTAATTACACTAGTGTTCTCTTAGTGAAGAACCATTAGTCCATTTGCTTGCTCAGATCATCAGACCTCCATCAGAGATGTTATACAGGTGATATTGCATTATTTCTTGTTATAGTTGCCAAAGAAAGTTACTAAATTTATTGGTGATATGCTCAATTTATTTGGTTGGTAATGATGACTTACTAGTTTATTGTTGTCGAAAAAGAAACTGATTAAATTATTAATCTCACTGTTATGATACATCTCACTCTTATGAGTGAAATAGTGGATCAAACCTAATCATTACTGTTGCTTTGTTTATTCATCTCAGAGACCATCACAATTACATTAGGCTTTGACAGTGTAATCTTCCAATAAAACCAAGACCCATGAGGTTTATAATCACCGTCTTCAAAGGTAATTTCACATGAAAGTACGGTGCATACATTTTATTTAATACAAGCGGAAACTAGCTTGACACCAGATGCTGGGGTGGGGGTGGGGGGGGGGGGGGGTCTTCTCTCCAGAGGTCAACATCACTCAGTGATTAATGAAACCTACAGGGAGCTCTAACAACTTTAAATGTACAACCAGAAATGCACACTAAATAATTACACACATACTGTGCATAAACACACACATACACAAACACGCATGCACCCGCACACACACACGTTCACACACAAATGCACGCACACTCACATGCACACATCCCTCAGAGGGAGGGGGAGTTTGTCTGCACTCTTCCCTCTCTCTCTCATTGTCATATCCTGAGTATTTATCAGTGTGTGTTATTTGAGACAAAAAGGGAGGTACGTTGAGAGTGGAGCGCTGTCTGTCTATCTGTGGTGAATAGAATACATGTAGCCTAACTGTTCAAAATAGACATCTCTCTCTCGAATGGTTAAAACAGCAGACAATGTACAGCCAGGAGCAGATTACATACTTCAAAATACTTCAAGGGCATTGCTATAAACCAAGGAAAACAGTTTGAACATTTCAAAACTGTATATACTTGCTATTCAGAGCCCATTCACTGGCATTTTTCCTCCAGCACACAGGCACTGTTACAATGGCTAGCCACAAGTCGTTGTATATTTTATTTTTTTCTTGCACATTTTTCTATTTTGGCATTTGCCTGATGCCTCATACATGCTTTGTTGACTACGAACTGTCTTTACCCAACCGTGGGACAGACTATGTCTGTTCCCACACTCGGGACTCTGACTCTCTATTGGTTACACAGACTTTTGGCTTACCTTCCCATTCTAACCACCTCCCGCCAGCTTTGTATTAGATAGATAGATAGATAGATAGATAGATAGATAGATAGATAGATAGATAGATAGATAGATAGATAGATAGATAGATAGATAGATAGATAGATAGATAGATAGATAGATAGATAGATAGATAGATAGATAGATAGATAGATAGATAGATAGATAGATAGATAGATAGATAGATAGATAGATAGATAGATACTTTATTGATCCCCGAGGGGAAATTTCTTTGTCAAGCAGCTACAACAAAAACACAGGGCAGGTGCAAAATGGAGTTACTCACGTATGGATGCATAAATGTTGAACTAGGTCCTAACACCCCAACAGTTCCAGGTCTATGTTGCAGACGGCACAGCACCCCGGGGAGGCATTAAATAGTCTAATAGCCGCTGGCAGGAAGGACCTCCTGTAGTGCTCTCTGGCACACCGTGGTGGGATCAGTCTGTGACTGAAGGTGCTCCTCTGCATCATAACCATGGCATGCAGAGGGTGGGTGACGTTGTCCATGATGGCCAGCAGTTTGGCTAGGATCCGTCTCTCCGCCACCTCCTCTAGAGTGTCAAGGTTAATCCCCAGAACAGAGCTAGCCTTCCTGATCAGCTCATTTACCCAAGAATAAATATCTATAAAAATCTAGCAGAGTTACTCCACCCCAAGAAATGGCTGCCTGGCTCTCGTTCAGGCAAATGAGAAATAAGTGCACTCAGGCTAACAGGAAGGCCAAAGTTAGTTACTTTAAGGAAAAGTTCTCTCTGTGGGTCTAATCCCAAGAAATTCTGGAAAACAGTTAAAGACCTGGAGAATAAACCCTCCTCCTCACAGCTGCCCATGTCCCTTAAAGTTGATTATGTGGTTGTTACTGACAAGAAGCACATGGCTGAGCTCTTTCATCAATACTTCATTAAGTCAGGATTCGTATTTGCCACCCCTTCTAATGCAACTATCCCCAATGCTTCTCCCTCTTTTTCCCCTGCCCCGCTACAAAGTTTTTCCCTGGAGGCAGTTACTGAGTCTGAGGTACTAAAGGAGCTCCTGAAACTTGACCCCACGAAAACATCTGGGTCAGATGGTTTAGACCCTTTCTTCTTTAAGGTTGCTGCCTCTATCATCGCCAAGCCTATCTCAGACCTTTTAAACCTGTCTCTCCGTTCTGGGGAGGTTCCCATTGCTTGGAAGGCAGCCACGGTTAGTCCTTTATTTAAAGGGGAGATCAAGCTGATCCTAACTGTTATAGGCCTATTTCTATTTTTGCCTGTCTATCAAAAGTGTCGGAAAAACTTGTCAATAATCAACTGACTGGCTTTCTTGATGTCTATAGTATTCTCTCTAGTATGTAATCTGGTTTCCACTCAGGTTATGGATGTGCCACTGCAGCCTTAAAGGTCTTCAATGATGTCACCACTGCCCTTGATTCTAAGCAATGTTGTGCTGCTATTTTTATTGACTTGGCCAATGTTATTGATACGGTAGACCATTCCATTCTTGTGGGCCGGCTAAGGAATATTAATGTCTCTGAGAGGTCTTTGGTCTGGTTTGCTAACTGCCTCTCTCAAAGAGTGCAGTGTATAATGTCAGAAAATCTGCTGTCTCAGCCACTGCCTGTCACAAAGGGAGTACCTCAAGGCTCTATCCTAGGCCCCACACTCTTCTCAATTTACATAAACAACATAGCTCAGGCAGCAGGAAGCTCTCTCATCTATTTACATGCAGATGATACAGTCTTATACTCTGCTGGCCCCTCCCCGGATTATGTGTTAAATGCTTCAAAACAAAGGTCATGCGGTTTGGTAAGAAGAATGCCCCTCTCCCTACAGGTGTGATTACTACCTCTGAGAGTTTAGAGCTTGAGGTAGTCACCTCATACAAGTACTTGGGAGTATGGCTAGACGGTACACTGTCCTTCTCTCAGCACATATCAAAGCTGCAGGCTGAAGTTAAATCTAGACTTGGTTTCCTCTATTGTATTCGCTCCTCTTTCACCCCAAGTGTCAGACTAGATGACCATGCTAGATTAGGGAGACATAATTTGATTTATAGATCAGCAGGTAAAGGTGTTCTCGAGCGGCTAGATGTTCTTTACCATTCGGCCATCAGATTTGCCACCAATGCTCCTTATAGGACACATCACTGCACTCTATACTCCTCTGTAAACTGGTCATCTCTGTATACCCATCGCAAGACCCGCTGGTTGATGCTTATTTATAAAACCCTCTTAGGCCTCACTCTCCCCTATCTGAGATATCTAGTGCAGCCCTCATCCTCCACATACAACACCTGTTCTGCCAGTCACATTCTGTTAAAGGTCCCCAAATCACACACATCCCTTGGTCACTCGTCTTTTCAATTTTCTGCAGCTAGCGACTGGAACGAGCTGCAACAAACACTCAAACTGGACAGTTTTATCTCAATCTCTTCATTCAAAGACTCAATCATGGACGTGATGTAGTGTCATCTCTACCTTCTTGCCCTTTGTGCTGTTGTCTGTGCCCAATAATGTTTGTACCATGTTTTGTGCTGCTACCATGTTGTGTTGCTACCATGTTGTTGGTGTTGCTACCACCTTCATTGTAAATAAGAACTGACTGACTTGCCTTGTTAAACAAAGGTTAAATAAATAAATAAAAAACACAGCATAATTATCAGTTGCAGCTTATTCATTGTAGACTGAAATAGCACCAACTGCAGCAATTGTGGGTTTTCACAAAAATCAATGCCTTCTCTGAGTTTTGTGCAACAAGCGTGAGATATGCACTATAGAAATAGCATATTATTATTATCAGCATTTTAATTAGCCCTGACAAACAATGGCATACATTGTGACTGTGTCTATGTCTAATTAGGGTACCTTCACCAATCTAGCTGGAAAATATAATTAATTAAATTATCAAAAACCCACAGCACATGGTAATTCTGCCTGACGAGGTTAGTCTTGTGTTACTCAATATACATATGTTATTTATTTTTTTACTTAACCTTTATTTCACTAGGCAAGTCAGCCAAGAACAACTTCTTATTTACAATGACGGCCTACACATATGTACATGTACACACTATCAAATGTGCTATTTATTCTGTGTTGTAGGAGACAGCATTCACTCATCAAGGTCAGTCTATATGGCTTTGTGCCTGTGAAGGATTAGAGACTAAAAGACATCAAGACAACTAAATTGTTATACTGTACGTACTGTAGTTGAACTCAAGTCCTCTGACAAGGATGGATTCCCCCTAGTCTATCTCCTCAAGGTTTCCTCTCAAGGTTGCATCCTCTATAGTGTACACTGACCTTGACCACCTCTTCATCGGTCGACCGACACTCCACCGACTCTGTTACATCTGTAACAGTGCTGTCTGTTCCTACGGTGACCACCTTTACTGGCACGGCAACCGTCCTCCCAGTGAGCACGGCTGTATTCAGGATCTCAGTGTTCTGAGAGGGAGAAGAGAAGAGGAGTTCAGAGTTAGGTTTTACTGAAGAGAGCAACCACACTGACAGACGCTATGTTTACATCAGATCACAAGTACTTTAAAGCAAGGTTACTCTCTATCACATTGTGAACTCATTGGAATTAGCCTACAACTGAAAGTAGAAATAGTCGTAGATTTCAATAAATTAGTCAGTAGTACGTTCAATAAATGTTTGCACATCTGCTGTAGGTCCTGATTTCTCTGTGAATAGAGCACCAACAATCCAGTCGTGCCCCTATACAGCAGTTAAGGTGACATTAATGCCAGTGGAGGCTCCTCAGAGAAGGAAAGGTAGGACCATCCTCCTCAATGAATTTCATAAAAACAGTGAAACATTTAAAAAGTTATAATTTTTTAGATATAACTATACTAAATAAATTCACCAAATAATTGATTAAAACACATTGTTTTGTAATGAAGGTCTACAGTAGCCTCAACAGTACTCTCTAGGGTAGCACCATGGTGTAGCCGGTGGACAGCGAGAGAGTGAGAGAGAGACAGAGAGAGAGAGAGAGAGAGAGAGAGAGAGAGAGAGAGAGAGAGAGAGAGAGAGAGAGAGAGAGAGAGAGAGAGAGAGAGAGAGAGAGAGAGAGAGAGAGAGCATGAGATAGAGAGTGAGAGACTTTCACTTACTTACAGTGCCTTCGGAAAGTATTCAGACCCCTTGACGTTTTCCACATTTTGTTATGTTACAGCCTTATTCTAAAATACATTTTAAAAATATATTATTTCATATCAGCCTACGCACAATACCCCATAATGACAAAGTGAAAACAGACTTTTAGAAATGTTTGCACATTTATAAAAATTTAAAAACACAAATACCTAATTGAGACCCTTTGATATGAGACTCGAAATTGATCTCAGGTGCATCCCGTTTCCATTGATCATCCTTGAGATGTTTCTACAACTTGATTGGAGTACACATGTGGTTAATTACATTGATTGGACATGATTTGAAAAGGCACACACCTGTCTATATAAAGTACCACAGTAGACAGAGCATGTCAGAGCAAAAACCAAGCCATGAGGTCAAAGCAATTGTCCGTAGAGCTCCGAGAAAGGATTGTGACGAGCCACAGATCTGGGGAAGGGTACCAAAAAAATTCTGCTGCATTGAAGGTCCCCAAGGACACACTGGCCTCAATCATTCTCAAATGGAAGAAGTTTGAAACCACCAAGACTCTTCCTAGAGCTGGCCTCCCGGCCAAACTGAACAATCGGGGGAGGAGGGCCTTGGTCAGGGAGGTGACCAAGAACCCGATGGTCACTCTGACAGAGCTCTAGAGTTCCTCAGTGGAGACGGGAGAACCTTTCAGAAGGACAACCATCTCTGCAGCACTCCACCAATCAGGCCTTTCTGGTAGAGTGGCCAGACGGAAGCCACTCCTCAGTAAAAGGCACATGACAGCAAAGTTGGAGTTTACCAAAAGGCACCTGAAGGACTCTCGGACCACATAAAAACAAGATTCTTTGGTCTGATGAAACCAAGATTGAACACTTTGGCCTGAATGCCAAGTGTCACATCTGGAGGAAACCTGGCACCATTCCTACGGTGAAGCATGGTGGTGGCAGCATCATTATGTGGGGATGTTTTTCAGTGTCAGGGACTGGGACACTAGTCAGGATCGAGGCAAAGATGAACATAGCAAAATACAGAGAGATCCTTGATGAAAACCTGCTCCAGAGTGGACCTCAGACTGGGGCGAAGATTCACCTTCCGACAGGACAACTACACTAAGTACACATCCAAGACAACGCAGGAGTGGCTTTGGGACAAGTCTCTGAATGTCCTTGAGAGGCCCAGCCAGAGCCCAGACTTAAACCTGATCGAACATCTCTGGAGAGACCTGAAAATAGCTGTGCAGCAACGCTCCCCATCCAACCTGACAGAGCTTGAGAGGATATGCAGAGAAGAATGGGAGAAACTCCCCAAATACAGGTGGGCCAAGCTTGTAGCGTCATACCCAAGAAGACTCGAGTTTGTAATCACTGCCAAAGGTGCTTCAACAAAGTACTGAGTAAAGGGTCTGAATACTTATGTAAATATGATACAGTTTTTATTTTTTATATATGTCTAAAGACCTGTTTTTGCTTTGTCATTATGGGGTATTGTGTGTAGATTGATGAGGGGAAATAATAAATGTAATCCATTTTAGAATAAGGCTGTAAAGTAACAAAATGTGGAAAAAGTCAAGTGGTCTAAATGCTTTCCGAATGCATGGTAGCTATCGAATGCAGCTACCTAGTTTAGCCTACTCAAACACCCAGCTTAAACAGAGAGGGACGCTAAGTCAGTGGTTTTATTAATAATTCATTAAGGGGTTTTATTGATTTATTGCCACTGGGGCTCACCGGTGTGCTTGGTGTAAACTGTACTGCGTGATTGTAGCAGGTTTACTAATGTGTTAGTTTTAGTAGCTATGTTGACTATGACGTTAGCTAATATGGTGACATAACGATGTAGGCTGTGTGTAACGGTTAGCTGTTATGGTATGAAGTTTTGGCTTGGAAAGGTTTTTTCATCTGGTCACAGACAGCTGTGTTGTGCAATGATGTCCACAAGCGAAAGGTAAAAGGTGAGAGGAGGAGCTTGCATACTGTAGATGTAAGAAGGAATTATACAACGTGGCCGCTATGAAAGTGAACTGTGTTAGCGGGTGATCAGGGGTGTATTAATTCCGCCGACAACTGTTTGGACTAATGATTACACCCTAGACCAGCAAAATGTTGTCAAGAGTGTGCAAGGCGGTATTGAATGTTTTACTGTCTCACTTTGATTAATCCAATTTTTCTCTCGACCTCTACACCTACGTTGTAAACTTTCATTCATAGGCTAGGTTGTCGCATCCTCATGATGGGTATAGTGAAAATTAGAGTATAATTTAGTGGCCTAAACCTATCGATGTTACATTGAGCTGGGTGGATGGAATATGAATGAAATTCATCCTATATGCTGTAATAGAAATAAGGGCAAGCTCAGAAAAAACAAAAAACGTTCTCCCTGATCTTAAACGACACCAACCGTCATTGATTAATAACCCAGATTGCAAATCTCTAATAACACAGTATATGACACAGTATATCATGAACATTGTAATATATACTGTAAATGGCTGCTTTCTTTAAATTATAAGACTTGATGATGATAAGATACAGGTGATGACTTACTGTAGATAATTACTGTATATTCCTCGTAATCCTGTGCTGTCATGTATAAATGCGCACACAAACACACGCACAAACACTAGACATACACCAGACACAGACACAGGCCCAAAACCCAGGCACAGACACAAGAACAGACACACACTCACATGAGCAGATCCCACTCAGTGCAGCTTAGTTTCAATAAAATACCAGTTAATAGGCCTACATCTGTGAAAGGTGAAGTTAAAATGGACCCCAGACAGGCCTTTGTTCCCAAACCAGGCTCCTTTCTGTTCGCTTTGTTAATTCCATTGGCCCTCTCCTTTTGAGCAAAACAGATAACATTATTTAACGCTCTGCTGTGGATAATGGAATTTCAGTCTTCTTTCTTCCCTCTCCCTTTCTTTCTCTCTCTCACACGCTCATGCTCCCTCTCACTCATACTCTCATTCTCTCTCACACGCTCATGCGCCCTCATTTTCTCTCTCTCTCTCTCTCCCTCCCTCTCACATGCTCATGCTCCCTCATTTTTTCTCTCTCTCTCTCTCTCTCTCTCTCTCTCTCTCTCTCTCTCTCTCTCTCTCTCTCTCTCTCTCTCTCTCTCTCTCTCTCTCTCTCTCTCTCTCTCTCTCTCTCTCCCTCCCTCCCTTTCTCTCTATCATTTCACCTCTAATGTTCTTTAGTTGGAAACAGATATATTAGCCCACTTCTCTGAATTCAACCTGATGATTATTTTGATGAAACATTAGTCTCCAATGCTCTCCACATAAAATAACTTGAATGCATCGCTTTCCTTTGATTCCACAATTATGCTAATGTCAGTCAGGTGAGCAGCCAGGGCCGGGTGTGCAAACACAAAGCTGACAAATTCTGACAAGGAGCTATCCACACTGTTTCATCTACTGTCAAAATACCCATATAACCGGACCTGGGAAAAGGCTCCGATAAACATTGGACAAAATTGGACCGAGAAACCACTTTCCCTCCTATTAAATTAAAATCTGGGGAAGACAGTTAATTCAAAGCAACAGTTTCAATTTTTGACAAAGGCAATAATTGGAACTGTCAGTCAAACCATCCATTCAGGAGCTTTTGAAATGAACAATGTCTTCTTCACTGAAGGTTTTCAGCTATGGAAGATATTCAACAGTATCAGCCCTCCCTCACAATGGGTTTGATCGTGCTATGACATAATCATAGACATTTATTGTACAGAATGCCTTATATAAGTCCATTGTAAACCAATTAGAGCAGTGGTCATCAACAGGTCTATCAAGATCGACTGGTTGATCTCTAAGGCATTTCTAGTCGTTCGCCAAATATTTCTGTAAAAAACCCAACGATAAAGCCTTGAGTTCATATTATTTATTTTTTATTCATCTCACGCTGTTGGCGGTAGGAGGACCTGATTCAGCTGCCCTGCATGCCAGATAGTGTCTGAAGGTACAAACTTCCTGATGTGCGGAAAGACAACTTAAATCTGTTGTCTTTCCCATTCACCCTCTTAATGGCACACATACACAATCCATGTCTCAATTGTCTCAAGGCTTCCTCAACCTGTCTCCTCCCCTTAATTTACACTGATTGAAGTGGATTTAATAGGTGACATCAATAAGGGATAATAGCTTTCACCTGGTCAGTCTATGTCATGGAAAGAGCAATTCCTAATGTTTTATGCACTCAGTGTAGCCTAATAAGTGATTAGATTGGCTTTTGTAACTCATAGGCAAGGCAATAGCCATCTACAAGACATTTATACAGTGCTTTTTTCTAAACACAAGTCATTATGTATTACAATAAAGAAAGTCCCACCTATCTCCCACTCATTCGCTGAAAGGCCTGTCACTTCTTGGCAGAAAAGTATGCATACTGGCACACTGTCAAACGAACGCTGGAAGTCTATCTGCATCCACAATAACTAGTCCCGGCATCATTCTTTGACAAACACAGAAGATTATATATTGAATTCAATAGAAGAAAACAGAGAGAGGGGGAGAGAGACACAGCCAGTTCCTTAATGTAGCCATTGGCTGTATTATACAGGCAGTCTCTTCCTCCCTCTCTGTTTTCTTCTTTTGAATTATGTATAGCATAATATTTAAACACTTAGCTAAATGGGCAGGGGGGGAACACTTGACATGCACTAATTTGAAATATGTTGTTAGGCTGTTATTCAGTGATTTTCTTTGTCTAATATATGCATTTATTCATTGACAACTATTTTTTGTCTCTGTGTCCAGTATGACGGAAGTTAAAGATTTCGCAAGCCAATGCTAACTAGCGTTAGCACAATGACTGGAAGTCTATGGGTATCTGCTAGCATGCTAGTACATACCATACTTACAGTTATTGTCTAAAGAGTTCTCCTTTATCTAATAAATGTGTTTATTCATTCACAACTAGGATGTTGCAGAAACAGGTCAAAGGTGAGTGCAGTGGTGGTAGGAAGAAAACAGAGAGTTCCTTAATATGCTGGCTCTAAATGTAATAGCAATTCACACTTAAGAGTGACAGACAGAGTGGAGGGGGGAGTTGAGCAGTTATTTATTCAATTGATTTATGCTAGTGGGAATGAATGATTTCTAGACTCCGGTGGTTTTGTAAAGATGGACAATTCTCGCTCCTGCCCTCCCTCACTACTCTCTCCAAGAACAGGGCTTCCATGTTCTTGAAATTAACAGCTTTACTATTTTATGTAGTTGGTTTTTATTTGCGATTAATGGCTTATTGTACCAGGCTTGGAAACAGAAAGTGAAAACACTCTGAACAAACGATGTGTAGAATATGGTTGACACTGTCTACTTTAATAGTTCTGAAGTTTATTGTAATTTCCTTGTTTTTGTTTTTTATTAAGAATGAGTCTGTTTCCCTTGCACCATTGGGTTAAGTGTGTAACTTCTGTCCTGTAGTAATCCTCGGACCCATCCTCGATCCCGTGCACGGGCTGGTGTGGCTGAAATGCCAGGGCTGAATTTTTCACCCAGTCCACCCCTGCCAGATCCCATGTTCATGGGTTCAGGGATGGAGCACTGAGAAGGCGCAGTTAATCATAAGACAATGACCTCTACATACAGTATGCTCCTACATATGTGCTGAGTCATCAACATCATAGCAGATGTACTGTGTGCCATTAAGGATTTCTGTAGCCTGACTATCCTGTTGCACTATTCCATTGTATTACATCCACAGTATATCGCCTAATCATGTTTTCATTCTCTTTCAACTGTGAAGATAACAACCGCAATAATGAAATAAAAACAGGAATAATCCAATCAATTGTAACAACAATTGTAACAACAATATTGTCTAAGCAACACCAAGTTATCTTAATTCAGTCTATACCCACTTCCTGATTCCTTCAGTGTCACGCTCCAAATAAATTAACCATGGTGAAACCCCTTCATGTGTGCTGTGCAGTTGGCTCATGCACATACAGTATGTTTCCATGGTGACTTATACAAGTAAGGCTCTTGACTCCAGTCTCTTACACCCTAAAGGTAGTCTGTATGTATTCAAGAGTAGTAGAGGGGCATATCAGCGTGTTTGCGTGTGTGTGTGTGTGTGTGTGTGTGTGTGTATAACATGCCAAAATATCCAATTGGTAGTTACAGTCTTGTCCCATCGCTGCAACTCCGGGAGAGGCGAAGGTCGAGAGCCGTGGGTCCTCCGAAACACAACACTGCCAAGCCGCACTGCTTCTTGACACAATGCGCGCTTAACCCGGACCAATGTGTCAGAGGAAACACCGTACACCTGGGGACCGTGTCAGCATGCATGCACCCGGGCCGCCACAGGAGTCGCTACAGCGCGATGGGACAAACCCTCCCCTAACCCGGACGACGCTGGGCCAATTGTGCATCATGGGTCTCCCGGTCGCGACCGGCTGCGATATTGACGGGTATCAAACCAGCATCTGTAGCAACGCAGCTTAGACCGCTGCACCACACGGGAGGCCCTGGTCAAGTTCTCTTTGTCTCCCATGCGGCCTTGATGATTGTGAGTAATCCCGTTTGACTAATGCCTTTTATTTCCATGCATTCTGTAGTTTGAACTCTAATTTGTCCTGCATGGTTTGCATTCGCCGGGTGATTGTTTATGCGCTGGTGTTTTCTTTTTTTATGTTGCCATTTGATGTCGGCCTTGTTGTGGACTGTAGCCCGTATTTAGTGGCGTTAACATATATATTTTTGTTTCGTAACTTTGTCGAGATGGTAATGTTTATAAGCAATTCTCCTTTTATGCCCTTTATGCACTTCATCTATTTAAAGTTCCTATCGTTGTGCTGATAAACTTTTCCTTTGACATTTAAATGGCATTCATCTGACAATTCGGACTGTTTTTATATATACATTTCGCTAGATACTTTTGCAATATGAGTTATGCATATTTGCTATCTAATGTACTGTCCTTTCTCGCCTCTTTTAGGAAACTGCTGAAACTAACTTGAAATTAAAACAATGGTTCCTCTGAAACTCCTGACTCCTGTGTGTGTGTGTGTGTGTGTGTGTGTGTGTGTGTGTGTGTGTGTGTGTGTGTGTGTGTGTGTGTGTGTGTGTGTGTGTGTGTGTGTGTGTAGAGCTATTTGAACCGCAAATCTACTTTAGTGTAACTGTATTCATGCGTCTATGTTAGAGCGCTGTAAGGGTGTGCATATGTCTTCAGGAGAGGTATGTGTTTAAGAACGGCTGAGGTGTGAATGACGGGGTCTAGTCTGTGTGTTTCGCAGGGCACTCCCTTAGCATTCAGCTCTGCATCTGCAAGGGCTCAATTTCCTTGCCCATCTGACCTTGGGGGTGTGAGATTTGCTGCGACAGCGGGAGTGATGTGGGTGGCACGTGAACCAGGCCGGCTCATCCTCGACTCTCCCACTATCCCCCCTCTCCTCCCTGGGGCCTGGGCCCTCCTGGGGCTAAGAGTGGCTGGTGGAGAGCATGCCTTATTATTGTCCCCTGGTATGACGCTCTGGCCCAGCGGTTGATAAGCGATCCAACAGACACAGACAGACACACACTGATAAACTCACACACAAATACACACACACCATCCTCATTCCCCTCACACACACAAACCAATCATCACCACACACATTCGGCTTGAGGAGTGGACCATCCAGCGTGTCCTGACCCAGCAGGGGAGGATTGCCTTCTCACATACACTCTTTTCTTAAGACTGCGCACAGAGGGAGGGAATCGATTAAAGGCCATTACGCAGTTTATAGGGAGGTGGGTGATTTGTGTGTAAGGACCAAGTGCGGCTCTGATATATGTAGTAGACCTCAAGCTCAAGGACGGACCCAGCTAGGGGGGCTTTAAAACACTCATACCCCGGGTGAACCATCCCAGGGTCAACCCTGACACACAAACACACCCACGCACAAACAGCAGGATGATTAAGAAGGGTATTGATCAGTGCTCTGGGCTCCCTTTAGGCTGTGTGTGTGCATCCGTAAGGATGGCAGGCATGCTCTAGGCTCACAAGCAGCATCACTGACAGGAGATGACACACAGTGCTCACACAAACCGACAACGCTCACACAGGAAGATGGGTATCGACCGGAGGAGTCTTGGGGACAAGGAGAAGAATGCCCAATTGCTGTTGAACACATTGAGAGGGCCAAGTCAGGCTTGTGTCATTTATTTGTTATTGTGTTATTGTTAAGCCTCCTACTGTGGAATGACTCTCACCTCCTTGTGGTTCATCTAACACTGGGGGCTGAGGAGAGCTGATCCTGGATCTGTGGTAAGGAGCTAAAGCTCAGCCTCATACTATTCTCCAGCTCATTCTTACTATTCTTCAATGCAAATCTGTGTCTTCAGTATGCTTTGTTAGTCCACTGAAGCTGTCCATAACGTTAGTCTACTGGGGCTGTCCCTCATACAGGGCGGCAGGTAGTCTAGTGGTTAGAGCGTTGGGCCTGTAACCGAAAGGTCGCTGGTTTGAATACCTGAGCCGACGAGTTGAAAAAACCTGTTGATGTGGCACTTAACCCTAATTTGCTCCAGGGTCTGACACTATAGGTAGGCTGTCATTGTAAATAAGAATTTGTTCTTAACTGACTTGCCTAGTTAAATAAAAAATAAAAAACATATCCAGGCTTAGTTTACATCAGGGATCAGCCACGGGACAATTATTTTCTTGTGCGGATTGTCAGGGGACCGGAATATAATTACAATTACAAATCATTTGTAGTCTGCAAATTGACCGCAAGAACAGATATAATATTTGACTAAAGCATAATCATGTCAAACCTTGCGTACATTTGCCACATAATATCTCTATATTATGTGTGGGAATACTATGGAACAGATTTTAAAATCACTTTTATGTACAAATAAAATCACCACCAGTTGGGAAACCTTGCTATAGAGTTTACCCAAGGCCATGACTCTGTCTGAACATCCTGCATTATTCATTGACTTGATAGTATAATCCATGGCGACTCGCAGCTTTGCATTGCTTCTATTGATGAGCTTATTGAGATGCTAAGTTAAACTTTCCACTACCCAGATGTCCTATGGTGGTACACTTGTTTACCTGCATAGAAATACATATGTATCATTCCTCCAATTCATTTCAAATTGAAAATGTTTCCTGGTCAGGTCATGTCCAGGCCATGTCCAGGTCATGTCCAGGAAACAGTCAAGGCACTAAAATGACCTATTCAAAACCAAGTGCTCCAGTCAATTCAAATTCAATAGGATCAAATAATCAAATAATTGATCTTCCATTCTCCATACATTCATTCACACTGACATTCTCACATCACCTATACATTCACACACCTCTAACCTATGGCAATAACTGAAAGCGAGAAGAACATTTCTGTTTTCTGTATCTCCACACACCCATATTTTCCCCAGAGAAATAAACAGTGTTCAACCAGTAAGTCCAATACACTCTGAGAATGTTACATTTTCAATGGTTATGGCCAATGATGAGGGCGGCAGGCACAGCAAATGAGCAAGAGGCTGGAAATGTATCGGCTGATAAATGACAAGATGAAGATGGCAGCCAGGGAAAAAGCAGGAAAATGGCATTTCTTCAACGACATCAGTCACAGAGATATGTCAGTCATTTCCAAAAGGTCTAGGGAAAGAAATAGTAGGCTAGTTCAATCACCAGTTTTCATAATATTAACATTTTTGTCATTTAGCAGATAGATCTTAAGATAGCTAGTTGAGAAAGCCACATATCTCAGTCATAGTAAGTACAATTTCCCTCAATAAAGTAGCTAATAAATAAATATTTATTTTGGAGGGCATTCTGCCATCTGAAGAAGTAATATATACCAGTATTGATTATTTCATCGGGACCCACTGTGATTTATACCCTCCTCATTAATTACATATTGATTTACTGCACACATTGTTGGCTTGATAATCTGTAGGTTTTGGTTATTGTGTATTTGTAACCACTTGTCACTGAGCTCTGATTCCTGTTAGGGACTAAATATGAAAGTACTCCTATTTTCCTTTCTTGTCTGTGATAAAGCCTGTTAATTTGCCGTTAGCGGTTCTGAAGGCCTTTTGATTAAAATTAACTTGGGTCCTTCAGTGTGCTGAAGTCAGGCCCTGCCCTGTTCTCTGAGCTGCTGTGAGGGCAGGAGTCTGACAGTATGAGGAGAGCAAAAACAAGCTAACATGAAAACAAACACACAAACCACACAAACACAGAGGCTAGAAAGGGCTAGTCTTGGAAATTTGACACAAATAGATGTTTTTTTTTTTCTCTTTTTTAAGAGAAGCGTCACAGAGAACGGGTGAAAGTGTGTGTGTGTGTGTGTGTGTGTGTGAGAGCGAGGGAGCAAGAAAGAAAGAGATATAGAGAATTAGAGAGAATGAGACAGAGAGACAGAGAGAGAGAGAGAGAGACAGAGAGACAGAGAGACAGAGAGACAGAGAGAGAGAGAGAGAGAGAGAGAGAGAGAGAGAGAGAGAGAGAGAGAGAGAGAGAGAGAGACAGAGAGACAGAGAGACAGAGAGATAGAGAGAGAGAGAGAGAGAGAGCGAGAGAGAGAGAGAGACAGAGAGACAGAGAGACAGAGAGACAGAGAGACAGAGAGAGAGAGAGAGAGAGAGAGAGAGAGAGAGAGCAGCCCTATCAGCAGAAACAAAACGAATCCTCACCAGAATCTGGAGAGCGTTTGATGGGAGCTGACTTTTCCCGTGCTACTTTGTTTGATTTCCATTTTCTCACAGTGATTTAAGAGTGTGGTGAGAGGGGGAGCAAGGACAGAGATTAGTTTTTTTTACATGAGAGGGAGAATTAGTACTGTCAACACACCAGTAAGATAGAGCAGTGAATTAAAATCAAACATATCCACAAGAGGACTTAATTAAGTTATGAGGGGTATTAAATGCACATGAAGATAGCCAATGTTTCCTAGAGAGTAGCTTGCTCAGCATGCTAGCGGACAGCCCCACTCTGCTAGTTAGGCTATTATTACCAATGACTAGATGCTTTGTCAGTTCATTAAATGCTTCTTAGAGGATTCTTAGTATGCTAGCATGCTAGCAGACAGCCCCAATCTGCTAGCTAGCTACAGTAAGTTACTATTACAACTGACTGGCTGCTATGTCAGTTCATTAAATTCTTCTTAGAGGATACTTAGTTGCTAGCATACTAGCAGACAGCCCCAATCTGCTAGCTAGCTACAGGAAGCTACTATTACCACTGACTGACTGCTATGTCATTACCTAAACACAGTTCCTGACAGAGAAACAGCATGAATGATGGGAGGCTGCCATCTCTGGCTGGTGTGATGTTGTGATTGTTGTTTGTATCAATCACTGATGCAGGACATTTTTCTCTTTTGACTTATCTCCTTTCATCTCCCCTCGCCTTTACAGGATATTACATTGGGATGAGTGAATGTTTGTCCTCATTGTCAACACTTTGTCATTACCCGTCATGTCACCAATGTAGACACAGCTTGGAACACTTACATTTAGGCAAACCCTGGTTATTTCAGATAATAGCACTAATCCATGGGACTATGTTGGAGAAATGCTAATGGTAGCGACTGAATGCTATGGAACTGTGAGCATAATGCTAATATTAGCATTTGACAGAAAGCAAGCTTTGAGGTTGTTAATGAAATACTAATGACAGTGTTTCTGATATAAAGAGCTTTCTTTTAATGAGAGAACAGAGACACACAACACTAGAAATTGAACAATAAATATGCATGGGAAGGATGCAGGATGCTGTTCTTGGCTAACCTCTGATGACATGTACTCTTTCAAGCCTGTTAATGAAGCGGACGGTTTCTCTCTCCCTACCCTCTCACTCTCTCACACGTCTCTCTCTCCTTCTCCTTCTCCCTCGTTCTTCCTCTGCCCCTCTCTCTCCCTACCCTCTCACTCTCTCACACGTCTCTCTCTCCTTCTCCTTCTCCCTCGTTCTTCCTCTGCCCCTCTCTCTCCCTCCCCCTGTATGTTCATTGTTTAGTGTGCTGTCCGTGGTCCTGAATTTATATTTCTAATTTCTTTCTATCGTTTACACTCCCCCTCTTTCTCTCAATCCTTCCAGAGAGACAATGAAGTTGGAGGCACAGAGACAAAGGACCAACAGGTCTATGGTGGAGCGAGGACAGGTGGCACTTTATATCCAGAGTAGCAGTGATGATTGGCACCTAGTGGTTTCCCCTGCCAAGACAGACAGCCCCCGTCATTATCTGAGTGCAATCATGTTTTCTTCAATCTCCTGTTCTCAGAGTGTAATATCCACCGGGTTCACGTGTCTACTTGTAAGATGTAAGCCAGCGATGAGTCATAAAGTAATAATGAATGGGCCATGCACTCGGAACCAACCCTGTCAACATGCTGTGTTTGTGTATATGTGTGTGTGTGTGTGTGTGATGAGGAAAGTTAATAAGAGTAGAAAACCATAACCTGACCATGTCTCTCTCAGTGTATGGGCATTGGCACAAACATAATGGGACTCAAAATGTTCTCAAATGTTTTCCACAGGTGATCCATCTTTACTGTCCTCTGCTATTACTGTAAGTAATCAAATGTATTGCATACTGTCCTCACTAGCTAATAAAATAATTGAAGTAAAGTCTATGCTTTGCTTTGTTACGTCACAGACCCTGGTAGCAGCTACAGAAGCGGGAGGAGCTAATCATCTGACAATCGGGGAAATATCGGACCTATTAGAGTGGAGCCAGCCAAAGGTTAAAGGCACAGTAGAAGTCTATGTGTTGCTGTCATGGGCTGAATACATCAATATTTGTGGGGTTGAAGTGCTTTCTCCCTAATTACCATAATAAGAGCTTAGAAGGTATTTGATTTCCACACAACCCATTACCCGCCACATTCTGCAGTTTGGAAAATTAAAACAAAAATATGCCACATTTTGTTTTTCATGGTGAAAAAAAATGAAAATCTACAACTAACAACAACACTGAAAGCCAAACAGTTGCAAACAATGTATCATAGATATGCATTAATGTAATACATTTGGCTGTCTAGAGTCACTTGCCGATGTATAGTATCCATTCACCTTTTAAAAGGATCATCCTGAGTCCTCAATTACCTTCTCAATCATGGAAAGTACCGAAAACTCTATTAGCCAAATTACAGCCAATTAAAAAGTGCAAGCATAGTACTTAACCAAAGCAGAGAGGACTGGGCTTTCAACACAAGAACAGAACTTCAGCTTGTTCACCTCACTACTAAGACAC